>CM034153.1:399289006-399309006 GCA_019776745.2 Taxus chinensis | reverse complement strand
TGTTTGTGTGTGTGTGCTTGTGTGTGTGCGCGTGCTTGCGTGTGCGTGTGCGTGTGCGTATGAATGTGCGTGTGTGTGTGCGTGTGTGCGTGTGTATTTGTGTGTGTGTGCATGTGCTTACGCATGTGCATGTGCGTGGGGGTGTGGGTGTGCATGTGCGTGTGCTTTCTCGAGTGTGTGAGCGTGTGGGTGTGCGTCTGCGTCTGCGTGTGCTTGTGCGTGTGCGTGTGCGGGTGCACGTGCGTGCATCTACTTTTGTTCACGTGTGCCTCTCTGCGTGTGCTTGTGCATGTGCGTGTGTGCCTAAGTATGCATCTGTGTGTGCTTGCTTGTGCGTGTGCATGTGCGCGTGCTTGCGTGTGTGTGTGCGTGTGTGTGCGTGGTACACGTGTGTGCACGTGCTCTCGTGCGTGTGCGTGTGCATACGTGTGCAAGTGCATGTGCTTGCGCATGTAACGCCTGTGATGTGCGTGTGCACGTGTAAGTGCATCATGCTCTAATGTACCTTGTGCATGTGCATACGTGTGCAACTGCATGAAATGAAGATAAATATACGTGTAAGACACATGTGTTTGATGCTTAGTCTGAATGTGTCTGCGTGATGCGTGGACCCTTTTTTGCTTGTAACTGTGATACTTGGGACAGAAGTGTATTAGCGCTTGAGTGATTGCGTAATGTAGACAACAGACTGCATGTGCGTATGCTTCTATAGGTACATCTGTAGGTGCGTGTTAGTGTGACAACACGCCTGTGAATCAATGTCCGTGTGTGTGTCCACATGTATGCGTGTGGCCTGTGTTATGATGCGCTTTGTCGATTTACGTGTTTAAACCAGACTAAAGTGTGTGTAAGTAAATGTGCGTGTGGGAGCACCTGTGTGTTTGCAGTGTATGAATGTCTGAGTACAGTGTGATGCCAATGAAAAAGGTGTGCGATGTGCATCGAACGTGTGCACCGTTGTAACATGTAGACAACGTAAGATGATAAGGGCCTGTGATGCAAGTGGCACATGTATGTGTGAACTTAGTGACGAAATGTCCGTGCTGTAATGTGTGAATATGACTGTCAGGCAGAAAGACTTTGCGTATGTGAAACTAGTGTGTGTAAACATGTGCGGGTGCATGTAAACCCTAACCTACCCCTAAGGTGTGTGTGATTGTTATACCCTAACTACTATCCTATATGTGCATTTGTGTGATTTCATAAGTGCGCATGAAAATAGATATAAATTCCATGTAACCTATGAACTAGTGTGTGAATGACCTAGATATGTGCACTATTAAAATCCTAGACTAATCCTAACCTAAGTGCGTGCGTGTGCATAGACCCATATGGGATGTGAAAGTGATAAGGGGGGAAGGTAGGAAATCTATAGGTGCGTGTATAGGTAAATGTGAGCCCTGTACATGTGTACAGCCGCCAAGGGTGTCTGCGGGTGAACAAAGAAAGTGTGCGTGTGAGGCGTCCAACTAGCTTAGAAACTAAATGGAATTTATATGCAAATGTCTGAAATTTGGAAACGTGTGTGTAAGTGCGAGTGCATGCGGGGGTGCATGTGAGGAATGCGTGGAAAGACATGTGCATGTCAATGCTTTAATTATCTGTGCGTCTGCAGGCGACCATGCTCGCCTTGTGAAAGAGGATAGAGTGAAAAAGGAAAATGTGTGTATGTTGCTTTGTGCATTTACGATTTGTAGTGTGCATCTGTAGGTTGTTTCTCCATGGTGTCTGTCGAACCATGATGCGGGTGCATGATGTGCGTGTATCTGGGTGTGCGTGCTTGTGTGAAAAACAAAGGCTACTTCTGCATGAGCCTGTGTGAAGTTAGTGACTGTGTGTGTGAAAGTACCTGGGCCGAGTGCATGTCGTGTGAGAGAAACAACTCCAATGCGGCGCGTGCGTGTGCGTGTGCGAGTGCGAGTAAGAAAAATTAACGAGTGCGTATTTGTAAGCCCTTCTCCTTAAACCGCTGTGCCTTTTGTGTAATAGTCTCATTAGCGTGTACCCTGATCTGTATGATGTGTGGGTGCGTGTGTGGGTGGGTGCATTTGTGCATTTTTACTGTGTGAGATGATTTCGAGTTGCATGTCGTTGTGTCTTTTGCTGTACGCGTGCTGCGTGTGATTCTTTGCATGTGCGCATTAAGTGTGAATGTGCATGTCCTTGTTGTGTGGTGTGTGTCTCGGCAATGTTGCATGTATTCACTTTAAGTGTACCATGTTTGTGTGCGTGTGTGCGTAATAAATACATTAGCTAAATGAATATCACTCGTGAGTTTCAAGGCATGTCTTGTGAAAATGAAAAGATGAGATGATTTGGATGTCTGTGTGTGAACTGTGTTTAAAAAGAATGAACATCCACTGTGGGTATTACTCGTGTGTGTCTCTGTGAAAATGATGTGTTCGTGTGTGTATCTGAGTAATCATTAATGAATTATGTTTGTCTCCTTGCTGCTTCGAAATCTGAAGGTAATGGTGAAAGAGGATTTTATTGTGCATTTGTGATGTGTGTTTGTATCATGTGCGTAGTTCGTGAACTGTCATCATGAAAACGAACATGGCTTAGTGTGTGTCTGTGCAAATGAATGAAACAAATGCGATATTGGCTGTGCATGTGCGAGATGCGTTTGTGACTGTACCTGTGCTTGCGCATCTATTACCCCTGCATGCGGGTTTGCATTGATAAAGGAATGTGTTATGTGAATATCGTATGTGAGTGAGTGTGCATGTGGGTGTGAAATGTTTGGGAAAAACAAAGTTAGCTGTGTGATCGTGTAATAGACTATGTATGCGAGTGCATAATGTCCTTGCGTGCTTTTTATGCATGTGCGTGTGCATAAAAACACGGGTTCATGTGGGATAGTAAGGTTATTGTAGCATCTTACTTGTGATGTACGTGTCTTTGATATGGTGTGCATCTGCCTGCTGTGTGTCTATGTTATCCAAAATGTGAGCCCCAACTGCGTGTGTGGGTGTGCGTGCTAACTGCGCTTGTGTGTCTTGCCTGCTCTGTGTGTCTGCAGTCTACATTTGTGATTATTTGTGTGTGGCACTGCAAGTGCTTTCTGCAAATGTGCACCATGTAGCATTAGAGCTCTCTCTCAGCTGTTCCAAAAAGGTAAAGTTTGCCTCCTAACTCCTTATATTTTTCAAGTTATGTGTGTGGCATAGTTTTTTGTGCGAAAATGTAGGTCCCATGTGAGGCCCGTGCCAATAGTGAAGTCTGCCACTGTGTACAGAGTGAGTTCGGGGGTGTGTGAGACAAATGCGTGTGAAATGTCTGCCTCCAAGTGCGTTTGCGTGTGCGAAGGTTCAAGTGCGAAATACGTGTGCGTTGACCGCGGTGTGCCCGCGTGACCATATGCACAGTGTGACATGTGTCATGTTTGGGTGAAGTTTGCAATGAAAAATGTGGCTAAGTGTTTGTGAGAATGTGAAAAATGTGTGTGAATGTGCGCATGTGCCCGCGGCCATGTATGTGAGCACGACACGTGTCCAAAGTAGGGGCGCGGGTGTGTCGTGCGTGTGCATGAAATTGAAATTTTGCGTGTATTTCTTTCCAAAAAGTGTGTTAAAGAAAAATTGTGCCGCGCGGCCCATTTCGAATGACATAACTCCTTGTGTTCTTGCCTCTCTTGTGCCTCAGTCTGAAATTTTTTGATTTTGCCAGGAACTCAATGGCTTTCTGGAAATGGCACCATCCAGATAGAGATATCTCTCAGCTTTCCTAGAAAGGTAAAGTTTGGAGCTCGGGGAAGATCCTTATAAACTTAAGTTATGGCTCGGCAGGAGTTTTTGTGGAAAATTTTGCCCATTTGAGACCCGTAACCAAACGATGCCAATAGTGAAGCTGCCACTAGAGAAAATCAGCATCCGACCAGCAGAGCGCGGGGAATTTTTGAAAAGTTTTCCAAAGACAAAAAAGAGGTAAAATTTGAAATTTTTTCCCGCCGATCCGTTTTTGGGCCGTTTTTGCCCTAAATCTTCAAACGATCATATCTTTTGATCCAGAGCTCAGATTTTCACGTTCTTTATATCATTGGAAAGCTGTTAAAATTATCTACATGATTCCATGGTCAATTTCTAATTTTGGTTCAGTTTGGAGAGAGAAAATTCAAAAATGGTTCTGGTACGTGTCCATGGCCAGAAATGACATTTCAACAACCAAATTTAATACAGAATGGGTCGCATTCTTCTCCAATATGGTCAAAAATGATAGGGTATGGGTTTGTAAGGTCCTCCATGTTGTTTTAATGCTATTTTCCATCAATGAGGAATGGGCTCCCATGCATTTTTTCATGTTTTCTCTCTCCTGGGCTCGACCCATGCACTGTAAAAAGCCAGATTTGGCTCATTTCTTCATGGTTGAACACTTTTTGGCATTGCAAACTTCTTCTTTCACCTCCAGCAAGTGATAGTTGTAAGAATCAGACCTTTTTCAAGTTTGTAACAGGTTTATACCTCTTTGATGGTGGAATGCAAGAGATTTTTTACATGGAATTGACAGTGCAAACTCTGTGAATGCTTTCAGTCCTCTGTTTGTATTGTTTTACTTCATTTTAAGACCCCTAATTACATCTATCAGCTTGTGTATGTTTTCCCTTGTTGCATTTCATGAATTTGTGTCTATTTACATGGCAAAAAATGTTTCACCACTCCTTTTGGTGCATCACCATCTTTAGTTTAGTTTCATTTTTGCATTTTTATCCCTGTCTCCTTGCAATTTAGAGTAGGATTAGGATCTGAACCTCTGTAGTTGTGCAAAATATAGATCTAAATTAGAGGAGTTTGAGGAACCAGCCTCTAATCTGGAGATTCCTCTCTCATTTTCACAAGTCCCACACTTGGAGAGAGGTTTCCATGTTGTGCAATCACACTGGATGCCTAAAACATCAATTCAGAACCTTGATTTGCATCCAGGGGTGCTGCTGATTTGCAACAACAGTTTTGGCACGCCCGGTGGGAGCTTAGAGGTCTCATTTTTATTACAGCAAAGTTGATGTGCATCTTACTACAATTTTCTTGCTTGAAAAGAGCTATAATTTGCATATCTGGTGACTCCAAGGGGAAGAATCAACTGGTTTCAGCAGTGCAGGCCTAAAAACTCATGAGAAGAATCACTACAAGGTCAAGAGCTGGAGAAGAAGAGGTGTTGTTTGAATATCTGCAGTTATCTCCAAGAGTAAGGCAAAGTGGGAGGAGAATCCAAAGGTCTCCATCTCCACCAAATAGAACTCTCTCAACTCCTCCACCTGGTAGGCCTTTCATTCAATCAACAAGGGTTCTAAGACCAATTAGAATGGCACAAAACAACCCCTATGTCAACTTCACAGGCAGCAGCCCACTTGCCCTCAATGCACAACATCCAATTCTAATTGCAGCCTTGAAGAACATTCCCTACTTCACTGGAGAAAATCAGACTACTCCAGGTGATCATGTTAAAGACATTGCCAATCTTTATGCAATTCATGAAATCAATGAGATGCAAGTGGCTATCAAATTGCTGGCATCTTCATTCAAGGGGAAAGCATTGCAATGGTTTAGAAGCCTTGGAGCTGGTTCTATCACAAATTGGAATCAGCTATGTATAGCACTTCATGAGCAATTTGGAGAGAAGGGAGACAACTTGTCTCTTTTGGAGCAGCTGACAACCATCAAGAGAGCTCCCAATGAGCAGCTGACTGATTTCAACTTCAGATTTCAAAAGACTTGGGAGAGAATTCCAGTGGCAGTCAGACCAACAGCAGAAGGTGCTTTTCTCTACTATCTCAAAGCTCTAAATTCTGATATTTCTATGTTGATTCAGTCCATGGGAGGCATAACTATCCCTATGGCTTATAGCATTGCCATTAGGGCTGAAAATTGTTTGATCCAAGCTGGCAAACTAGCCCCTAGACCTCCCATGCCATTGTTTCCAAGTTTAGAGAGTCCAAATACCAATCAAGCACCTAATTTGGCTCCTTCTCCCACTCCTAGAAATCAGAGTTCAAATGAAGCTTCTACTTCATCTCCAAGTGCCCCAAATGAGCTTCAAGAAGTCATGAAGCAACTGCAAAACCTAGGCAATGAGCTGGTTACTCTCAAGAGGCAACAAGCCCAAGGTTTTAGACCTTCTTACCAGCCCCAAGCTCAACCTAACAGGCAGCCATACCAACCACAAAGACCACCTAATCCAGCTGTAAATGTAAATCAAACAAGGCCTCCTGCCAATAGACTATTTCAGCCATATAATCCAAATGCCATATTCTGCCTCTAAGGCATTGGTGCCAACACAAAACAACATTGCTCAGGAGTATGATTGGTGCTTTCCATGAAATGAACCTTATGACCAGTCCATGTGCTTCAATGGTGCTTTGAATCAAAGCATTAATGGTGATAACTACTAGCGTGGAGGGTTGAGGGCAGTCAAGGAAACAACCAACAACAAGAAACATTCCAACAGCAATCAGCTCCAAATGACACCACGTTCGTAAATTGGCAAGCAGAGGATTTTTGTGGCATGAATCAAACAGTCTCTCAAGGTGTGGCAGCCAACCACAAGGTCAAAAAAAAAGAATTTGGGTGAAGAACAGCCATTAGCTCTAACTAATATCACAACCCTCTATGGCTCCACAAATGGTTGGCAAGCAAAATTCAATTTCAAATGTACAAGGGCAGCCAAGAACAACTTCTAGACCAACTCAAATACCAGTTGTTGCTGCCCACCAATGCAAGGAGTGAATTTGCCAACCAAAGGGACAGCAAAGAGATCCTCCATCACCATTCAATATCATTGATCAGATGAAGAAGACAAATGTAAATATATCAATGTGGGAATCCCTATCTATCCCAGGCCAAAGAGACTTGCTCCAAGCTACCATGAAGGACTGGCCAAATTCGAATCAACAAGTTCAGATGCAAGAGAAAGTGCTCACAAATGCTGCCCCAGCCTGAAGGGGAAATCATGGAGGACAACAAGGTAAAATTTTGAAGCCCCCGCTCCTTTCTCTCTATGTTTCATTAATCATTGGAAATCAGTTAGTGCACAATTACATGATAGATTCTGGGGCAAGTAGCCTCATTGATGCCTAAAACAAATAGCTGATCAGCTAGGGGCTCTAGTATGAAATCATATCCAAAGGGGGTAGTGCAGCTGGATGGGATACCAGGTAACAACAGTTGGAGTGATTAGAAACTTGAGTCTTACCTTGCATGCCATGTCCAAATGTTGTTGTTTTAACAAGATGTATCAGTTATAGTACCTTCCACCACTCTTTGCCCTATGCTTGTCATAGGGACTTCACAACCAAGATAGGAGGATATTTTTCTGTTGATTGGTCACACATACTGTTCAGAATGAGGTATGGAACCAAAGCTACAGTCAGGTCTGAACCTATTGTAAACTTCCACATTGAGCCTTACACTCCAAGTCAGATTAATGCTAATTGCTCAACATTTGATCAAGAAGATCACCCAAGCACAGATGAAGCTGACACCAAGGTTGGAAGCATCCCGTATCTAACTCTTGATGAATTGGCAAACAAGGTACATGCTTTTGATCCTTATCAAGAAGGAGAAGAATCTGAGCTAGGGGTCTATTGCATACATGAAGAAAATCAGCCTATTCCTAGCATCACCAAGCCAAACCATGAAGGATGAAAATGAGGTATGGCAGCTGTTTTTTTGATGGATCAAGGATTAGAAAAGGTGCATGAGGTGGAGCTATGCTTGTTTCACCTCAAGGAGTAAAGTATTATTTAGCTTTTAGATTTCAGTTTGCATGGTTCTAATAACGCTGCTCGAATATGAAGCCTTGGTGCAAGGGATGCATTGGGCAATTCAAGAAGAAAATAAAGAACTTGCAAGTCTTTGGTGACAACGAATTGATTGTAAATCATGTCAAGGAACAACATGCTACTAAGAATGATCTACTTAAGTGCTACAAGAATAGGGTTTGGGACCTCATTGAAGATTTTGAGGGTTTTGGCATCAAATCCATTCCTAGGAAAGAGAATCAAGTTGTTGACGAGACTTTCAGCAGTAGGGGCAGCCTTTGACATTGTGGAAAGCATTCAACAAGACAAGGCATAACCAAACATCCATGTGATTGTGAGGCCTTCAGTGCTAGATAACAATGTCAGTTGGCAAGTGTTTGAGAATGACCAGCAAATCATCCATTTCTTGCAAGAAGAAGCTGAGTTCTCAGCTAAGAATCAAGAAAAATTGGAACAGCAGTATGGTGACTAGGTGGTACAGCTGAGAACTAACAAGCTGCCCAAGGGACTTATCACTTTGGAGTCCATTTTTAATCCCAATGATCAGTTTAGAAAGGAGAAAGAAAACATTCAGGTCAAGAGAGAGGATTCAGTATCCATCTTGGTAGAAGAGAAAAAACCATTGCAAATTGGAAAGATGACAACTGAACAAGAAAGGTATGAATTCATGCAGCTGTGTCAAGAATTCCCAGATGTGTTTGCTTGGAGCTATGAAGATTTGAAAGGTTTCAATCCCAACTTAGCTCAGCATACCATTGAATTGGATCCAAATACTAATCCTGTCAGGCAGAAACAAAGACCAGTCAATCCACACATGGAGCCTCTCATGAGGAAAGAATTGGACAAGCTGATTGAGTCAAGAATCATATTCCCAATCAAGCATTCTAGTTGGGTTGCCAACTTGGTTCCAGTCAGAAAGAAGAGTGGGGAGATCAGATTGTGTGTTGATTTCAGAGACTTAAATAGAGCATCTCTCAAGGACCATTACCCACTCCCTTCCATGGAGCAAATCTTGCAAGTTGTGGCTGGCTCCGAGAGGTTTTCACTACTTGATGGCTACTCCAGGCTACAATCAGATTATGGTGAAGGAAGAAGACCAGTTCAAGACAGCCTTCACAACCAAATGGGGACTTTTGCATACAGGAAGATGCCATTTGGGTTGTCCAATGCTGGTGCTACCTTCCAAAGGGAAATGGACATGGCATTCAAAGGTTTGATTAACAACGTGGTGCTGATTTACCTTGATGATATCACTGTTTTTTCTAAAAATGAGGCAGACTGCCTCTCTCATGTGAGACAAGTTTTCACGAGGTGCAGGAGATTTGGAGTGTCTTTGAATCCTAGAGAAGTGTATCTTTCTTGCACATGAAGGAAAGCTCCTTGGCCATATTGTCTCCAAAGAAGGATTAGCAATTGATCCAGAGAGAGTCGAAGCCATAAGAGCACTACCATTGCCAAGCCACAAGAAAGCCCTTCAGAGTTTCTTGGGGAGGATAAACTTTGTTCAGAGGTTTGTCCCAGATTTTGCAGCCCTTGTCAAGCCCATCACCAAAATGTTAAAGAAGAGCATGGCTTTCAAGTGGACAGCAGAAGGCAAGGAGAGTTTTGAAGCAATCAAAGAAGCCATTTCTCAAGCACCAACTCTCATCAACCCCAGACTTCTCCAAGGATTTTCATCCTCTATGCATTTGGAGGTAATGACACTATTTCTGTGCCAATTTTGGTACAGCAGAACAAGGATAATGATGAGCAACCAATTTCCTTCTTCAGCCAGAGCCTAGATGACTATGAGGTGAAGTACTCTTTTATTGAGAAGCATGTGCTGGCAGTAATCAGAAGCTTGAAGAAATTCAAGCATTTAGTCTCAAACAACAAGGTCCAGTTGCTGGTCTCACATGTTGGGGGTTAAGGACTTCCTCCTCAACAAATATTTGAACGAGAAAAGGGCAGGTTGGATCACCTGTGTCATGGAGTATGACATTGAGATCAAATCACCAAGCTGGTAAGAGGAAAAGGATTGTGTGAGCAGCTGGTTTTGGGGAAGCAAAAAGAAGCATGCAATGAAGGAGAGGCTGTTTTGACAGTTCAAGACAGCCATGAGCCATGTGGCACTCAAGAAGAAAACAATGTTGCCCCCACTCCTTGCTTGGACCCAAGGTATAATGCACTTCCTAAGCATAGGCCTATGCCCTCCGGAGATGAACAAGACCCAAAGAAGACACTTCAGATTGCAGGCTATCCCATATGCCATTGTTGATGGAGTTTTGTTCAAGAAAGATGTGAATGGAGTGCTGCTGAGATGCATTAGCACAAATCAGATTCATAGGGTGTTGGAAGAGTTCCATGGTGGATCAGCTGGTGGTCATTTTGCACCGAGAGTGACAGCTCTAAAAATCATGAAGGCTGGTTATTATTGGCCTAAAATTTTCAGTGATTGCTATGCATGGATCAAGAGGTGTAAGAATTGTGCATTCTTCACAGGAAAAGAGAGACTTGCTGCCCTTCCATTGCATCCAATCTCAGTTGACTAGCCATTCATGCAATGGGGTTTGGACTTCATTGGATTCGTTAATCCCAATTCAATTCAAGGACATAAATGGATTTTGACAGCCACGAACTACTTCACCAAGTGGACTGAAGCAGTAGCACTCAAAGAAGCAAATGAGTCCAGCATCTTAGACTTTTATGAGGGGATAACAACCAGATTTGGTATACCTACTACAATAATCTCAGATAATGCATTGGCATTCATTGGATCCAAGGTGACTGAGTGGGCTGTCAAGAATGGGATCTACCTAAGCACTTCATCAAACTATTACCCTCAAGGTAATGGCCAGGCCGAGTCTACAAACAAGAACTTGTTGAGGATCATTAGGAGGACTCTTGATGAGAATCAGAGGTCTTGGTATACCAAACTGAAATCAGCCTTATGGGCTGATAGGATAACTCCCAAGAGATCCATAGGTAACTCTCCATTCAAGCTTGTTTATGGAAGAGAGGCAATCTTTCCCATGTCACTTGAGTTGTCAACATTGGAACTCATGAAGCAATTAGAGTTGCTAGAGTTTAAGCCCATGGAGGTGAGATATGCAGAGTTGATGGAGTTGCAGGAGGTCAGAAATCAGGCATCCCAAGCAATGGAAAAGGATCAAGCGTTGATCAAAAAGACCCTTTGATAGGAAGGCCAATGCTAGATCTTTTCAGGTTGGAGATCTAGTGTTGAAATGGGATGTGGATAGAGCAAAACCGGGAAGGCATTCAAAATTTGATGCCATTTGGAGTGGCCCATACATGGTCACGAAGTGCAAGAACAACAATGCTTTCCAATTGGCCTCATTAGATGGTGAAGAACTGTAGATTCCAGTCAATGGAATCTATCTCAAGCGTTGCTTCTAGAGGGAAATTTACCACCTTGTAAATATTAGATTAGATTTTCATTCCTCCAAGTGCTTTGCACATTGTTTTTCTGTAGGTTAGTTTTGCTTTCCCTAAGTGCTTTGGCACAGCTTGCTGTCCCTGGAGATGTTTTGCAGTCCTTGCTTCCATCATGTGATATTCCATCTTCCTCCTTGCACATTCTAAGTTAGTTGAGGTTCTAAACAGAATATTTGATGACTCCATGCCCAATGGACTGCTTCAAGCAACTGGTATTTTCATCTAGCAGGCAGATGACCCCTCTGAGTCGCCAAAATTGTTATCCAAAATGGTGCCCCAGCTCATTTTTGTGGCTAACTCCTTGTGTTCTTGCCTCTCTTGTGCCTCAGTCTACATTTTTTTATTTTCAGGCACTCAAGGCTTTCTGGAAATGGCACCATCAGATAGAGCTCTCTCTCAGCTTTCTAGAAAGGTAAAGTTTACCTCCTAACTCCTTATATTTTTCAAGTTATGGCTCGGCGGAGTTTTTGTGGAAAATTTTCCCATTTGAGGCCCGCAGCCAATAGGAAGCTGCCACGTGGCAGAGGAGTTCGGGGGTGACCAAAGAGTAGTGGAGCGGAAAAGAGAAGGGAATTTTTGAAAAAGCGGAGTGCGGGGAATTTTCCAAAGACAAAAAAGAGGTAAAATTTGAAATTTTTTACCCGCCAATCCGTTTTTGGGCCGTTTTTGCCCTAAATCTTCAAACGATCATATCTTTTGATCCAGAGCTCAGATTTTCACGTTCTTTATATCATTGGAAAGCTGTTAAAATTCTCTACATGATTCCATGGTCAATTTATAATTTTGGTTTAGTTTGGAGAGAGAAAATTCAAAAATGGTTCTGGTACGTGTCCATGGCCAGAAATGACATTTCAACAACCAAATTTAATACAAAATGGGTCGCATTCTTCTCCAATATGGTCAAAAATGATAGGGTATGGGTTTATAAGGTCCTCCATGCTATTTTAATGCATTTTCCATCAATGACGAATGGCTCCCACATTTTTTACGTTTTCTCTCTCCTGGGCTCGACCCATGCACTGTAAAAGCCAAATTTGGCTCATTTCTTCATGGTTGAACACTTTTTAGCATTGCAAACTTCTTCTTTCACCTCCAGCAAGTGATAGTTGTAAGAATCAGACCTTTTTCACAGTATTGTAACAGGTTTATACCTCTTTGATGGTGGAATGCAAGAGATTTTTACATGGAATTGACAGTGCAAACTCTGTGAATGCTTTCATTCCTTTGTTTGTATTGTTTTACTTCATTTCAAGACCTCTAATTACATCTATCAGCTTGTGTATGTTTTCCCTTGTTGCATTTCATGAATTTGTGTCTATTTACATGGCAAAAAAATGTTTTCACCACTCCTTTTGGTGCATCACCATCTTTAGTTTAGTTTCATTTTTGCATTTTTATCCCTGTCTCCTTGCAATCTAGGGTAGAATTAGGATCTGAACCTCTGTAGTTGTGTAAAATATAGATCTAAATTAGAGGAGTTTGAGGAACCAGCCTCTAATCTGGAGATTCCTCTCTCATTTTCACAAGTCCCACACTTGGAGAGAGGTTTCCATGTTGTGCAATCACACTGGATGCCTAAAACATCAATTCAGAACCTTGATTTGCATCCAGGGGTGCTGCTGATTTGTAACAACAGTGTGTTTGTGTGTTTGCCATGTTTAATATAAACTGTAACTTGTTTGCGTAGGTGTGTGTGCACTTGGGAAGTCTATTTATCCGTGTTTGTGCGTGCATACACCTCGTCGAGCATGTGTAATCACGTGTATGTGATATGGCATGTGTGGTGTGCGTGCATGCGATGCATATGCTGAAAAATGTGTGTGCGTGACGTGTGTGCGGACGTGCACATGATGCACTGTGTCTCCATGTGCACGTGCTGTGTGTAAGTCACATGATGCGTGTGTGTGCGCATTTGTGCAAGTGCGGAGTGCGTGTGCGTGTAAATTTACATGTCCTGCGTGTGCTTGACAGTGTTTGTGTGTTCATGTGCGTGTAAACATGTATGCAAATTTGTGTTTGTGTTCATAGTATGTTTGCGTATGTGCGTGCATTCGTGCATGACGTACGTGTATTTGTGATGTGTGTGATCGTGTGCGTGTGCGTCTATGCACGTGCACGCGCGTGTACACGTGTGTAATGTGTGTGTGCGGGTGTGCACATGAGCATGTGTGTGCATGCGTCTGTGTGTGTGTGTGCTTACACATGGAGTGCATATACTGTGTTTATATGTGGGACGCGCACATGCGTGCGCAATGCTGTGTATCCGTGTGCCTAGTGTAGAAAAGTGTGTGTGTGTGTGTGTGTGCATGTGTTGCATGTTTGCATGTGTGTGTATGCTTGATGCGAGTGCATGGCCTAACAATAAATTGTCTCCTGTGCCTGTGTGCGTTGTGCCTACAAATGTGGAACCTATGTAAACGTTATGTATGTGCGATGTAGAGGTGCACGTGCGTGTGTGTGTGTAATGTACGCTATTCCGCATGTGTGTGTGCGTGTGTAAGTGCAAACTGTATGCGTGCTACTTGTGGGTGTGTAGACCCTGTGCAAAAAAAAATGTCCTACGTGTCTAATTTTGCTAGGGTGTGTGTCTGTATGTGTGTCCTGCAAGTGTGTACGCGTGCGTGTGTGAGTGTGCGAGTGTGCGTGTGTGTGTGCGTGTGCGTGCGTGTGCGTGTATTGTGTGTGCGTGGTGAGGCGTGTGTGCATGTGTATGTGCAGGTGAGTGAGTGTGTGTGTGAGTGTGTGTGTGCATGTGCGTGTGCGTGTGAGTGTGCATGTGTGCACGTGTGCATGTGTGTGAGTGTGTGTGTGACGTGCGTGAGTATGTGCGTGTGTGTGTGCATGTGTGTGCGCGGGTGTGTTTACGTGTGCATGTGTGCACGTGTGTGTGCGTGTGCGTAAGTCGCTTATGCATGTGTGTGTGCATGTGCAGGTGTGTGTGTGTGTGTGTGCACGCGCTCGTGTGTGTGTGTGTGTGTGCGCGCGTGTGCATATGCGCGTGCTGTTGGCAAGTGCGTGTGTGTGTGCATGTGTGTGTGTGCGTGTGCGTGTGTGTGTGCATGTGTGTGCATGTGTGTGTGTGTGTGTACGTGTGTGTGCGCGTGTGCGTGTGCGTGTGTGTGTGCGTGTGCGTAAGTGTGTGCGTGTGTGTGGGCGTGTGTAGTGTGCGTGTCATGTCCGTGCATGCGTGTGCGTGTGTGCATGCGTATGTGTCGTGTGTATGCGTGCACGTGTGTGTGAACGTGTAAGTTGTGTGTGTGTGTGTGTGTGTGTGTGTGTGTGTGCATGTGTGTGTGTGTGTGTGTGTGTGTGTGTGTGTACACATGTGTGTGTGTCTGTGTGCATATGTGTGTTTGTGTGTGTGTGTACGTGTGCGTGTTGCATGTGCGCGTGCAGTGCATGTTTGTGTGTGTGTGTGTTAGTGCAAGTGTGCGTGTGCGTGCATGTGCATGTTCGTGTGTTTACGTGTGTGTGTGCATGTGCGTATGTGCGTGTGTGCGTACGTAGTGCGAGAGCGTGTGCGTGCGTTGTAGTGCCTGTACGTGTGTGTGTGTGTGTGTGTCCATGTGCATGTGTGTGTGCGCGTGTGAACCTACGTGTGAGTGTGCATGTGTGTGCAGTGTGGTGTTTGCGTGTGCATGTGCGTGTGCAGTGTGTATGTGCGTGTCCGTGTGTGTGTGCATGTAGAAATGCGTGTGCGTGTGCGTGTGCGTCTAGAGGTGCACGTGCATGTTCTTGCGTGTGTGTGTGTGTGTGTGTGTGTGTGTGTGTGCGTTGTGCGTGCTATGTGCTGTGTGCGTGTATGTGTGTGTGTGTACGTGTGCGTGTGCATGTGTAGGTGTGCGTGTGTACGTGTGTGCGTGTGTGTGTGTTTGTGTACGAGTGTGTGCGTGTGTGCAGTGAGCGTGCATGTGCGTGTCTGTGTTCATGTGGGTGTGCGTGTATGTGTGCGTGTGCTTGAGTGTGGGAGTGTGTGTGTGTGTGTGTGTGTGCGTGTGTGCGTGTGCGTGTGCTTGTGCATGTGTGTGTGTGTTTGCATGTGCATGTGTGTGTGCATGTGCGTGTGCGTGTGCATGTGCATGTGCACGTTTGCGTTTGTGTGTGCGTGTGCATGTGCACCTGTGCATGTGCTGGAGTGTGCGTGTGCATGTGTGTCGTGTGCATGTGCAAATGTGCGTGTGTGTAAGTGTGCATGTGCTAGATGTGCGTGCATGTGAGATGTGCAGTGTACATGTGTGTGTAGAGTGTACGTGCATGTGTGTGCGTGCATGTGGCCGTGCGTATGCATGTGCATTTGTGTGTGTGAGTGTGTGAGCGTGTACATGTGTGTGCATGTGCCGTGTGTGCGTGTGCATGTGAGTGTGCGTGTGCATGTGTGTGTGCATGTGTGTGTGCGTGTGCGCGCATGTGTAAACATGTGTGTGCGCGTGTGTGTGTTCATGTGTGTGTGTGTGTGTGTGCGTGTAGTGCGTGCGTGTGTGCATGTGCTAGTGCGTGTGCATGTGTGTGCGTGTTCACAAGCACATGTGCGTACGTGTGTCACGGGAGTGTGTGTGGCTTGCGTGTGCGTGTGTCGTGTGCGTGTGCGTGTGTATTTGCATGTATGTGTGTGCCTGTGCAGTGTGAACTATGTGTGTGTGTGTGCATGCGTTGTGCGTGCAGCGTGCATGTGCATGTGTGTGTGTGCGTGTGTGTGGTGCGTGTGCCGTGTGCATGTGTGCAAGTGTAGTGCGTGACGTGTGCAAGCGTGTGTGTGTGCGTGTGCATGTGTGTGCGTGTGTGTGTGTGCATGTGTGTGTGTATGTGAGCGTGCAGTGTGCGTGTGTGTGTGCGTGTGTGTGTGTGCAAGTGCGTGTGTGAGTGTGTGTGTGTGTGCATGTTTGGTGCATGTGCATGTGTGTGTACGTGTGCATGTAGTGTGTGCGTGTGCGTGTTTGCATGTAGTGTGTGTGTGCATGCGTGTGCGTCTGTGTGTGCGCTTTCTGTGTGTGTATGTGTGTGTGTACACGTGGCATGTGAGTGCATGTGCATGTGCGTGTGCCTGTATGTCTACGTGTGCGAGTGCGTGTGCGAGCATGCGAGTATTGTGTGTTAGTGTGCGTGTGTGTCTGTGCATGTGTGAGTGCGTGCCTGTGTGTGTGCAGTGTGCGTGTGTATGTGTGCATGTCCGTGTGTGAGTGCATGTGCAAGTGTACGTGTGCATGTGTGTGCGTGTGCGTGTTCGTGTGCGTGTGTGTGTGTGTGTGCGTGTGCTATGTGTGCATGTGTGTGCATGCGTGTGCATGTGTGTGCATATGTGTGTGTGCGTGTGCGGTGTGTGTGTGTGCCTGTGTGCGTGTGCGGTGTGCATGTGTGTGTGCGTGTGCATGTGTGTGTGTGTGTGCGTGTGTGTGTGCATGTGTGTGCGTGAGTAAGTACATGCGCGTGCGCGTGTGTGAGAGCGTGTGCGTGTGTGTACATGTTAGTGTCTGCGTGTGCGCATGTGTGCACGTGTGTGAGTGTGCGTGTGTGTGTGTGTGTGTGTGTGCGTGTGAGATGTGTGCATGTGCGTGTGCGTGTGTGTGTGCATGTGCGTGCATGTGCGTACACAGTGTGTGCATGCAAACATGTGCGTGTGCGTGTGCGTGTGCATGTGTTGTCATGTGCGTGTGAGTGTGCGTGTGCGGGTGCGTGTGTGTGCATATAGTGCGTGTGCATGTGCGTGTCCGTGTTCACATGTAGTGCTTGTGTGTGCGTGTGCGTGTCCACGTGCGTGTGCGTGTGTGCGCGTGAGTGTGTGTGTGTGTGCTTGTGCGTGAGTATGTGTGTGTGTGTGCATGCGTGTGTGTGCGTGTGCGTGTGCGTGGGTGTGTGCGTGTGCGTGTGCATGTGTGTGTGTGTTTATGCTCGAGTGAGTGCGTGTGTGCATGTGCTGTATGCGTGCATGTGTGTGCATGTGACCTGTGCGATGTACATGTGTGTGCACGTGTGGGAGTTGTGTGTGTGTGTGTCCATGTGTGTGTGTGTGTGCGTGTGCTGTGTGCTAGTGTGTGCGTATGCATGTGCGTCCGTGTGTGTGTATTCATGTGTGTGCGTGCATGCGTGTGCGTGTGTGTATGCGTGTGCTTGTGTATTTGTCTGTGTATGTGTGCGTGTGCGTGTGCATGTGCGTGTGTATGTGTAGAGTGTGCGTGTGCATGTGTGTGTGTGCATGTGCGCGTGTGTACGTGTGCTAGTGTGTGTGTGGCATGTGCATGTGTGTGTGCGTGCGTGTACATGTGCCATATGTGTGCAGGTGCATGTGCATGTGCATGTTTACATGTGCGCATGCATATGCGCGTGCGTGTGCATGTGCATATAGTGTGCATGTGTGTGTGCGCGTCCTAGTGCATGTGCGTGTGTGTGCATGATCATGTGCATGTGTGTGTGCATGCCGTGCATGTGCACGCATACGTGCATGTGGTGTGTGCGTGTGCGTGTTTGCGTTTGCGTGTGTGTGTGTGCACGTGTGTGTGTATGTGCAGTGTGTGTGCACGTGCGTGTGTGAGTGTAGTATGTGTGCCCAGGGGTGTGTGCGTGTGTGTGTGAATGTGCATGCGTGCGTGTCCGTGTGTCTGCGTGTGTGTGTGCGTGTGCATGTGCGGTGTTGCGTGTGCGTGTGTGTGCATGTGCAGTGTGCGTGTGCGTGTGTGTGCATGTGCGTGTGTGTGCGCAAGTGAGTGCGTGTGTGTGTGCATGTGCATGTGCATGTGTGTGTGTGTATGTGCGTGTGTTTGTGTGCGTGTGCATGTGTGTGTGCATGTGTGCGTGTGTGCGTGCGTGTGCCTACGTGTGCGTGTGTGTGTGGGATGTTCCATGTGTGTGAGTGCATGTGCGTGTGTAATGCGTGTGTGTGTGTGCATGTGTTTGTGTGTGTATGCGTGTGCAGTGCGTGTGCATGTGTGTGTGTGTGGTGCCCGTGCATTCGTGCATGTAAATGTGTGCACATGCGTGCGTGACATCTGCATGTGCATGTGTGCATGCATGTGTGTGTGTGCGTGTATGTGTGAACGTGTGTGTACGTGTGTGTGCGCGTGTGTGCTTATGTGTGCGTGTTTACAGTGCGTGTGCATGTAAGTGTGTGTGTGTGTGTGTGTGTCCGTGTGTGTGTGTCGTGTGCGTGGGCAGTGTGAGTGTGTGTGTGTGTGTGTGTGCATGTGTGCGTGTGCTTGTGCGTGTGCCTGCGCATGCATGCATGTGTGCGTGTACGTGTGTTTGTGTGTGATGTTGTACGTGTTCTGCGCTTACGCGTGTGTGCGTGGGGTTGTGTGTGTGCATGTGCGTGTGCGTGTGTGTGCATGTGCATGTGTGCACGTGCGTGCGTAGTGTGTGTGCATGTGCGTGTGCGTGTACGTGTGCGTGTGCGTAGTACGTGTACGTGTGCGTGTGCGTGTGTGCGTGTGTGTGCGTGCGCGTGCACGTGCGTGTGTGTGTGTGTGTGTGCGTGCGTGTGTGCGATTATGTGTGTGTGTGTGCGTGCATGCATGTGTGTGTGTACCTGTCCAGTGTGTGTTATGCGATGTGCGTGTGCAGTGTGGTATGTGTGCATGTGTGTGTGATCGTGTGTGTATGCGCGTGACCATGTATGTGTGAGTGCATGTGTGTGCGCATGTGTATGCATGTGAGTGCGTGTGTAGTGTGCGTGTGCATGTGTGCGTGTGTGTGTGTGTGCGTGTGCATGTGCACGTGGCGTGAGCGTGTGTGTGTGTGTACGTGTGTGCACGTGTGCGTGTGTTTGTATGCATGCCCGTGTGCGTATGCGGGCATGTGCGTTTGTGTATGTGCAAGCGATGTGCGTGTGTGCATGTGCATGTGTGTGTGTGTGTGTGTTCATGTGCATGCATGTGCGTGTAGCATGTGAGTGTGAGTGTGTGCACGTGTGTGCGTGTGTGCATGTGTCGTGTGCGTGTGCAGTGTGTGTGTTGTGTGTGTGCACATGTGTGTGCATGTGGATGCAGTATAGTGCGCATTGTCAGTGTTTGTGTGTGCGTGTGAGTGTGCATGTGCATGTGCGTGTGCGTGTGCATGTGCGTGTGCGTGTGCATGTGCATCTGTGCATGTGCATGTTTGTGTGTTTGTGTGCATGTGCGTGTGTGTGCATGTGCATGTGCGTGTGCGTGTGTAAGTGCGTGTGTGTGTGCGTGTGCGTGTACGTGTATGTGTGTGTGCACATGTGTGTGTGCGTGTGCGTGTGTGCGTGTGCGTGTACGCTGTGCATGTGTGTGTGTGTGTGCATGCACGTGTGCGTCATATGTGTGTGTGCATGGGCGTGGGCGTGTGCATGTGAGTGTGTGTGTGCGCAGTGTTATGTGCATGTGTGCTTTTGCATGTGTGTATGTGTGTGCACATGCGTGTGTGTGCATGTGCATGTGCGTGTGAATGTTAGTGTGCATGTAGTGTGTGCGTGTGTGTGTGTGCGTGTGTGCGTGTGTGTGTGAGTGTGCGTGTGTGTGTGCACATGGGTGTGGCATGTGTGTGTGTGTAGATGTGTCGTGTTGCGTGTGTGCGCGTGTGAGTGTGTGTGTGAACGTGTGTGCATGTTTGCGAGTGCGTGTGTGTGTGCGTGTGTGTGCATATGTATGTGTGTATGTGTGTGTGTGTGCACGAGTGCGTGTGCGTGTAGAGATGCACATGTGTGCATGTGCGTGTGCGTTTATGTGTGTGTGTGTGTGTACATGAATGTGCATGTGTCTGTGTGTGCGTGTGTGTGCATGTACGTGTGTGTTGTGTGTGCACACACGTGTGTGTGCGTGTGCATGTGTACATGTGCGCGTGCATGGCCGTGCGGTCATGT
>CM034153.1:399271506-399276506 GCA_019776745.2 Taxus chinensis | reverse complement strand
GCAAGAAGTGCTCACCACTCCTTTGGTGTATCACCCTTATCAGTTTAGTTTTAATTTTTACATTTATTATCCCTGTCTCCTTGCAAATTAAGATAAAATTAGGATCTGAACATCTGCAGTTGTGCAAATAATAGATCTGATTAGAGGAGTTTGAGGAACCAGCCTCTAATCTGGAGATTCCTCTCTCATTTTACAAGTCCCACACTTGGAGAGAGGTTTCAATGTTGTGTGAATCACACTGGATGCCTGAAACATCAAGCTAGAAACCTGATTTGCATCCAGGGTGCTGCTGATTTGCAACAACAGTTTTGGCACTCACCCGGTGGGACCTTAGAGGTCTTCCACTTCATCTTTTGCAGGTTGGTGTGTTCCTGTGAAGATTTCAGCCTTTGGAGGCACTTGCAAACACATCTGGCAACTCCATCTGATCAACAACCCATTTCTGAAGTTGCAGACCTGTTTTTCATCCATTTCCATCCATTATTCTTTCCATCTCTTTCATTCTTTTCCATTCCATGAAGTTGTGCAATCATGACTTCATTTCCATCATGGAACTCACATTTACAATAGCAGCAATGTTTCCCACCTCCAACATGTTTTTTAAATCCTCCAAATCAGCATTTTGAACAAATTCAAAATCAGCATACATACCCATATGAGTAGCAATGCCAAAATCAGTTTGGCTATGGAGCTTTCCAAGAGCAAGGGTGTACATACAATGAAGACAATCAGATGCAAGATGCTGGTCTGTTGGAGAAAATCCAAAAGATGGAGGTAAACATGGTGCAATCCAGGGCTCAAGCACAAATGAAGGCATTTGGAATCGGTTGTGGAGCACCCTGTCCATGGGTGGGACCTTTCCCAAGGCATTACAGCCCTCAAGAGAAGCTTGACTTCATGATTGCAACGCTGCCATTGCTTGCAAAGTGGATTGAAGGAATAGAGGTGTATGAGAGGAGTATTCAGCAACCTTGTCAATGGGTAAGCACACCATCTCATGCCTTTTCTTTTCCTCTTTCCCAATCTGTTTTATCTCAGCAGTGTCAAGTTTTAAACTCTCCATCTGCTGTCCCAAGTGTTGAATCCATTTCTCCACCCCCTAGTCTTCCACCTCATCTCAATTCTTCTGTCCTTTTCCCTTCCAAACAGTCATCCCCTCCACAAGAGCTAAATGAAACACCCTCTCCTCCAAAGAAACAAGAGGTTTTACCTCCTCCACCACCACAAAAAATTGCAAAAATCAGTCATGAAGGACAACAAAAAGAGAAGCCAAACAAGGATGAAGAAATTCAAATTTTGAAGAGTTGGGCTCTTAAATTTGGGATGAAGAAGATCCCTTTGCTGATGAAACCTTCAGAAGAGGTTGGAGTTACAGAACAAATGGTGGTCAGGACTGATTTTGTTGCAGCAGAAGAAGAGCAAAAAGGAGTTGCAGATCAGCAATCAATTTGTTCAGAATATAGTGTCCATGTTGGCACCCTATTTGAAGGAAATGTTGATCCAATTCAAATTGCAAAAATCAGTCATGAGGGACAGCAAGAGGAAGGAGAAGCTGCTCCAAATCCAAAAGAAGAGGAGCACATTCCAGCTGTGGGGGAGAAAAGTGCAGATCCAAAGGCTTTGAGCACAAAGCAGGTTATAGAAGAACCTTCAGTTCTTCTCTCTACTTCATCTCTCTCAAGTTCTAGTACTGAAGAAGAGTTTGATCCCTCAAACTCAATGCTGGAGGATGAAAGAAACCATGGTGATCAAGTTGCAGATCAAGAGAACGCCATGGGAGAGGTTGAACATTTGCAGCAGGACAGCAATGAGGCAGTTTACCTGTCTGATTTGGAGGACTGTTTTGATGAAGAAGAACCGGTTGAGTTTCCACCATTCTCTCTTTCATCATCCATCTTCCAAACACAAGAGCCTACTGTCATGGAGGAGAGTATTCATTTGCAGTAGCCTGCATCTTATAGAAGCTCTTTGGAACCAAGATTGGAAGATTTTAATCTTTCATGTCCTTCATTGGAGGAAGAGAAAGGGCAGAAGGGTTCTACCATTGCTTCCACACCATCCATTCAAGGTCTACAAGAGAACTCCATTCTTGGAGTTGAAAATCAGAATTATGGGCATACTCAATGGATCAGACCTTGCCCAATCAGGTATTTGGCTTCATTGGAGCCAAAGGAGAAGCCACAACCAGTCATGCTTGCTTCTAAGCATGAGGATGAGCTGCAAAGTTCCAAGGATCAGCTGTCATACCTCTCCAATCCAAATGCAGAGCAACTAAAAGAGGTATTGGATTTGTTTTTAGTTGACACCTTGCTAATTTGGGTAGAAGACCAGCTTCTTGTTGATTTTCCACTCATCCAATCAGCCATACTCAGCTCCAAATCATTTGCATGGCTGCCAATTTTGAAGAAAGGAAGCTATTTTGCACAACCAGTTGCAGGGTTCATTTAGCTCACCTTTGCTTCCAGTTAGAGTAGAGTAGGTAGGTTTGCTTTCAGTAGAAGAAGTGCTTGTGCACACTCTGCATGTTCCATTTAGAGCATGTATGATTTTCAGTTTGTACATAGTTTTGGTGCTGCTGGTTTCACTCTTGCACAGTTCGTTTTGATGGCATTTTGGTGGGAACAACTCCATGTCCAGTGGGATTCAAGCGGTTCAGAGGGAAGTTTTCAAAGTTTAGATCAGTTTTCAGGCTACTACTCATGACTCCATGCCCAATGGATTGCTTCAGGCTACTGATCATTCATCCAACAGGTAGATGACCCCTCTGAGTCACCAAAATTGTTATCCAAATGTGCCCCCTGCTCATTTTGTGGCTAACTCCTTTACATTCTTTCCTTCTCTTGTGCCTCAGTCATAAATTTTTACTTTTTAGGCACTCAAAACCTTCTGGAAATGACACCATTGGATAGAGCTCTTTCTCAGCTTTCTAGAAAGGTAAAGATTTCCTCCTAACTCCACTTATTTTTCAAGTTATGGCTCGGCAGAGTTTTTGTGGAAAATTTTCCCTTGCAAGGCCCACAGCCAATGAGGAGCTGCCACGTGTCCAAGGGCGAGAAAACACCGAGCGACCCAAAGGAAAAAAATGGTCAGAAGGGCCCGCCCAATCAAAATGTGCCATGTGGCACCTGAAGTGGCGGAGTGTGGGGAAAATTTGAAAAATGTTCCGAAGACCAAATGGGTAAAAATTCAAACTTTTTGCCCGCCGATCCGATTTTGGCCTGTTTTTGCCCTAAAACTTCAAATCACCATAACTTTCGATCCAGAGCTCAGATTTTCACGTTCTTTATATCAATGGAAAGCTGGTGAAATTATCTACAAGATTCCATGGTCAATTTTGAATTTTGGTTCAATTTGGAGGGAGAAAATAAAAAAACACTTCTGGTATGCGCCCATGGACAAAACTAACGTTTCAACAACCAATTTTAATGCAAAATGGGTTGCATTCTTCTCCAACATGGTCAAAAATGTCAGGGCATGGGTTTGTAAGGACCTCCATGCTGTTTTTAATGCATTTTGGTCAATGGGGAATGGCTCCCACGTTTTTACACGTTTTCTCTCTCCTGGGCTCGACCCATGCACTGTAAAAGCCAGATTTGGCTCATTTTTCAAAGGGGGGAACACCTTTTTTGCACAGCAAGCTTCTGTTTTCACTTTCAACAAGTGATTTTGGCAAGTATCAGACCTTCCAGGGATTGTAACAGGTTTTTCTGCCTCTTTGGTGTTGGAATACAAGGATTTTGATGTTGAAAATCACAATGCAGGCTCTGTGAATGCTTTCAGTCCTTTGTATGTGTTGTTTGCTTCATTTCAAACCCTTGATTATAGCTTATCAACCTATGCATGATGTTTTATGTTGCAATTTATGATTTGTGTCAATTTGCATGAGCAAGAAGTGCTCACCACTCCTTTGGTGTATCACCCTTATCAGTTTAGTTTCAATTTTTTCATTTCTTATCCCTGTCTCCTTGCAAATTAGGATAAAATTAGGATCTGAACCTCCATGCAGTTGTGTAAATAATAGATCTAATCAGATGATTTTGAGGAACTAGCCTCTAATCTAGAGATTCCTCTCTCATTTTTACAAGTCCCACACTTGGAGAGAGGTTTCAATGTTGTGCAATCACACTGGATGCCTGAAACATCAATTTAGAAACCTGATTTACATCCAGGGGTGCTGCTGATTTGTAACAATAGTACCTCTTCTTCTCCAGCTCTTGACCTTGTAGTGATTTGTCTCATGATTTTTCAGGTCTGCACTGCTAAAACCAGTTGATTCTTCTTCCTTGGAGTCACTCAGATGTGTAATTTATAGCTCTTTTATGCAAGAAACTTACAACAAATGCTTCATCAATTTTGTTGGAATGAAGATGAAGACCTCTAAGGTCCCACCGGGCATGCCAAAACTATTGTTGCAAATTTGGTAGTAGCACCCCCTGGATGTTGATCATATTTCTAGTTTGATCATACTACCCGCGGGTGTGATTGAGTGTTTTGAATCCTTTGAGCTAGTGATGGGAAAATTTCAAAATGAGACCCCAGGCCAATCTCTAGTTCTAGAGTTCTTTCCCCTCCTCTTGACACGTGTCCCCTAGGGAATATTTGATCCTTACAAGTTGCACCCAGGTCATATCTTGATTCCTAACCCTACCCTAGGAGGATTCTTTAAAGGTGACCACCAAAGGTGAGAAAATTTTCTATCCATTGGGAATACTTTAGGAAAATTTTGGAAGCACTAAGTAGGAGAAAAATATAGTTTAATCTCTGAGCTTGTTAGACAGTCCATAAAAATGTAGCAAATTACTCCCATGAACCTAACTGATAAACATGATAGGATCCTAAAATAACCTTGTGAACTTGACAATTGTTAATGAAGGATGAAACACTAATCATAGTAGTTTGGTCTTGTTCCGAAACTTGTTAATGATCAAAATAATTGCATTACAACACTGATGTAGGCACTTCAAATAAATTACAAGAAAAGGTCTGATATTTTCTACCTA
>CM034153.1:399191506-399264006 GCA_019776745.2 Taxus chinensis | reverse complement strand
TTGAAGGATCAAATAACTTTACAACTTATCATTTTCCAATTTGATTTCAAGGTACAACTGCAATGCAAGTAACCTTTTTTTTTTTTAATTTCTCTTTAAAGAAAAACAGAGAGATAATTCTTCTCCACATTTCTCAAATCAATTACACTTCCATTTGCAATATAAACACTTTACATTTCAATATCAATACATTCATCCACTCTAAGTGGGAAGGGTACAATGAACTTGCCCAAAGGGAATGAATTTCAAATTGATTTCTCCAAGATCCAACAACAACAGGTTGATTTATTCATCTTTTGATCACAACAAGGAAGGGGGAAAGGCAACGCTCTCCACCCAACCAAGACATCCAATGGGAAAAGAGAAGCCATATTTTCCCATTGGCCCTCGAGCCCCAACCATATTGGAATGGAACATGACAAAACAACACATGGAAACATAGATTCCTTCACATATAACATACATTCACATGCACAAGGAAATGCACAAACAAAAAGATGTAGTTCTCAACTTTTATCCAAAATGTGCCCCTGCTCATTTTTGTGGATAACTCCTTATGTTCTTACCTCTCTTGTGCCTCAGTCTCCATTTTTTATTTTTAGGCACTCAAATCTTTCTAAAAATGGCACCATTGGATAGAGCTCTCTCTCAACTTTCCAGAAAGGTAAAGTTTTCCTCCTAACTCCTCATATTTTTCAAGTTATGGCTCGACGGAGTTTTTGTGGGAAATTTTCCCTTAGGAGGCCCATGGCCAATAGGAAGCCACCACATGGCACCTAGAGTGGCAGAGCGTGGGGAAAATTTGAAAAAAATTCCAAAGACCAAATGGGTAAAAATTCAAACTTTTGCCCGTCGATCCGATTTTGGCCTGTTTTTGCCCTAAATTTTCAAATCGCCATATCTTTCGATCCAGAGCTTAGATTTTCACGTTCTTTATATCAATGAAAAGTTGGTAAAATTATCTACATGATTCCAGTGTTAATTTTGTATTTTGATTGATCTTGGAGAGAGAAAATTAAGAAACACCTCTGGCACGTGGTAATGGCCAGAAACGACGTTTCAATAACCAGTTTTAATGCAAAATGGGTCGCATTCTTCTTTAGGATGGCCAAAAATGTCAGGGCATGGGTCTGTAAGGATTCCCATGTTGTTTTAATGCATTTTCATTCAATGGGGAATGGCTTCCACATTTTTTACACGTTTTCTCTCTCCTGGGCTCGACCCATGCATTGTAAAAGCCAGATTTGGCTCATTTTTTGAGGTTGAACATTTTTTTTGGATAACAAACTTCTTCTTTCACCTTCAACAAGTGATTTTTACAAGTATCAAACCTTCTTCATGATTGTAACAGGTTTTTGCCTCTTTGATGTTGCAAATGCAAGGATTTTGACAGTGAAAAATGACAGTGCAGATGTGATCAATTTTCAGTCCTTTGTTTGTATTATCTTGCTTCATTTCAGACCTCTAATTGCATCTTATTAGCTTGTGTATGATGTTTCATGTTGCATTTTATGAAATTGTGTCAATTTTCATGAACAAGAAGTGTTCACCACTCCTTTGGTGTATCACCTATTAGTTTAGTTTCAATTTTTGCACTTTCTATCTCCGTCTCCTTAGAATTTAGAGTAGGATTAGGATTCAAACCTCTGCAATTGTGCAAATAATAGATCTGATCAGAGGAGTTTGAGGAACCAGCCTCTAATCTAGACATTCCTCTCTCATTTTATAAGTCCCACACTTGGAGAGAGGTTTCAATGTTGTGCAATCACACTGGATTCCTGAAACATCAACTTAGAAACCTGATTTGCATCCAGGGGTGCTGCTGATTTGCTACAACAGTTTTGGCACACCCGGTGGGACCTTAGAGGTCTCATTTTCATTGCAGCAAAGTTAATGTGCATCTGCTACAATTTTCTTGCTTAAAAGAGCTATAAATTGCACATTTGGTGACTCCAAGGGGAAGAATCAGCTAGTTTTGGTAGTGCAGACCTGAAAAATCATTAGAAGAATCAACACAAGGTCAAGAGCTGGAGAGGAAGAGGTGTTGTTTGAATATCTGTAGTTATCTCCAAGAATAAGGCAAAGTGGGAGGAGAATCCAAAGGTCTCTATCTCCACCAAACAAAACTCTCTCAATGCCTCCACCTGGTAGGCATTTCATTCAGTCAACAAGGGTTCTAATACCAATTAGAATGGCACAAAACAACCCCTATGTCAATTTCACTAGCAGCAGCCCACTTGCTCTCAATTCACAAAATCTAATCCTAGTTGCAGCATTGAAGAACATTCCATACTTCACTGGAGAAAATTAGACCTCACCTGGTGATCATGTTAAGGATATTGCTAACATTTGTACAATCCACGAGATCAATGAGATGCAAGTTGTTGTCAAATTGTTGGCATCTTCATTCAAAGGGAAAACTTTGCAATGGTTCAGGAGTCTTGCCTCAGGTTCTATTCAAAATTGGAATCAGCTATGTATAGCCCTCCATGAGCAGTTTGGAAAAAAGGGAGACAACTTGTCCCTTTTGAAGCAGCTGACAACTATTAAAAGAGCTCCTAATAAGCAGCTGACTGATTTTAATTTCAGATTTCAAAGGACTTGGGAGAGAATTCCAGTGGCAGTCAGGCCAACACTAGAAGGTGCTTTTCTTTACTATCTCAAAGCTCTAAATTCTGATATTTCTATGTTGATTCAGTCCATGGGAGGCATAACTATCCCTATGGCTTATAGCATTGCCATTAGGGCTGAAAATTATTTGATCCAAGTTGGCAAACTATCCCCTAGACCTCCCATGCCATTGTTTCCAAGTTTAGAGAGCCCAAACACTAATCAAGCACCTAATTTGGCTCCTTCTCCCACTCCTAGAAATCAGAGTTCAAATGAAGCTTCTACTTCATCTCCAAGTGCCCCAAATGAGCTTCAAGAAGTCATGAAGCAATTACAAAATTTAGGTAATGAGCTGGTTACTCTCAAGAGGCAACAAGCCCAAAGTTTTAGACCTTCTTTCCAGCCTCAAGCTCAGCCTAACAGGTAGCCATATCAACCTCATAGACCACCCAATCTAGCTGCAAATCTAAATCAAGCAAGGCCTCCTACCAACAGACCATTTCAGCCCTATAATCTAAATGCTATATTTGCCTCTAAGGCATTGGTACCAACACAAAACAACATTGCTCAGGAGTATGATTGGTGTTTTCCATGCAATGAACCTCACAACTAATGTATGTGCTTCAATGGTGCCTTGAATCAAGCATTAGTGGTGACAACTACTGGTGTGGAGGGTGAGGGCAGTCAAGGAAACAACCAATAACAAGAAACATTCCAGCATCAATCAGCTCCAAATGACACCACACTTGTGAACTGACAGGCAAATGATTTTTGTGGCATAAATCAAACAGTCTCTCAAGGTGTTACAGCCAACATAAGCTCAAAAAGAAGGAATTTGGGTGAAGAACAGCCATTAGCTCCAACCAATCAATAACCTTTTATGGCCCCACAAATGGTTGGCAAACAAAATCTAGTTGTAAATGCACAAGGGCAGCCAAGAACAACTACTAGACCAACTCAAATACCAATTGTTGCTGCCCACATGCAAGGGATGAATATGCAAACCAAGGGACAACAAAGAGATCCTTCATCACCATTTAGTATCATAGATCAGATGAAGAAGACAAATGTAAATATATCAATGTGGGAATCCCTATCTATCCCAGGCCAGAGAGATTTTCTACAAGCTGCCATGAAGGATTGGCCAACTTCGAATCAACAAGTCCAAATACAAGAGAAGGTGATCACAAATGCTGCCCATCCTGAAGGGAATCATGGAGGACAGCAAGGTAAAATGTTGAAGCCCCCTCCTTTTTATGTCTCATTAATCATTGGAAACCAATTAGTGCACAATAGCATGATTGATTCCAAGGCAAGTAGCTCAGTGATGCCCAAACAAATAGCTGATCAGCTATGACTTCAATATGAAACCATATCAAAAGGGGTAGTGTAGTTGGATGGGACAGTAGTAACAATAGTTGGGGTGATTAGAAACTTGAGTATTACCTTGCATGCATGTCCAAATGTTGTTGTTTTACAAGATGTATCAGTTATAGACCTTCCACCACTCTTTGCCCTATGTTTGTCAAGAGATTTCACAACCAAGATTAGAGGATATTTGTCTGCTAATTGGTCACACATGCTGTTCAGAACGAGGTATGGAACCAAAGCTACAATCAAGTCTGAACCTATTGTAAACTTCCACATTGAGCCCTACACTCCAAGTCAGATCAATGCCAACTGTTCGACATTTGATCAAGAAGATCACCCAAGCACTGATGAAGCTGACACAAAGGTTGGAAGCATCCCAGATCAAACTCTTGACGAATGGGAAAACAATGTGCATGATTTTGATCCTTATCAAGAAGTAGAAGAATCTGAGCTAGGGGTCTATTGCATACATCAAGAAGATCAGCCCATTCCTAGCATCACCAAGCCAAACCACAAGGATGACAATGAGGTATGGCAGTTATTTTTTGATGGATCAAGGAGTAGACAAGGTGTAAGAGGTGGAGCTATACTTGTTATCCAAATGTGCCCCCTGCTCATTTTGTGGCTAACTCCCTTTCATTCTTTCCTTCTATTGTGCCTCAGTCATAAATTTTTACTTTTTAGGCACTCAAAACCTTCTGGAAATGACACCATTGGATAGATTTCTTTCTCAGATTTCTAGAAAGGTAAATATTTCCTCCTAACTCCACGTATTTTTCAAGTTATGGATCCACAGAGTTTTTGTGGGAAATTTTCCCTTGCAAGGTCCGCAGCCAATCTGAACTCGCCATGTGTCCAGGTCAAAAATATCAAAGCAATCCGATTTTGGCCTATTTTTGCCCTAAATCTTCAAATCCCCATAACTTTCAATCCAGAGCTCAGATTTTCACGTTCTTTATATCAATGGAAAGCTGGTGAAATTATCTACAAGATTCCATAGTCAATTTTGAATTTTGGTTCAGTTTGGATGGAGAAAATCAGAAAACTCTTCTGGTACGTGCCCATAAACAGAACTGACATTTCAACAACCAATTTTAATGCAAAATGGGTTGCATTCTTCTCCAACATGATCAAAAATGTCAGGGCATGGGTTTGTAAGGATCTCCATGTTGTTTTTAATACATTTTGGTCAATGGGGAATGGCTCCCATGTTTTTTCATGTTTTCTCTCTCCTGGGCTCAGCCCATGCACTGTAAAAGCCGGATTTGGCTCATTTTTCAAAGGGGAAACACTTTTTTTGCATAGCAAGCTTCTGTTTTCACTTTCAACAAGTTATTTTGGCAAGTATCAGACCTTCTAGGGATTGTAACAGGTTTTTCTACCTCTTTGGTGTTGGAATACAAGGATTTTGATGTTGAAAATCACAATGCAGGCTTTGTGAATGCTTTCAGTCCTTTGTATGTGTTGTTTGCTTCATTTCAAACCCTTGGTTATAGCTTATCAACTTGTGCATGATGTTTTATGTTGTAATTTCTGATTTGTGTCAATTTTCATGAGCAAGAAGTGCTCACCACTCCTTTGGTGTATCACCCTTATCAGTTTAGTTTTAATTTTCACATTTCTTATCCTTGTCTCCTTGCAAATTAAGATAAAATTAGGATCTGAACCTCTGCAGTTGTGTAAATAATAGATCTGATCAGAGGAGTTTGAGGAACCAACATTTAATCTGGAGATTCCTCTCTCATTTTACAAGTCCCACACTTTGAGAGAGGTTTCAATGTTGCGCAATCACACCGGATGCCTGAAACATCAACTTAGAAACCTGATTTACATCCAGGGGTGTTGCTGATTTGCAACAATAGTTTTGGCATGCCCAGTGGGACCTTAGAGGTCTTCCACTTCATCTTTTGTAGGTTGGTGTGTTCCTATGAAGATTTCAGCCTTTGGAGGCACTTGAAAACACATCTGGCAACTCCATCTGATCAGCAACCTATTTCTGAAGTTGCAGACCTGTTTTTCATCCATTTCCATCCATTATTCATTCCATCTCTGTCATTCTTTTTCATTCCATGAAGTTGTGCAATCATGACTTCATTTCCATCATGGAACTTACATTTACAACAGCAACAATGTTTCCGACCTCCAACATGTTTTTTAAATCCTCCAAATCAACATTTTGAACAAATTTAGAATCAACATACATAACCATATGAGCAGCGATGCCAAAATCAGTTTGGCTATGGAGCTTTCCAAGAGCAAGGGTGTGCATACAATGAAGACAATCAGATGCAAGATGCTGGTCTATTGGAGAAAATCCAAAAGATGGAGGTAAACATGGTGCAATTTAGGGCTCAAGCACAAATGAAAGCATTTGGAATCGGTTGTGGAGCACCTTGTCCATGGGTGGGACCTTTCCCAAGGCATTACAAACCTCAAGAGAAGCTTGACTTCATGATTGCAACGCTGCCATTGCTTGGAAAGTGGATTAAAGGAATAGAGGTGTATGAGAGGAGTATTCAACAACCTTGTCAATGGGTAAGCACACCATCTCATGCCTTTTCTTTTCCTCTTTCCTAATTTGTTTTATCTCAGCAGTGTCAAGTTTTAAACTCTCCATCTGCTGTCCCAAGTGTTGAATCCATTTCTCCACCCCCTAGTCTTCCACCTCATCTCAATTCTTCTATCCTTTTCCCTTCCAAAAAATCATCCCCTCCACAAGAGCTAAATGAAACACCCTCTCCTCCAAAGAAACAAGAGGTTTTACCTCCTCCACCACCACAAAAAATTGTAAAAATCAGTCATGAAGGACAGAAAAAAGAGAAGCCAAAAAAGGATGAAGAAATTCAAATTTTGAAGAGTTGGGCTCTTAAATTTGGGATGAAGAAGATCCCTTTGCTGATGAAACCTTCAGAAGAGGTTGGAGTTATAGAAAAAATGGTGGTCAGGATTGATTTTGTTGCAGCGGAAGAAGAGCAAAAAGGAATTGCAGATCAACAATCAATTTGTTCAGAATATAGTGTCCATGTTGGCACCCTATTTGAAGGAAATGCTGATCCAATTAAAATTGTAAAAATTAGTCATGAGGGACAGCAAGAGGAAGGAGAAGCTGCCCCAAATCCAAAAGAAGAGGAGCACATTCCAGCTGTGGGGGAGAAAAGTGCAGATCCAAAGGCTTTGAGCATAAAGCAGGTATAGAAGAACCTTCAATTCTTCTCTCTACTTCATCTCTCTCAAGTTCTAGTACTGAAGAAGAGTTTGATCCCTCAAACTCAATGCTGGAGGATGAAAGAAACCATGGTGATCAAGTTGCATAGATCAAGAGAATACCATGGGAGAGGTTGAACATTTGCAGCAGGACAACAATGAGGTAGTTTACCTGTCTGATTTGGAGGACTGATTTTGATGAAGAAGAACCGGTTGAGTTTCCACCATTCTCTCTTTCATCATCCATCTTCCAAACACAAGAGCCTGCTGTCATGGAGGAGAGTATTCATTTGTAGCAGCCTGCATCTTATAACAAGCTCTTTGGAACCAAGATTGGAAGATTTTAATCTTTCATGTCCTTCATTGGAGGAAGAGAAAGGGCAGAAGGGTTCTACCATTGCTTCCACACCATCCATTCAAGGTCCACAAGAGAACTCCATTCTTGGAGTTGAAAATTAGAATTATGGGCATACTCAACGGATTATACCTTGCCCAATCAGGTATTTGGCTTCATTGAAGCCAAAGGAGAAGCCACAACCAGTCATGCTTGCTTCTAAGCATGAGGATGAGCTACAAAGTTCCAAGGATCAGCTGTCATACCTCTCCAATCCAAATGCAGAGCAACTGAAAAGAGGTATTGGATTTGTTTTTAGTTGACACCTTGCTAATTTGGGTAGAAGACCAGCTTCTTGTTGATTTTCCACTCATCCAATCAGCCATACTCAGCTCCAAATCATTTGCATGGCTACCAATTTTGAAGAAAGGAAGCTATTTTGCACAACCAGTTGCAGGGTTCATTTAGCTCACCTTTTCTTCCAGTTAGAGTAGAGTAGGTAGGTTTGCTTTCAGTAGAAGAAGTGCTTGTGCACACTCTGCATGTTCCATTTGGAGCATGTATGATTTTCAGTTTGTACATAGTTTTGGTGCTACTGGTTTCACTCTTGCACAGCTCGTTTTGATGGCATTTTGGTGGGAACAACTCCATGTCCAGTGGGATTCAAGTGGTTCAAAGGGAAGTTTTCAAAGTTCAGATTAGTTTTCAGGCTACTAATCATGACTCCATGCCCAATGGATTGCTTAAGGCTACTGATAATTCATCCAGCAGGTAGATGACCCCTCTGAGTCACCAAAATTGTTATCCAAATGTGCCCCCTGCTCATTTTGTGGCTAACTCCCTTTCATTCTTTCCTTCTATTGTGCCTCAGTCATAAATTTTTACTTTTTAGGCACTCAAAACCTTCTGGAAATGACACCATTGGATAGAGCTCTTTCTCAGCTTTCTAGAAAGGTAAATATTTCCTCCTAACTCCACGTATTTTTCAAGTTATGGCTCGGTGGAGTTTTTGTGGGAAATTTTCCCTTGCAAGGTCCGTAGCCAATCTGAACTCGCCATGTGTCCAGGTCAAAAATATCAAAGCAATCCGATTTTGGCCTATTTTTTCCCTAAAACTTCAAATCGCCATAACTTTTGATCCAGAGCTCGAATTTTTATGTTCTTTATATCAATGGAAAGCTGATGAAATGCTATACAGGATTCCATGGTCAATTTTGAAGTTTGGTTCATTTTAGAGGGAGAAAATAAAAAAAAGCTTCTGGTACGCGCCTATGGACAGAATTGACGTTTCAACAACCAATTTTAAAGCAAAATGGGTCGCATTCTTCTCCAACATTGTCAAAAATGTTAGGGAATGGGTTTGTAAGGACCTCCATGCTGTTTTTAATGCATTTTGGTCAATGGGGAATGGCTCCCATGTTTTTTCATGTTTTCTCTCTCCTGGGCTCGACCCATGCACTGTAAAAGCCAGATTTGGCTCATTTTTCAAAGGGGGAACACTTTTTTTGCACATCAAGCTTCTGTTTTCTCTTTCAACAAGTGATTTTGGCAAGTATTAGACCTTCTAGGGATTGTAACAGGTTTTTCTACCTCTTTGGTGTTGGAATACAAGGATTTTGATGTTGAAAATCACAATACAGGCTCTGTGAAAGCTTTCCGTCCTTTGTATGTGTTGTTTTCTTCATTTCAAACCCTTGTTTACAGCTTATCAACCTGTGCATGATGTTTTATGTTGTAATTTCTGATTTGTGTCAATTTACATGAGAAAGAAGTGCTCACCACTCCTTTGGTGTATCACCCTTATCTGTTTAGTTCTAATTTTTGCATTTCTTATCCTTGTCTCCTTGCAAATTAAGATAAAATTAGGATCTGAACCTCTGCAGTTGTGCAAATAACAGATCTGATCAGAGGAATTTGAGGAACCAGCCTCTAATTTAGAGATTTCTCTCTCATTTTATAAGTCCCACACTTGGAGAGAGGTTTCAATGTTGTGCAATCACACTGGATGCCTGAAACATCAACTTAGAAACCTGATTTGCATCCAGGGGTGCTGCTGATTTACAAAAATAGTAATGTTCATTGATAAAGATTTGGGTAACTTTATCTAGGTTGTGCAATCGTTGTTAAAAATCATTTGGATGCTCCAATAACATGCTTGAGGATGAAACATTAGTGGACCATGGATCATCTTTGATGGGGCAATAAATTTAGAAATGGAATGGAGTTTGTTGAAATTCTTATCACATCCGATGAGTCAGTAGGATTTCCTTAGTAAGGATCAAAATTTCCCCTCAGTGCACACATACTGTATCAGGTAATGATGAAGAACTCTACTTGGGAGTGCTACAACATAAGCATGGGATCCAAGGATCTCCTTGTGAAGGAGATATTTTGAACTAACTTTAAGCAGGTATATAATCCATTCCTATGATGTAGAAAACCAATCATGCTGAGGAGGCATTCTGACAAATGCAGTATGGAAGAAAGCATTGGTCCTTAATGGGATTGTGAAATCATTCAAAATTGAGTATCAAGGGACCAAACATGTATGTAGATTGACAGGTTGACTTCTAGATGCAGAATATGACAAAGTAAGTTGATCTCTATAATGTAAATGTGAAGTGACCAGGACTATTTATACCTTTCTCCACTACAATCATGATACCATCAGTTCAACACTGCTCAAAATATTTGATGATGATTCAAATCAGGGGAAGATATTTCTTGATTACCAAGAGGTACAGCTGAGAGTCTAACAACATGCATCAAGGGATTAGATTTAGGCCTAGTAGAATCCTCAAGTGATCATGTTCTAAGGAAGAAAAGGAAAGCATTCAACTAGATGTCAATGTAATGTGCTTTAAGGGGATTCAGTAAGAGTCTACCTTTGGTCTGGTTTTGAGAACAATACTGATTGAAAATTGAGCTCAAGAGTGACATACCTGACCAAGATACTGGTGGGGTACAGTTTGACTATACAGCTATTTCAAGAGTTCCTAGAAATGTTTTGTTAGGCAGATAATCGAAGACCTTGAAAGGTGTTAAGAGATCCCATATTAAAATCCTATAGAGAGCATCTGTTTCAGCATGATATGAATCCAGAACCTATTAAGCCCATCATGTTGCAGAAACAAAGTACCAGTTAGATCCAAACATGGAACCTTTTCTATGAACAAGGAATTGATAAATTGATTGACTCAAGAATGGGATAATCACCAACTACTAGGTATTCTAGTTGGGTTGCCTGTAACTTAGTTCCAGTCATAGAGAACCAGTGGTGACATCTAAATTTGGATGCTGTTGATTTTAGATGATTTGAATGGAGTTTCATCTCTAAAGACCATTATCCATTCCTATCTAATGGGGAGATAGGTATTTTCCTTAAGAAGTCATGAATGCTGGCTCAGAATTGTTTGTCATGTTTTGCTTGGATGTTTATCTAGGGTACAATCAGATTATGGTGAAGAAGATCAGAACAGTACAAAGTCATAGCATTCACAACCCTTATGGGGTACTTATGCATACAAGTAGGATGCCATTTGGATTGACTGTCTAATGTTGGGATAAGCTTTATCTTCTAAAGAGCAATGGATGATGGAGTTCATAGGTCTTGATGAACAAGTTCATTGTGCTGATATATCAGGATGATATCACTCATGTTCTCCAAAGTAAATGCATAGACGCACCTAATGCACTTGAAACAAAGTCCTCCAAAGGTGAGCAAGGAGTATGGTAATTTCAATTGAACCATAAATAAATGTTAGTCTTCACATAGCAACATGAACTCCAAAGTTACTTGGCACATATTGTCTCACAAAGAGTCAGGATTAACAATAGAATCCAGTAGACAGTTATCCACGTCAAGAGCACTATCCATTGCCTTGTCACAAGAAAGGTATTCAGATTTCTTTAGGAGGATGGACGAATTTTGTGACAGGGAATATTCATATCTCCAAATTTTGCTGCAATTACTCAAACCTATCACCAAGATGATGAAGAAAAGCATGGCTTATTAAATGGATCAAATAGAAAGTAAGGCTAGAGTTGTTCAAGCCCCTACCTCAAAGAAGAGTAACTCTCAAGACAAACTCAAGAATCAACCTTGAATTGGCTCCAAGGTATTTATTTTCTAATGCATTTCAGGCTACATGATATATATCTGCCTATATGAAGTACTAGCAAAAGAAGATCAAGGCCATGAGCTAATTCCCCATTTACTTTTTCAGCTAATATTTAATGGTTATGAAGCTGACAGATGTTAGTTTTATTGAGAATATGTCATCGCACTTCTTTAGTAAGAAGCTTTTTTAAGAAATCTTTAGAGCCATACTATTCTAAGTACAGACAAGGTTAACTATAGTTGCCTCACATAATTGTAAGGGAGTATAGGACTTATGTCTCATCAATGGATCTTTATCGAGTAAATTTGGCATAGATGGGTTAATCACTTATGTCATTGAGTATGACATTGCACATGATTCAATGTCACCTAACTTTTTCATTCTATTGGAAAAGGATTAGTGCCTGAAAAGGTAATTTTGGCAGAAGCAAATTAGGAGTATGGTAGATAAAGATCCACAGGCTGTTTTGACAGTGAAGACTAGTGCATGTGCAAGGTCACCACTCAAGAAGAGGAACCAAGATAACCCTTTTCTGGTTGCTGATATAGTTTCAAGGTATTTAATGAACTTCCTAATCATTTTAGTCCTAAGCACCTCTAGATAAGAAAACCCTTAGTGGACACTTATCAGCTCATTTCAGGCAACCTTATATGAACTTAGAATGATTTGGATTGTTGAAGAAAGATGTGAAGGCCAGTGCTTCTTCTAAGATGTATTATTCTACAAGATCAGATTCCCCCATAGCTAATTGGATAGAGTTCCATGGGGGACCAGTTTCTGGAGGTCATTATTTACTACCAAGAGTGACCAGCTCCTTTGCAATATTAGTAAGGCCTGGTTATATTACTGCAAAGAATTTTTCCTTGGATTGGTCATTTATAGTTGACTCAGATGTGTAAGTCTTGCGGGGATTTGAGGCAATTGACTTCTATTACTTTTTGGTTAAATACTTGCCAGGCTTGACACTCACCCACTTGCATCCATGTGTCAGTTAGACTTCTTCCATTTGCAATGGGTTTGTCTTGGACTTTATTGGTGAAATCATTAATTCCAATTCAAGTGTTCAAGGGCATAGGTGGATTTTGACATCCACTGACTACTTCACCAAGTGGATTAAAGCCATGAGCCACATCAAAAAGCAAACTGAGTCACATTCCACATTTGCTTAGTTATCTAATCTGAATAAGGGATAGTAACCAATATTTGGCATACCTACTACAACCATAAGGGATTGCATTGCATTCATTTATGATCTGAAGGTGACTAATGGGCTGTCAAGAAGCATGATCTACATAACTATTCATCAAACTACTATGTTAGGAAAATGTTTGCCATATGATTCTATCTAAATCCTTAGGCCTATGTTTGGATCATTACGAAATGTCTTGGTCTTTGAAGAATCAGAGGTGGCATACCAAACTGATAATCAGCCTTCTAGGATGTTAGGATAACTTGAAGAGATCTACAGGTAAATCTCATCATAGGCTAATGTCTTATGTGAAGAGATGCAATCTTTCCCAGTTTCACTTGAGTTATCCAAAATTGGAACCCTCATGGGGTAATTAGAGTAACATGCATTAGAGTTTGGGCCATTCAGGTGAGAATGTAGAGTTGATTCAAGGCCCTAAAGATCATGAGAATCAGGCTATCCTAGTCCAAGCAAGTTTGAGAAGGATCAAGCTTTGGATCGGAGAATGGGACCTTTGAAAAGGCGAACCTGCCGAAAGAGGGACAATCTTTCCTCAGTATAGATTTCTACGTGGTTAATAATGGGATGCAGATAGGGACAAAAGTACGGGAAGGCATTCAAAATCGTCTGCCATTTGGAGCAAGTCCAGTCCATGGATCGAGCAAGTTCGGAGATATCAATGTCTTCCAATTGTCTTCGGGATGAGTTGGGAAAAGAAGTACAGATTCCACTAAATGAACATCTATCTAAAGCATTGCTACTAAAGGGAAATTATCCATCCTTGACAAATAGGTACGCTTAGGTTTTCATTCCTCCAAGTGCTTGTGCACATTGTTTTGTTGTAGGTTGTTTTACTTTCCCTAAGTGCTTTGTCACAGGCTTGTTGTCCCTGGAGATGTTTTACAGTCCTTGCTTCCATCAGGTGATATTCCATCTTCCTCCTTGCAACATTCTAAGTTAGTTGGGGTTCCGAACAGAAAATTTTATTGACTGACATGCCCAATGGGCTGTTTCAAGCAACTGGTATCTTCATCTAGCAGGTAGATGACCGCTCTGAGTCGCCAAAATTGGTATCCAAAATGTGCCCCTGCTCATTTTTGTGGCTAACTCCTTATGTTCTTACCTCTCTTGTGCCTTAGTCTCCATTTTTTATTTTTAGGCACTCAAATCTTTCTAAAAATGGCACCATTGGATAGAGCTCTCTCTCAACTTTCCAAAAAGGTAAAGTTTTCCTCCTAACTCCTCATATTTTTCAAGTTATGGCTCGGCGGAGTTTTTATGGGAAATTTTCCCTTAGGAGGCCCATGGCCAATAGGAAGCCACCACATGGCACCTGGAGTGGTGGAGCGTGGGGAAAATTTGAAAAAAAAATCCAAAGACCAAATGGGTAAAAATTCAAACTTTTGCCCGTCGATCTGATTTTGGCCTGTTTTTGCCCTAAATTTTCAAATCGCCGTATCTTTCAATCCAGAGCTCAGATTTTCACGTTCTTTATATCAATGGAAAGCTAGTGAAATACTCTACATGATTCCATGCTCAATTTTTAATTTTGGTTTATTTTGGAGAGATAAAATCAAGAAACATCTCTAGCACGTGGTAATGGCCAGAAATGACATTTCAACAACCAGTTTTAATGCAAAATGGGTCGCATTCTTCTTCAGCATGGCCAAAAATGTCAGGGCATGGGTCTGTAAGGATTCCCATGCTGTTTTAATGCATCTTAATTCAATGGGGAATGGCTTCCATGTTTTTTACATGTTTTCTCTCTCTCCTGGGCTCGACCCATGTATTGTAAAAGCTAGATTTGGCCCATTTTTTGAGGTTGAACATTTTCTTTGGATAGAAAGCTTCTTCTTTCACCTTCAACAAGTGAATTTTGCAAGTATCAGACCTTCTTCATGATTGTAACATGTTTCTACCTCTTTGATGTTGCAAATGTAAGGATTTTGATAGTGAAAAATGACAGTGCAGACTCTGTGATCAATTTTCAGTCCTTTGTTTGTATTGTCTTGCTTCATTTCAGACCTCTAATTACATCTTATCAGCCTGTGTATGATGTTTCATGTTGCATTTTATGAAATTGTGTCAATTTGCATGAACAAGAAGTGTTCACCACTCCTTTGGTGTATCACTTATTAGTTTAGTTTCAATTTTTGAACTTTCTATCTCTGTCTCCTTGGAATTTAGAGTAGGATTAGGATTCAAACCTCTACAATTGTGTAAATAACAAATCTGATCAGAGGAGTTTGAGGAACGAGCCTCTAATATGGAGATTCCTCTCTCATTTTACAAGTCCCACACTTGGAGAGAGGTTTCCATGTTGTGTAATCACACTGGATGCCTGAAACATCAACTTAGAAACCTGATTTGTATCCAAGGGTGCTACTGATTTGCTACAACATCAACTACAAGAAAAATTTCAATCAAAACAAAGGCTCCTTCTCCAAGCAAGCAAGCCAATAAAGAGCAAGAACTATGGAGGTCTCCTTATGCCTCCCATGTTGAAATTGGGCATCCACCTAAAACAAACCACCAAAACATAACCATCCCATAAACCTTATCCCTCCTCAACCCCTCCTTATCCCTCCTCTAAATTTATCCCTTATACCTCCCCAAAGTAGTAAATGCAAGCAATTTCCTTTCCTAGGTGGATCCCAAACCAACATTCCCTCCGAAGAACAAATAATAATGGTAGATCCCTTATCCCTCCTCTGATAAACCTCACAGTCTTCTCTCCACACCATGCCCTAAGTATTCTACCCATACCTCTAAGAATTGCAAACACAAAAACATTCCAAATTCATGCTAAAAGAGGGAAAAACAACAATTTTTAAAAAAAGTGAGAGCCTACGTCTCCATAGTGGAGACTTGCTTCCAAAACAACAGTCTTTATTTCACTAAAAACCAGTCCCAAATTAGTAAGGTAAATGTATTCACAAGAAAATCCACTTCTTCCACCAAGCAAGCTCCAAAATTCAAGAGAAATTTGACCCAAGAGTGAAATCTTCAACCTTCAACAACCTCAAAATGAGGAGGAATTCAAATTTTAAAGGAGAGGATGGAAGAGGATGATGTGGATTCCAAGTGGGATGCCACATCATTTTTCCTCATCCCAAAAATAACTCACATCAAATGCAAATACATCATAATAAATGTGAAAGACAAAATTACTTACATACACAAACTCAACCCATACCCAAAAGGAAAATGCATTTAAAAATTTGTAAGACAAGTGCAATCACTTTATTCATAAAATCATGTCAAAACATAATAAAATAAGTTGCTTTTCACTCTAAAATTATAACCATGGTTGGTGGAGGTTTTTGAGAGGTGTGGGACAAGTTTAACTTGTCCCACAAGCCTCCAAATTTATCCTTCAAGGCCAACTTCGAATTTCAAAGTGGAAGGAGTGTTTGACCTTCCAAAATCAGCCTTACAACCTCTTACAAATTCTTACACAACCCATACTTGGTAACTTACACACTCTTCTAAAATGCATTAACTTCTATGAAATTTATTTATGACAACCTTTTGAGATAAGATTTATTTAATTACCATAATTTTATAAAAATATCTATATATCAAATTTCATTTTCAACCAAAGCAAAAACATTTAATTTCACATTCCACATCCCATTTGATTTAATTAAATTTTAACTATATGTCTCCCACATAATACTATCATATTTAAATAATTAAAATAAAATCACATTACAAAATAAAATACACACAAAAATAAATAAAAAGGGAACACATAATAACCACACACACATATGCCCCAAGGTCATACTAATGGAAATCCTAACACAACATAACAAACTGATCAAACACAGTTGCCATGGTGACCCTTGTTGATTTCACACTGAATTCCAATATGGTTAGTCTCCAGTCCCCCAACATTGTTGTGATTTTAACCTGCAAAATGCAAAATACCTCCTTTGGCCTCATGGCCATATCAGAACATCCAAATGATATAAGCAACATACAATTAGTAAATCCAAATCATAGCATTATCAAGAATTTAACATTCATCATTTAAATTCAATTTGTAACTATATCATCATCCAATAGATTTCTATACTAGAGTTATTCATAATATCAATGTCACATGTCTAAAATCAACATCAATAATCTGTCCATGTCAACTAGTATATCATCATCCACATAATAATAATAATGTCTCAATGATCCTCAAGCATAATAACTGAATCCAGATCAATATTAATCCATAGTCTAACATCTAACCATCATAATAATCAAAACATAATAGTGTCCATAAAAATCCCTGATACATCATACCACATCAAAACATAATAATATACAAAATATGATCAATAGTGTCAGGATTAGTATCTCAATAGTTTCAAAGGAGAGTGGGCACTACATCTCCCTCCCCTTAGACTTGACTTCCTCCTGGAAGTCACTAGAATAAATGTGGAAACTATGTTCGTAAAACAGTAGCATCCTCCTAAGTGGGTGCAGTCTCATCATATCTGTCCCACTGTACCCATACCTGATCAATCTCTGTACCTCGAAGGCCTAGGGTCCTGTGATCTATGATACAGATGGGCTCCACCATCAACTGTCCCTGATCTTGCACCTGTAATGATGTCTAATCCAACACATGAGAAGGATCTGTGATATATCTCCTAAGAACAGAAACATGAAACACATCATGTACGTGAGACAAGCTGGGTGGCAATGCTAGACGGTAGGCCAACGGGCCGATACACTCTAAGATCTCAAAAGGTCCAACAAACCAAGGATCTAACTTAGAACCTATTCCATAATGGATCGGGCTCTTATGTGGCCTAACACAAAGGAATACGTTCATGCCCACATCAAAATTACGCTCAGTCCTACGCTAATTAGCATACTTCTTCTGCCTATCCTATGCCTCCTATAATCTCTACCTGATCAACACTACCTGCTGCTCTATGTCTTGTAAAAGAGCTGGTCTGAGAGATACTCTATCCTCCAATCTATCCCAGCTAAGGGGTGTCCTGCACTCCCTACCATATAAGGCCTGGAAAGGATCCATGCCTATAGAACTCTAGAAACTATTATTTTAGGTAAACTCCACAAGATACAGATACTCCTCCCACTTAGACTACTGATCCATCACATACATCCTAAGCATATCCTCCAAAATATAATTCACCTTCTCAGTCTGTCCATCTGTCTCTGGGTGATAAGCTGTGCTGAAGTTAATCTTCATCCCGAGGACATACTGCATGGTATTCCAGAAATGTGAAGTGTACAAGGGATCACAGTCACAAATGATCTTCTACGGGATTCCGTGCAATCTGACGATCTCATCCACGTAGACACGTGCCACTGCACTAGCTATATACATGGTATTTACCAGTGAAAAGTGAGCTACTTTTGTCAATTTATCAACCGTGACCACGATGGCATTGTGGTGATATCTCGACATCGGTAATCCAACAATGAAATCCATGGAAATGGTGTCCCATTTCCACTCTGGTATAGCATGAGGACAGAGAAGGCCAGTTGGATGCTAATGTTCAGCCTTCACTTTCTGGCACTCTAAAGAATGTGACAAAAACTTAGCCACGTCCCTACAAAGTCCTCTCCAGTGATATAATTCTCTCAAGGTGGCATGCATCTTCTTCACCCTAGGATGGGCTGAATAGGGTACACGAATTACCTCTATCAAGATGTCCTGTCTCAAGCCTCCATCTATAGGAACATAAATATGACCTCTATTCCTGAGAAGACCATCTGACTCTAATGAGAAACCATCAAATTTCCCCTCAAGGGGGCTCTGGGACTCAATCTCTACTCGAGCTGCAATGTGAAAACTCTCAAGAGGAAGCTGCTAAAGAATCCTGCTCTGTAAATCTTTGCTCACTAAAGTAGCCATGCTCAAATGCCTCTGTCTATTGAGGGCATCTACAACCACATTCTCCTTCCCCTTCACATGCTCTATCTCCATGTCATACTCATAAAGCAACTCCATCCAACGCCTCTGACGAGTGTTTATGTTGGGTTGCGTGAAGAGGTGGTGAAGACTCAAATGGTCTGTCCTAAGTGTGAATCTCCATCCAAGAAGAAAATGTCTCCATCTAACCAAAGCATGCACAATTATCGCAAGCTCAAGATCATGGGTAGGATAATCAAGCTCATGATCCTTGAGTTTACGAGACTTAAAAGCTACAACCCTACCATCCTACATCAACCCACCGTCAAGCCCTACTAAAGAAGCATCTATGCAAACAAAGAACTCCCCCTGTAGATCCGACACTGCAAGAATGGGTGCTGTAGTGAGATATTCCTTCAGTTTCCTGAAGGTATGCTCACACCTGTCTGACCAAACAAAATTCTTCCCTTTCCGCTGAAGGGAAGTTATGGGGTGTGCTATCCGAGAGAAGTCCTACAAAAATCTCATGTAGTAACTTGCTAACCCCATGAAGCTACGCACCTCTGTCACTATAGTGGGTGCTGGCCAATCCATAATGGCTCTAATATTGGAAGGATCGACTGTGATACCTTCACCTGAGATGATATGACCCAAGTATTGAATCTCTGACTGAAAGAAAGAATACTTCTTCAAGTTCCCGTAAAGCTGCTTCTCACGAAGACACTAAAGAACCTGACGAAGGTTCCCCTCATGCTCCTCACGCGTATGTGAGTAAATCAGAATTTCATCAAGAAATATGAGCACGAAGTAATCTAAAAAGGTCCTGATTACCCCATTCATCAAACTCATAAACATTGCGGGGCATTCGTCAAACCAAAAGGCACCACTGTGAACTCATAGTGCCCATACCTCGTACAAAAAGTAGTCTTATGAATGTTTGCCTCCACAATCCTCAACTAATGGTACCCTGACTTGAGATCAATCTTAGAGAACATTATGGCCCCCTTCATTTGATCAAACAAGTCATCAACGCGAGGCATGGGATAACGATTCTTGATCATTACCTTATTCAGCTGGCGGTAGTCTATGCACAACCGCAAGGATCCATCCTTCTTCTTAACAAATATAACCAGTGTACCCTAAGGGGATACACTAGGATGGATAAGGCCTTTCTCTAGAAGGCCTTCTAGTTGCAACTTGAGCTCATAAAGCTCTAGGGTGGTCATCTGATAAGGATCTTGTGAGATAGGCTCTGCTCCTAGAACCAAATCAATATGAAAATCAATCTCATGTGGGGGTGGCATCCCTAGTAGCTCCCCTGGGAAAACATCTACATACTCTCTCAAAATGGGATGGTCATCAAGAAAGGGCCCACAAGACCCATCCTCTATCTGGCCACTGACTATGACAACATACATCTAACAACCCTGTCGCACACACCACTTGAGCTGCAAAGCGGAGATAGTGCGAATAGAAATAGGTCTCTTGACCCCAAAAATCACCAACTCAACTCCAAGATAATCTGCACAAGATATAGTCTTGTGATATCAATCCATCTTGGCCCTATGTGTAGATAACCAATCCATTCCTAATATGACTCCATATGAGCCCAAAGGAAGTATGCGAAGATCTGAAGTGGTGGTGAATGGTCCCAAGTTAACAACACAGTCCTTTACTAAGGAGTCTACAGAGACCTTGGCTCCCGAAGCCATTTTGACATCCCAACTATGACCCTTTCTAACAGCCACCAGCCTGCATCTCTCTACCAAGGATGGTGTAATAAATGAATCAAAAGAACTAGAATTAAACAATATAGAAGTAGGAACACCTCCAATGCTACCTATAGTCTCAATGATCGTGCTCTGGTGCTCGGCCTGGTGGTTCTCAACCGCTGCATAGATCCTGTGACTCCGTCCCATGTCTCTGACTATAGGATCTGAGATGGGTGTCTTACCATCATTAGGGTTCTGGAGGTAGTCTCTCCAAAAGTGTCCCACTACTCCACACCCGAAGCAACCACCTGAAGTCCTCTAAACTACAGCACCACCAGAAGGTTCCCTAGAGGTAGGTGTTGTGGACCCTGATGATCTAGCCATAGTCTATTGTGGCCTTTGTGGTTGAGCTCCTGCTGACTGAGCTCTAGCTCCACCCTATGTCCTGGTGGGACCCTTAAGAGGCCCAATGCTTCGACCTCTCTATGCATCAACTCTCTGAGGAGACCTACAAGGTGGGCGGGACTACTACTACTGGTGTTGTTGTGGCATGAAAGATGACTATGAAGAATGCTAACCACCATGGGGAGGAGGAGCTGACCCCCTCACTCTACTATCATGCAACTACTGAATATTGCTCCTGACCCGGTCTCTAGCTTGCTAGGTTTTACCTCGAGTTTCCTCTACAATGTAGGCCTTCTCAACAGTCTCTACTAATGTTTGTGGGTAGTGGATCCGTACTGCACCTCCAATGTCCAAATTAAGGCCCCGGATGAACCTGTGGATCCACACCTACTCATCCTGCATGTAATCAATGTACTAAAGCAGGTCTAGGAACCTACTCTCATACTCGGCCACTGTAAGGGAATCCTGTTGAAGGTCATGGAACTCATCAATCCTCTGCTATATGAATCTCTGTGGCAAGTATCTGATCCTGAATCTCTCCTCAAACAGCTCCCAGGTGACTGTCTCTGAGTCTATATGGAGCTTCTAGTCCTCTATCCTCTACCATACTCCAGCTCCATCCTTCAGTAGATGGATTGCAACATGAGCTTTCGTGTTGCTAGAACAAGGACAAAGCTTGAAGCAACCGCTCAAGCTAACCATATAGGCCTCTTCCTGGAATCCTCCTGTGTCACCTAAATAATGAGATGGCCTAAACTTTAGGATTTCCCTAATGTGATCTGCAGCCATGGTTTGACAGCCTCTAGGCCTCTCTATAAGCTCATCCCTAAGCCTAGGGCTCCGAGACCTCTCTCTATGCTCCAGAACTCTGTCACCCTACCTCCTAGGTGGTGAATCTATTTTGACTGAATCTACATGAAAATTCTCTCCTCCATCCTCCTCACTGAGTGGAGGGGGTGCATGTCCCTCTATGGAAATATCTCTGTCATGTCTGCCTGAGTGCCCTCCTACTGATCCTCCATGTAGGGCAGAATTAACATCCTGGAGAGTTTGCAAAATCTGTGGTAGGATAGCTGCTAAACTCTGATCTACTGGTGGTGACTCTAAACCTTTGTGAATGTTCCTCCTACTTTGTCTGAGCTCCCTACATAAACCAGAGTGGGAGTTAGTTCATTACCTTGAGTTTTCTTTAGTTTTCTTAGTTTACTAACATGTTCAATTTTTCGATTAGTTTTGTTTTCAAGATTATAAATTTAATAGTTTTAAGTTTATAGTCTTAATGTTTCAAGTGTGCCCAATGGTTCAAGATTTTGAACTGTTTCTCTGATACCAAGTGTAATGCCCACTTCAACTATCACTTGAGACCAAGAAACAAACTAGGAAAATTATGGAATAATTTTTTTTTGTAAGAAGGGTCTACAAACAAGTAGTAAGACACTAGTTTGAAAACTAAATAGGTTTCAGAAAAAATTCTGATTAACCAAACATAAGATTTCCATTTTTATCTTATAACAAGTTTACAAGGTTCCAATTTGGAGGTTACGAGTTTTACTAAGGTTCAGGGAGAAATTTATCGCCAAGTCTGCTCTCTATCAAACCCTAAAACTTCAACTGGATTTTTCATACACTTAGATTTATCAAAACTTTCCTAAACTAGGCTATTGGATAGGAAATTTCCTCACCTATCCAACCATATAAATAAGTCCTCCTAATTCCTTGTAAAACTCAAGTTATGGCCAGGCAGAGTTTTAGCGGAAAATTTTCCCTTTGAGGTCCGCGGGGCTAGGGAGAAAATTGGGAAAATTTTCCCAAATGCCACATGTCATCAAGTGATTGGTTTGGGCTGGTGGGTCGTGGGGAAAATTTTGAATTTTTTCCCAAAATCAAAGTCTTAATTTTCCAAAGGAAAATTTTTCACTATGCCTCCGCAATTACTCAAATGGCCACGTGGCGCTTTGTAATTAGCCACGCACCGGTAGAGGAAATTTTGATTTTTCACCCATGGGGTTAAAAGGTTAAAAGAATTGCATGGACCCACACACCCATGGGGAAACATGTCATCATGCCATTGGGTGTGGGGCCGCGGAGAAAATAGTGAAATTTTTCCAAAAGCAAAAATGGTTAAGTTTTTCCGTTTTGATCCACACACCCGCTGCCACGTGTCAGCACGTGATTGGTTGGGGGCCGCAGAGTTACGGGGAAAATTGGGAAATTTTTCCCAAGGTAATTTTTTCTAAAATGTTAAGTTTTTAATAAGGGCCTGCCCCTCCAAGGTGCCACGTGGTGAATTCTGATAGGATGAGAGGGTGGCGGAGTAGTGGAAATTTTTAGGAAATTTTTCCAAAGTTCAAAATTAAAATTTTTCTAAGGTCGAATTATTTCATTTTTGGTTTGGGATGGCCATTTTGAATTAAAACTTCAAATGGCCATAATTTTTTATAGGAAGCTCCATTTTAGGAAAAAAAGGACTTTCCAGAAAGCTCTTGGAGTCATCTTTGTATAAAAATCATCAATTTTGGAATTTCGTGAAGTTTTAAGGGTTAATTTTAAGAAATTGATCTGAAGGGTTTATAATTTTAAAACTGACAATTTTTCCTATTCGTAAGATTTGTTCAATTTTGATATTTCTTCTTTTCAACATGTAAATTGACCATGAAGGAATGATATTGGGTAGATTTTAGATTATTTTTAAGGTTCAATTTATGGATTGAGTTGCAACTGATATATTTTACGTCCTTTGATGAAAGGTGGTCGAGCAAGTTTAAAATTTGATTTTGTGAAGTTTTAAAATGTCTTTCTCTGGTGTTGAGGTCAAATTAAATTCCTTATAACTTATTGTTGTGGCAAATCAGTAGCACCCATGGATGCAAATCAAGGTTCTAAGTTGATGTTTAGGGCATCCAGTGTGATTGCACAACATTGAAACCTCTCTCCAAGTGTGGGACTTGCAAGATGAGAGAGGAATATACAGATTAGAGGTTGGTTCCTCAAAATCCTCTGATTAGATCTATTATTTGCACAACTGCAGAGGTTCAAATCCTAATTTTATCCTAATTTTCAAGGAGACAGGGATAAGAAATGCAAAAATTGAAACTACACTAATAAGGGCGATACACCAAAGGAGTGGTGAGCACTTCTTGTTCATGCAAATTGACACAAATCAGAAATTGCAACATAAAACATCATGCACATGTTGATGAGCTGTAATCAAGGGTTTCAAATGAAGCAAACAACACATACAAAGGACTGAAAGCATTCATAGAGCATGCATTGTGATTTTCAACATCAAAATCCTTGTATTCCAACACCAAAGAGGCAGAAAAACCTGTTACAATCCCTGGAAGGTCTAATACTTGCCAAAATCACTTGCTAAAGGTGAAAATAGAAGCTTGCTGTGCAAAAAAGTGTTCCACACTTGAAAAATGAGCCAAATCTAGCTTTTATAGTGCATGGGTCAAGCCCAGGAGAGAGAAAATGTGAAAAAACATGGGAGCCATTCCCCATTGACACAAATGCATAAAAAACAGCATGGCGGTCCTTACAAACCCATGCCCTGAAATTTTTGACCATGCTGGAGAAGAATGCAACCCATTTTGCATTAAAATTGGTTGTTGAAATGTCAGTTCTATCCATGGGCGCATACTAGAAGATTTTTTTATTTTATCCCTCCAAAATAAACCAAAATTCAAAATTGACCATGGAATCTTGTAGAGAATTTCTCCATCTTTCCATTTATATAAAGAACGTGAAAATCTGAGCTCTGGATCGAAAGTTATGGCCATTTGAAGATTTAGGGCAAAAACAAGCCCAAAATGGATCGGCGGGAAAAAATTTCAAATTTTACCTCTTTTGGTCTTTGGAAAAAAATTTAAAATTTTTCCTGCACTTTGCTACTCTAGGTGCCACATGGCACGTTTTGATTAGTTGCGAGCCCTCTAAGGGAAAATTTCCCACAAAAACTCCGCCGAGCCATAACTTGAAAAATATGAGGAGTTAGGAGGAAAACTTTACCTTTCTGAAAAGCTGAGAGAGAGCTCTATCCAATGGTGCCATTTCAAGAAGGTTTTGAGTGCCTGGAAAACAAAATATTATAACTGAGGAACAAGAGAAGGAAATATGTAAAGGAGTTAGCCACAAAATGAGCAGGGGGCACATTTGGGATAACAATTTTGGTGACTCAGAGGGCTCATCTGCCTGCTGGATGAAGTTACCAGTTTCCTGAAGCAATCCATTGGGCTTGGAGTCACTTGATTCTTTATTTAATACCCAAACTAACTAGAACATTACAAAGAGGAACATGGAAAATCACCTGATGGAGCAAGGCCTATAAACACATTCCCAGGAACAACAAGCTATGCCAAAGCACTTAGGGAAAGCAAAACAACCTACAACAAAACAATGTGCACAAGCACTTGGAGGAATGAAAACCTAAGCTAATATTTACAAGGTGGAGAATTTCCCTCTAGTAGAAATCTTTTAGATATATTCTATTAACTGGAATCTGTAGTTCTTTGTCATCCAATGAAGACAATTAGAAGGCATTATTGTCCTTACACTTTGTGACCATGTATGGGCCACTCCAAATGGCATAAAATTTTGAATGCCTTCCCAGTTTTGCTCTATCTACATCCCATTTTAACACTAGATCTCTAACTTGGAAAGATCTACTCTTGGCCTTCCTATCAAAGGTCTTCTTGATCAAAGCTTGATCCTTCTCCATTGCTTGGGATACCTGATCTCTGATCTCTTGGAGCTCCATCAACTCTACATATCTCACCTCCATGGGCCAAAACTCTAGCAACTCTAACTGCTTCATGAGTTGCAATGTTGGCAACTCAAGTGACATTTGAAATATTGCCTCTCTTCCATAAACAAGCTTGAATGGAGAGTTACTGTACGTACCCAAAATTGTAAGGTACTGTACTACCAGAACAGTGTAACAAGTGCCCCGATGATGATACAGGTCTCCTCGCAAGGTTTTCGAGATCCGGAAAAGCCCTCGTAGTATGTGTTAACATCCCGCATGCCCCGTTTAGCCCCCATGCCCTTTGTTTTCCCGTTTTTCCCTCTTTCCTTGGCCTCTTGACCTTCAGTGACGAAACCGCCGCCCTGCAGGGCGGTGGTCTCGTGATTGCCGCCCTGAACAGGGCGGCGGTCTTGTAACCGCCGCCCTGCTCAGAGCAGAGGTCCTATGTACATTTTCCAGAACACTCTTTTGACGTGACTCGTGTGAAATATCATGTTTCACCAGCTTTTCTTTTCTGACTTGAGCATGCATTAATGTTTTTGGTCCCCTAGAACAGTGTTGTTCCTTTGTTTATTGTTTAAGAGTTCAATTTGGTTTTGGTTCTTGGATGTTTGAATTCCTATAAATGCATGGTTTGTGCACATGCAAATGGTCTGGAGTTTTTGGTCTGAAGCTTGGCTGGATTTTTGAATTTTGATCTTTTCTCTCATTCCCTCATTTTAGTGGTTTGGTTTGTCAGCTTGCTTAGGATTGATAACATAGTTCATTTCATACTTGGTTAGTATTGTTCAGCTGTTGGTAAGCCACAAACCCATCTTGTGCAGGCAGTGTTATTGTTCCATCCAATCTAGTTAGAAGCTTGCCTCTGATTCCTCTTTGCTGTAGATTTATCTTCATTGTGTCTTAGAATTCTTAGTTCAATTCATTATATACCTGGTTAGCTTTATCTAGCTGTTGGTAAGCCACATATCCAACTTGTGCAAGCAGTGTCTGTATTTTATCCAATCCATTGGAACAGAATAGCTTAGGAAGCCATTAAAGCTATAGGTTTTGCTCTTTGTATAGGATAGTTACAGGTTCTGGTCGCTTCATGTTGCATGACTCGCAGAAAATCCCACTAGGAATCGCATAAGCCAAGCTCTGTACTCTTGTGCTATCCCTCTCCTACTCGCATTCTCGGTCTGTATTCTGAGCTGTCCTTGTCCCAAAATCTAATCCTATCAGTGCTAGCATTACACGCTTTTCTGGATCCAAGTGAACATGAAAGAACGAGAAGATCATACTGAGGGGACGAGATCATACACACACCATCGGATTCGCCACTGTTCTGCGGAATCCAGGTTTTAAATTTCAAAGTTCTAGTCAGACTCATATCAAATAGAGTAGTTAATCACTTTATTTCATTTCATTCTATTCTCGATATTGCCAGGGAAGCTGTGGGGATTGATAGTTTCTGAGAAACTATGATTCACTCCTCACTTCTGAGGTAGGATCGAGAATCTTGCAGGTAGATAAGACAGGTTATTTTATTCACTTAGAATAATTCTACAAATCGCACAGGCAAATAACCACACTCGGTTATCTTGTATATTTTTAATTATTGTTTAGTTATTATTTCTAGATATGCTTAAAATAGTTTGCTTTCCTTAAAATTGTTAAAATTTTAGAAAAGAATAAAAGTTATATGCAGTTAGATTTATTTCACGTAGTTAGAATTTGCTTCATTACAGTTAGTTTTTTTCTTTTATGACAATCACGGGACCTCAAGAGCCCAGGGAATATATATTTGAGCCAATCGTGCCTCAACCAAACCTTGTCATAGTGATAGTTGACATAGACCAAAATCTTAGGATACAAGTATTCCAAACAACCACAGATTTACAACTGATCAGTTCACAGTTAAGAGGACTAAACATAGAAGACGACCAAGCACATACGTTTTGGTAAAGTCAACCAAACTACAGATTACCCTAGAAAACATCCACATGACTGTAGAAGGGCTCGAAAGAGAACAAACATTCGAGTGCGATCCTCTATTTCCACAGCCAGACGCTGGAGACACCCTTGTAGATATAGATACTAGCTTAAGAATCTAGGTTGCGAGAACTTCTGTAAGGTATTCTGAGAAGATTGCACAACTGTTGGTTCTAAACATAGAAGCTGAGAAAGCATACGATTAATGGATACTAGGGATTAGAACTTGATCTCGCGTATGACCATAACAGGACCGCAACAACCAAGAGTCTACGGTTGTGACCCACAGATCCCACAGCCCAACGAATCCACAAGTCAGTTAGATATAGACACTGGCCTATGCACACTAGTATTTTAGTCCACCCCACTTCGACCTATCATCATCGAACAACTGTCCTTACTAGATATAGCAGCTAACGAAGCTAGGGAATTCTGGACTAGGCCAGAAAATTGCCCGTAGAGTCAGTTATATTCATCATCCACTATATCACCTTATCAGGAGATATACACGAAACAATCCCAGATCATTTTCCACATATTCCGCAACCCATAGATCGAATCACGCCAGAGCTCGATATTGATTAGAGCCTTCGAGCAGTCATCCTCACTGATCGATCTATCACACCAGTCCAAGTTAGAAGGGCCTTCTTTGCCTTAGATTCACAAATTCCACTAGTGCGTGTCGAAGACATTAGACTGCCTAACTAGTTTTTCTGCATATTCCATCCCCACCAGCTGTCTCGGCACGACCTCGGGAGGTCAGGTACGCGGAAGAGTTACTTGTTGATTCTCATGCTCGCCTGTCACTTTTCCGACGTACAAAATTGGTGAACCCAACATGAAACAAACAAGATTAGTAAAACTGACATAAACTACCTACTTTCTTGACTGGAGTCATAGTATTACACTTTCACTTTAGTACGCCTTCTTAGAACCGCTTCATTAAGTTTTCATAATATCACCTTCGCTTCTTCCCATTATTCTGTGGGTATTCATATACCCCCCAAATATGTCAGGATTCGATGCATACGGCAGACCCCTCCTGGGTCTTGAGGCATACTACACCCAACATAATAGGCAATCATCACCCTCGCTCTTAGTATGGGGCAACAACTATTCAACTAATCAGTTGTCAACACAAACCCAAAGAATCAAATATAGTTTGTCTTTTCAAACTGAGGACTTAGATCAACCCCCTCGAACCCAACAAACAGAGCCTTCAGGTTCAAACAATATGATGTTTACTGGAGAATCTGGTTCATCTCCTCAAATGCTACTCAGACCACAAATTAGTAGGCAATCAGATCCATACCTGGTCTTAGATGATGGACAGTCAACACGTTATCCTAGGAGTGAACAACACTCCCGGGGAATGTACCCATCTATAGGAGGTTTACAAATACAACCCAAAATCTCTCTTCAAGAAAATACCTCTATGCCCACTGCATACAGGAAATATTCTGGGAGAAACTTGGCAAGATAGCAATCAGTTTATGACAGGATATCATGTACCTTTACAACACCAAGGTATACAACAAACGCCGCTCAGGCAAAGTACCCGTGACTTCACCAAATGAAGTCATTTCAACGTTAGTAGAAAGAGTGAGAGGGTTAGAACTGGCTCAAGCAAGTCAAAATTCTCTGTTCATACAAACAGGAAGTTCCAATCCCCCATACCACTCTAGTCAGGTTGATCTCCTTACGGGAGTAGGCACATTAGGCATGCCTCCCAAGGCCTATCATCTCTAACACTACTCCTCCCGGTCTAGTGTTGAACAGTCCGTTCCTCGAAAATACCCCATCCTACTTAAACATATACTCTAATCACCACAAGGAGATATGTTCTCCTCTCCCGGCATGTTTGCTCAAACGCAGGGACCTCCCTATTGCCCCCTGCCAACACGTACGTTGCACCGTATCAACAACCTATCCCACCACAACTCCCTCACCAAACACCATCAATGGTCGAAAGCTATGCAATAGGGACGTATTCAGAATATCTAAAGGAACCCTTAGATTTCACCATACGAAGCGTCATGCTTCCAAGACCTCTCCCTGATTTGCTTAAGTTCAAGGGTGAGGGAGATCCAAATGCACATATCAAAGCTTACGCTATAGCCATACGAGAATTACTCCCTTGGGATGGGGTTGTTGCTAAAATATTCCCCAAAACACTGGAGGGCATTGCTCTCGATTGGTATTATAGAATACCTGAGGCTTCCATACATTCATTTAAACAACACGTGTCAGAGTTCATCAAAGCCTTCGACATGAACAAACTACTGAGAACAGGAATCAGGGAATTCTTGCATATCAAACAAGAACACAATGAATCTGTCACTCATTTCATCCAGAGGTGGTGTACAGTTCTTTATTCGTCAGCAAGTGCTCCAAACATGGATCAGATGGAACTATGTGATTTATTCCTTCATTCTCTCAGCAGAGAAGTCAAGGAAGAAGTCCAAAAGTTCCCACTAAGGACTTATGATGAAGTACTTGAGAGCGCTCTACGAATAGACCAGGCAGTAATAGATAGTGGTCGTAAAGACGTATGGAGCAAACGGGAGGTTAATCACCTTCCACTCAAAATACTACAACTACCACAAACGTCAATCAAGGACCCAGAATCCTTAACAAAAATCGTGTGGTGGTAACAATGGATGGGGGTAACCGACCAGCCCAAGAGGGTAAATGTTGTTAATACTCCGTCACAAAACAAACAACCAGTGAAACAACAACTTTACCCCAACGGTCAATACAGTGGATTTTAATCATCCACAACAACAACAACAACGGCGAAATCCCATGCAAGGACCGAGCCAAAAATGATTTGGTTATCAAAACCAAAGTCAAAACCAGAAACAACAAAACTTTAGTCCTAATAGGCAACAGTTTGATTGGAATTTTAGGCCACAATACACACCAAACCAACAAAATGGGAATTACAACCCCAATTATTATTGTGGTTTCCGTAAAATTCGGGGTCACGACACTAGAACGTGCCGTGACTACAATAAATTTATGCAACGCTTGCCAGAAGAACAAAGACAGTTCTTCACAGACTTGTTTTTGGTAGATCCCATCTCACCACAACCAAATACACTCGCAGGGGCAGTTTCCCCCTAGAATGCTCCCTTTAAGATCTTTAATGATCCACTTCCAAATCATGACAGCAATAGGCTGAATCCAACTGGAACAAGCAAGGGTGCAATAACGGGAAACAATGATCATGAAGCTTCAACTTTATTAAATCCGTCAGTTGCTCCACAATTGGGAGCTCAACCAAGACCTGAGATAGTTTGGTAGAATTAGACGCTGAACTACCTATCGAAGCTATAACAAGAACACGAGAGTATTTCTCTCAACCGAGCCCAATTCATCTGCCAGAGACAGATAAGAGTCAGCAAATAGTTGAAAAACCCATCGGTGCCTATGATTTAATTAGTGACCTAACAAAGACCTTTTCACACATTTCATTTTTGGACTTACTAAAGAACTCTCCCCCTCACAGAGCTACTCTTTTATAAGCATTAGGTCTAGGCCATCTAATTAACATCACTCCACCTCCTGAAACACAAGTAAATCACGTAGATTTTAATATCCAGCCTCCGAGGCAGCCGGACAAGGATGTCGAATTCATTTTTGAAATAAGTAAAATGCCCACAGATGCTGAGATCGCATGCTGAGGTGACCTAGCCTTGCACTTACAAGTATGGGTTTATAATAACTATGTAAAACGTACAATGGTTGACGACGGGGCTACAGTTAACATAGTCCCTTTCTCTTTCCTCCAAAAACTTGGATATGGAGAAACAAACTGTTCCACTACACGAAATACCTTGAGAGGCTATGATAGCCTTAAAGCCACTTCGATAGGAACTATAATACTGCCAGTCACCTTAGGGCCCAAAACCATCTTGACTAAGTTTTATATTATAGATCGGGAAACTAACTATAATATGATCCTCGGCCGACCTTGGATACAATCGAATGAAGGCAATCCCTTCCACGCTATTTCAAGAAGTAAGATTCTTGCATCTGGGAAAGGTATTTATAGCCAAAGGCGATCCAAAACCTTTCGATTTGCACCTAGCTGATTTAAAGAAAAGACCAGGGGTGCACTTAGAATTTGAGCTGCCAACAAACCAACTTAATAAACCCTCTGACCCAAAGCCAGAGGAAAAGTTGATACCTACAATAGATCTTGAAACTACCAGCATAGCCAAAACAACTCCAACCCCTAAAGGTAAAACTAAAGAAACAGTATCTTTAGGGGACTACTGCGAAAATCGTTGAATTGATAGAACAAGATTCACCAATGTTCTTACCATTCGATTAAGTAGGCATAGGATTTTCCCTAGGTGTTGGTTCCTTACCAGCAAAGGATCTCTGTATGATAGAAGTAGAGTGTGCAAACGCGGCAAATGCCCCAACATCTACACTCCCGGCTAAGTATTGGACTCTCCATTTCGATGGAGCTAAATGTCCGTTATGGAGTGGGGGGCAGGTTATAATTCTTACTTCGCCCAAGGAGAAGGTCCTCCCATTCTCATTTAAGTTAAACTTTGAATGCACAAACAATGGTGCTGAGTACAAAGCCCTCCTCCTTGGCCTCACCTTAGCCAGAAGAATTGGTATTAATAACATCAGAGTCCTCAGAGACTCGCAATTAGTAACAAACCAAGTTTCTGAAGTATATGAAACTAAAGCCGAACATTTACAACTCTACAAAAATGCTATATTAGATTTAAGCAAGGCGTTTAACTTCATATCCATTGAAGCGATCCCGCAAGAGAAAAATCTTCTCGCTGATTCAATAGCAACCTCAGCATCACGTTTTACTCCAAGCAATGAGCTAGAAGATACTCACTTCATAGTATCCATTCGTGACGAACCATTAATAAAAACAATGACAAATCCTCTTTTAAGCGGAAGCGAATCTACTGTCCTAGACCATGTTGGAAATGATGTGGCTACTTTGGATTATTGAAATGCCTATGCAGCATTACATCTCTCCTATCACATGCTAGATTTATCCCTGATCCCACATTCATCCTCCTACTTTGGAAATCCCGTAACGGATCTTCCGTCACAAAGGGAACCTAACATATACGCAATAGAAAATGGGGATGATTTAGATTTACCTCCAGCACCACCTGAGTTCGAAGAGGGTAACACCTCTTTAATCAAAGAAACAATCGATGTCAACATTGGGACAAAAGATGAACTAAGAATATTGAAACTAGGTTCTTCGTTGACACCAGAAGAAGTGGAAATACATACTCAGGCTCTCAAAGAACATCAGAAGGTGTTTGCATTTAATTACAAGGAGATGACGGGAGTCACACCCCACATTGCGGTACACAACCTCGTCACTAGATCGGATGCAAAGCCAATCAAACAAAAATCAAGACCCATGAAGCCCAAAGTAGCTCTCATGGTAAAAGAGGAGGTAATAAAACTCCTTCAGGTAGGATTCATCAAGCCAGTTAACTACTCCCAATGGGTATCTAACATCGTTCCCGTTCTCAAGAAGAATGGAAAGATACGCATCTGCATAGATTTTCGAGATATCAACAAAGCTTGCCCTAAGGACAACTTCCCATTACCATCCATAGATGTTATTGTTGATGCAACAGCTGGTTTTGAACTCTTGTCTCTCATGGATGGATTCTCGGGATACAATCAAATCAGAATATCCGAGCAAGATCAAGCTAAAACCATGTTTATAACTCCTTGGGGAACCTATTGCTATGTTGTCATGCCTTTCGGTCTTAAAAATGCTGGTGCTACATACCAGCGGGCTATGACTTATATATTTCACGATTTAATTCATAAAATTGTGGAATCCTACGTAGATGACTTGTTGGCTAAGGCCAAGAAGCGTTGTGACCATCCCGAAGTACTCCGCGTCATTCTTTCATGTTTAATAGAATACGGAGTCACACTAAACCCAGAGAAATGTGTCTTTGGTGTAACAGGAGGGAAGCTCCTAGGTTACATCATATCATCACGAGGGATTGATGTTGATCCAACCAAAATTTGGGCTGTACTCGAAATGGTCCCACCTTCGGAAAAATTTGGAATCAGGTCATTTCTCGAAAAGCTAGGTGCAATCCGAAGATTCATCCTGGACTTAAGCTTTACTATTCATCCAATCAACAATTTACTCAAGAAAGACTATAGCACTGATTGGACCGAAGACTGCAATGAAGCTTTCAACACAGTTAAACATTTCTTACTGTCACCACCTACGCTAATGCCACCTAAGCTAGATCACCCGTTAATCCTATATTCATGAGCTACCAATGTCTCGCTGGCCTGTATGTTGGCCCAAGAAGATGATGGAAAGAGAGAACGTGTGATTTATTTCATTAGCCGAACACTGCTCGACTATGAAACACGCTATACACAAGCAGAGCGAGAATGTCTTGCCATAGTCTTTGCTACCAAATGTCTAAGACATTACATGCTGAATCAAGAAACAAAGGTCATGGTAAAGACGAACCATTTACGGACTTTTCTCACACAAGGTTCCTTATCCAAAAAGGATGGATGTTTTATAACCTTAATGGGAGAGTTCGAATTAACATTTGTAAATTAGAAGTCAGTTAAAGGACAAATCATCATGGATTGGTTAGCTGACAACCCATTAGACGGAGGCGATCTAGTAGATTTGGATTTTCCAGATGAATTCGTATACTACATCGAAACTTGACCTGCTATCTCTGAGTGCCCTTGGTACACTGATATCATTAATTATATCATGGACCATACGTACCCGGATGCAGTTACACCGCAAAAAAGAAGGTGATTATGCATAATCATAGCCAAATATGTCATTATAGAGCAGGTACTCTATCAAAAAGCATTCGATGGAATGCTCTTAAGGTGTGTCGAAACAGAAGAGTCCAAGAGGATTCTCCATGAATCCCACAGCGGTATATGTGGAGGCCACTTTGGTGGCCATGCCACTGCTCGAAAAATACATCGAATGGGCTATTTCTGGCCCACTCTAGAACATGACGCAATAGAGTTTGCACGCAGGTGTCATAAGTGCCAAGAATTCTCCCATGAGATCCACATGCCAGCACAAGCTCTACAACCAATTGCAACTCCATGGCCCTTTTCTACATGGGGTCTAGACTTAATAGGGAAATTCTCTCCCTCATCCACAGACAGCCATAATTTTATAATCACGGCCACTGAATATTTTACCAAATGGGTGGAGGCCATGTCTCTTACTACCGTACCTAGTTCTGTAATCACTAAGTTCATTTTAAATCAAATCATTTACAGGTACAGTATCCTGTAAATCATTATCTCAGATAATGGAACTTCTTTCAAGAATGAGGAAGTTCGTGAACTATGCAACAAATTTAAAATAAGCCATCATACGACTTCCTTGTATTATCCCCAAGCCAATGGGCAGGTGGAAGCAACAAACAAAACGCTGAAAGCCATTCTCCTTAAAACGGTGAAAGAAAACAAGTGAGATTGGCATTTGAAGTTATATCTGGCCTTGTGGGCCCACCGAACCTCAATAAGAACACCAACGGGAGCAACTCCTTTCTCACTAGTATTTGGGGCAGAAGCAGTTCCCCCACTTGAGGTCGAAATACCCAGTCTCCGCATTTCACTACAAGGGATTCTGGATGAAGACACTTACAGAGAAGCACATCTTTCCCAATTAGAAAGCCTAGATGAAATTAGGTTAGATGTTGAACAACGGCATAGAGCTTATGCTGACTGAATGTGCCGGTAGTATAATAAGAAGGTTTATGAACGCGATATATATGAAGGTGATCTAGTTCTAAGACTAGACAGCCGGATCGACAAGAAGACCGGCGAAGGAAGGAAATTCCGGCCCAAATGGTTGGGCCCATACCGAGTCACGAAGGACTACAGAAATGGTGCATACCTCTTATGCACGCTAGAAGGTGAGGAGTTTGGCGAAACAGTCAATTCCCTCCACCCCAAACGTTTCTATGCATAAGCAGCTAACGCTACTTATATAACTATCTACATTGCATTTTCATATAGATTAGGATCATTTTGTCCACTTGTTCTTACACAAATTGTGATCAAGGAATCTATTCTCAAAGCAATTTATTACAAACTCATGATGTTGTTGGCACAAAACTTTCTAATCATATCTCTCCATTTTCACGATATCATCAATCACTTCAGAATCTTTTATCAAATAAAATTAAACATGACGAAGTCTTAATGGTAACCATACCAAGATCTGCAAGTTTGTTCTCGCTTTGATTTCTTCTTAGGATTGGTGTCTTGCCTATGGTCTATTCTAGAAGCTTCATGATGTCACATCTATCCCATATACACATCTCTTTGGAAACAAGCATATACTGACATTTTACTCAAAAAGACAAGTCAAAAAGTGATTAAACAGAAAATTTTATTTTTACACATTTCCTTGCCCTACCAACCTTTGGTGATGAGCTTGTGTCTCTTACTAGTGACGTAGGGTTGGGAAAGGATGGAAATGCCCTTACTCGCCTATGCCTTGCCCATGGTGATAAACCCATGCTTCTTACAGGTAGCATGGGGCAAGGTGTAGGGGGTCCTCTAGACAATGCAAACGTTAAAAGGTCATAAACAAACTATTCAAACTTTGAGTCAAAAACGAATGAATCAGATGTTTAAAATTCCAAGAGAGTTAAAAATCCTAAAAAATAGATTTTGTCTACTATGTGGCCATCTACGGGTCTAAGTCTGGATAAACCGCAAAGCAAGTTGCACCCAAAACTATGAAGTCATTCGGGTGGAGTAAGCTTGTAGTTTTCAATTTGGTTCCACCAAAGCTTCGTCTGTCTTTCATCACTATCGTTTCACCATATTTCATACACTTGCACCCTTCTTGGCTCTTGGTGATGAGCCCTCGCATCCTACTAGTTGCGTGGAGTTAGGAGTGGGGCAAGTTAATCTGTTCATCATACTGGTTATTTTCATCACTTTGCCAAAACAAACATGAGGTATCCAAATTGCTCACAGAAGCTAAGATTTAAGATCACAATATATCTACAATATCATGTATCAGCATCATGAAACACAAAAAGAAAGCAAGCATTTGCATCATCTGTTCTCCATTGCATACATTCTGGAAAGCATATAAAACATACATCGTAGTATACACGAGGAAGCTGGAAACAGAAAGGGAAAATATGAGTGACAAAGTTTTGATCCAAAAGTGAATGCATATACAAATAGCCAATGTTTATATACAATGCCATCATGCTCTAGGCATGGTCAAAATGCTCAAAGAGCCCGTGATGTACAAAAGAATCTACAGTACAAAGCATACAGGGCCAAGTCACCTCTCAACCCCTACGCGACCCCTCCGAGGGTGCGCGCCCTCACCTAGGACTCCGGCTACGCCGGTGCTTTGAATGCACGGAGGGATCAGGGTCTCGAGGAGCAGCCGCGGTCTCACCACGAGAATGACTCCTCATAAGATGCTCGGCTGTCCTATAGCCTGCCAACTATGTACAGAGAGTTGACACCATCCTGGTCACATGCCAAATAGGAGCAAAGATGTCAGTATGCCTATCGGCTGCTAAAGGCTCCCTGGCATCTATAGATAGCTCCGCACGGGTCTTATCCATAGGGATCATTAGAGAATCAGTGCATACCCTACGGATTAGATCCCGCCACTCGTCAATAGTCTCTACAAAATAAAGAAGAAAAACAAATTAGAAGCTAGGCAAGAGACTAAAAGATACAATATCAAAACATAAGGAGAGATAGCAATTAAAAATCCTAAATTAAACAAACGTTAAAAAGATGAGAGGATAACTTACTCGGGTCACCGGGCCTCCAAGATGGGTCACTAAGGCCAGCACCCACTGCAGATGCTGCTACCTACTGAGGGGCTGCTCCTGTAGTAGGGGCAACATGACGTCCCGCAACGGACTCATCCTCTCCACCATGGCCCTGAGAGAGTGGCTCCTTAGAAACTAGAGTCTCTCTCTCTGCACTCTTCTCGGCCCTCTCTACCTGCAAAATATCCTGAGTGTCATGCCACTCAGGATCGCTATCATCCGTCTGCTCCTCCAACCCTCCCTCTGTAAGCTCCTCAGAATCGGATTCGATATCTATAGGGTCATTGCTGCTATGAGCAGGACCCACGGCAATCTGAAGCAAAGGTGCCCGAGGTGCACCAGCTCTCCCTCTGGCCTGAATAATCCCCCTGGCTACAATAGGAATACCAGGAGTGACCACTATCCAACCACGGCCTCTAGGCCCCCCTCTAGCCTCGCGGACTGATCTATAAACCGGTGCCACTGGAGGAAGCATGCCCGCATATGGAAGGCCGAACTACTGAGGAACTTTGTAAGCATGGTCAAAACGCTCAACCCGATCCCACGTGATATACAAAATAATCTGCCCTAGTACATGGAACGCATAGGAGATCAATGTAAGGGTCTCCTCAACCCCATATGCTGGCCATACCCCTCTGAAGGTGTCACGCCCTCGCCTATCTGCTCTGGCTACGTCGGCGCTCTGAATGCATGGAGGGCTTAGGTGCTCCCAAGGGGCAGCCGACATATCTCACCATCTAGAATGGCTCCTCATAAGACGCTCGGTCTGTCACCTATAGCCCTCTGCCATACTCTGTATAGAGATGCTCGTACACCCATCCTGCCCACGTGCCAAGAGTGGGAGCGAAGACGTCAATGATTGCCTACCAGCTGCTGAACGGCTCCTCGGCATCTACAGTATAAGCTCCGCATGGGTCTTATCCATAGGGATCATCAAAGATATCTAGTGCATACCCTGTGGATTAGATCCTGCCACTTGTCCCTCTAGTCTCTGCAAAGAAAAGAAGAAAAATGAATTAGAAACTAGGAAAGTAGACCCTCCCTTGATACAATATCAAAACATTGAGGCAAGAGATAGCAATTAAAGCATGTCTAAATTAAACAAACATTGAAAAGATGAGAGGAATGAATCTTACTCGGATCACTCGGGCCTCCAAGATGGGTCACTGGGGCCAGCTGCATCACCGCGGATGTAACGCTGCTGACTGAGGGGCTGCAATCCTGTAGTAGGAGAAACATGATGTCCCCCCAACGGACTCATCCTCTCCACCACAGCCCTGGGAGAGTGGCTCCTCTGAAGCTAGAGTCTCTCTCTCTGCACTCTGCTCGGCCCTCTCTACCTACAAAATATCCTGAGTGTCATGCCACTCAGGATCACTATCATCTGTCTGCTCCTCTGACCCTCCCTCTGTAAAATCCTCAGAATTGGAGTCAATATCTATGGGGTCATCGCTGCTGTGAGCAGGACCTGCAGCAATCTGAAGCAAAGGTGCCCGGGGCGCACCAGCTCTCCCTCTGGCCCGAACAATCCCCCTGGCTGCAATAGGAATACCAGGAGTGACCACTGTCCAACCACGGCCTCTAGGCCCCCCTCTAGCCTCGCGGACTGATCTATAAACCGGTGCCACTGGAGGAAGCATGCCCGCATATGGAAGGCCGAACTACTGAGGAACTCTGCCAAAAGGGTGTACCTCCACCCATCCCACGTGGTCGATAAGCTGCCTTGTGGTGGAACAGGAGATCAATGTAAGGGTCTCCTCTCCTCATATGCCGGCCATAAGCCAGTACGGCGTCGCCTCCATATCTTCTGTGGTAAGGGAGGCAACTGGCTGGTGAGGTGCTCTAAGCACCGACATATCTACCATCTAGCTGCCCTCACAGCCCCTGGGTCTGCTACCTCTACCCCTCTGCCATAAGGAATAAAATGCTTGTACACCCAACTCATGACCAGAGTCGGGTGGCTCAATGATTGTCCCTGCAAACAGACCACCCTGTATAAGTCATGGTAGGTGGTCCCCAAAATATCTGCACCCCAGGCATATATCTGGCCATGCCCCTCTATCTGTGCAATGATGGGGGTCCCAGCAGTATAATAAAGTATCTCCTCCCTTATCCCCAATCAGCCTCGAGGCAAGGATCCCCATGATAGCCTGTCGAAATACGGGGATGGGAAAAGAAGGAATGGATCTAACTCTCACTCCCTTCTTCGGCCCCGTGGAGATAGCTGCATCCCCCATGTAACCTGCCCACTGTGTAATCTGTGCTCGGGACCCTGTTGTCTCCAGTGTGAGTCTCCTCCCGATGATCGGGACCCCCAGGATACGGTAAACATCCTCCAAAGTAATCGTCCACTCACCGCGGACCCCTGGCAGTCGGAAAGTGTTCCGATCTGCATCCCAATAAGAAAACAAGTCACAAAGGATGTGACTAGATGGTGTGACATGAGGCACGCGCGATATACGCAGTATGCTGGCCCTCTGCAATGTGTCCTCCTCATCCTGGTGAGAGGGCATCCAATACCCCGAGCAACCAATCACACTCCCTCTCTCGACTCCATCTGATGTACTCCTCTCTCACCTGCATACACCCAAAAACACACAAAACAGAGCAAGTTAGTATCTAATCAATGCCGAGAGAGTCGTAAAAACATATAGAAATTATAAAAATACAAGTGCAATGTCTAAAGCAAGCTCCTTTTGCTTTCTGTGCAAAACTGCCACCCTGAGCAGGGAGGCGGTTCTATAAACGCCGCCTTGAGGGCAGCGGTCATGTAACCGCTGCCCTGAACAGGGCGGCGGTCATGTAACCGCCGCCCTGGCCAGGGCGGCGGTCGCGGTCCGAAAACCCGCATGGGTTGTTAACCCCAAAAATCCCAAAAGCGTAAAAAATAGACCATTTTTACTAAAAACAAAGCCTACCTACTATGCGCCCCCCCGAGGTGGACCTTTTGAACCTAACATTTTCAAAAATAACCCCCCCATTACAAAGAATTTGCCATTTCAAATTTGAAGGGGGAAAAATGCAAAATTATAGAAAACCAACCTGTGATCTCATGGGGTGGCATTCCACATATGGGGGCATGATCACTATCTCACTTCAGACTTTTTGACTCTATTCACGCAAGAAACCGTCACCGTGGGTCCCAGAGCTCAAAATCAATCGAATCGACTCGCGCAAATGAATAGGAAAATGGGCCCACTTTCATATATATATCATTTTGTTTCGTTTTAAAATGGCTTTTTCACAGGTTCAGAGCGCTATTGGAGGTAAGTTTCTATCCCCGCACAAATGGTACATTCTCTTTCCCTATTATTTTAGTGTTTGTTTTCCAAATTATTGTATCTATCTGCACTTGAGTTCTCTTTTCATTTTGCAGGTAGCGGGAATTTTTGAATGGCATCATTTCAACACACGGACGTGTAAGGTATAACTTCTAACTCCCCATTTCGGGACGGCCATACTCAGACCCACCGTTTTACGCCTCTTCATGGCTAAAACACTTCTCTGAGGGGGCAATATGTACGTACCCAAATCTATAAGGTACTGTACTGCCAGAATAGTGTAACAAGTGCCCCGATGATGATACAGGTCTCCTCGCAAGGTGTTCGGGATCTGGAAAAGCCCTCGGAGTATGCGTTAACATCCTGCATGCCCCACTTAGCCCCCGCGCCCTTTTTTTCCCCCTTTTTCCCTCTTTCCTTGGCCTCTTGACCTTCAGTGACAAAACCGCCGCCCTGAATAGGGCAGCGGTTCTGTAACTGCCACCCTGCTCAGAGCGGCGGTCCTATGCGTGTTTTCCAGAACACTCTTTTGATGCATCTCACATGAAATATCATGTTTCACAAGATTTTCTTTGCCAACTTGAGCATGCATTAATGTTTTTGGTCCCCTCGAATAGTGTTGTTCCTTTGTGTATTGTTGAAGAGTTCAATTTGGTTTTGGTTCTTGGGTGTTTGAATTCCTATAAATGCATGGTTTGTGCACATGCAAATGGTCTGGAGTTTTTGGTCTGAAACTTGGCTAGATTTTTGAAGTTTGATCTTTGCTCTCATTCCCTCATTTTAGTGGTTTAGTCTAGTTAGCTTGTTTAGAATTGCTATAGCTTGAATTCACTTGCATACTTTTGTTAGTATTGCTCAGCTGTTGGTAAGCCACAGACCCATCTTGTGCAGGCAGTGCTGTTGTTCCATCCAATCCAGTTAGAAGCTTGCCTCTGAATTTCTCTTTGCTGTAGATTTATCTTCATCGTTGTGTCTTGGAGTTCTTAGTTTAATTCATTATATACCTGGTTAGCTTTATCCAGTTGTTGGTAAGCCACATATCCAACTTGTGCAAGTAGTGTCTTTATTTTATCCAATCCATTGGAACAGAATAGCTTAGGAAGCCATTAAAGTTGTAGGTTTTGCTCTTCGTATAGGATAGTTACAGGTTCTGGTCGCTTCATGTTGCATGACTCGCAGTAAAATCCCGCTAGGAATCGCATAAGCCAAGCTCTGTACTCTTGTGCTATCCCTCTCCTACTCGCATTCTCGGTCTGTATTCTGAGCTATCCTTATCCCAAAATCTACTCCTATCGGTGCTAGCAGTACACGCTTTTCCGGATCCAAGTGAACACGAAAGAACGAGAAGATCATACTGAGGGGACGAGATCATACACACACCATCGGATTCGCCACTGTTCTACAGAATCCAGGTTTTAAATTTCAAAGTTCTAGTCAGATTCATATCAAATAGAGTAGTTAATCACTTTATTTCATTTCATTCTATTCTCGATATTGCCAGGGAAGCTGTGGGGATTGATAGTTTCTGAGAAACTATGATTCACTCCTCACTTCTGAGGTAGGATCAAGAATCTTGCAGGTAGATTAGACAGGTTATTTTATTCATTTAGAATAATTCTACAAATCGCACAGGCAAATAACCACACTCGGTTATCTTGTCTGTTTTTAATTATTGTTTAGTTATTATTTCTAGATATGCTTAAAATAGTTTGCTTTCCTTAAAATTGTTAAATATTTTAGAAAAGAATAAAAGTTATATGCAGTTAGATTTATTTCACGTAGTTAGAATTTGCTTCATTACAGTTAGTTTTTTTCTTTTATGACAATCACGGGACCTCAAGAGCCCAGGGAATATATATTTGAGCCAATCGTGCCTCAACCAAACCTTGTCACAGCGATAGTTGACATAGACCAAAATCTTAGGATACAAGTATTCCAAACAACCACAGATTTACAACTGATCAGTTCACAGTTAAGAGGACTAAACATAGAAGACGACCAAGCACATACGTTTTGGTCAAGTCAGCCAAACTACAGATTACCCTAGAAAACATCCACATGACTATAGAAGGGCTCGAAAGAGAACAAACATTCGAGTGTGATCCTCTAGTTCCATAGCCAGACGCTGGAGACACCCTTGTAGATATAGATACTAGCTTAAGAATCTAGGTTGCGAGAACGTCTGTAAGGTATTCTGAGAAGATTGTACAACTATTGGTTCTAAACATAGAAGCTGAGAAAGCATACGATTACTGGATACTAGGGATTAGAACTTGATCTCGCGTATGACCATAACAGGACCGCAACAACCAAGAGTCTATGGTTGTGACCCACAGATCCCACAGCCCAACGAATCCACAAGTCAGTTAGATATAGACACTGGCCTACGCACACTAGTATTTCAGTCCACCCCACTTCCACCTATCATCATCGAACAACTGTCCTTACTAGATATAGCGGCTAACGAAGCTAGGGAATTCTGGACTAGGCCAGAAAATCACTTGCAGAGTCAGTTATATTCATCATCCACTATATGACCTTATCGGGAGATATACACGAAACAATCCCAGGTCATTTTCCACGTATTCCGCAACCCATAGATCAAATCATGCCAGAGCTTGATATTGATTGGAGCCTTCAAGCAGTCATCCTCGCTGATCGATCTATCACACCAGTCCAAGTTAGAAGGGCCTTCTTTGCCTTAGATTCACAAATTCCACTAGTGCGTGTCGAAGACATTAGACTGCCTAACTAGTTTGTCTGCATATTCCATCCCCACCGGCTATCTCGGCATGACCTCGGGAGGTCGGGTACGCGGAAGAGTTACTTGTTGATTCTCACGCTCGCCTGTCGATTTTCTGACGTGTAGTTACCTGTGGATCTCTTGGGAGTTATCTTATCAGCCCATAAGGTGGATTTCAGTTTGGTATGCCAAGACCTCTGATTCTCATCAAGAGTCCTCCTAATGATCCTCAACAAGTTCTTGTTTGTAGATTCAGCCTCGCCATTACCCTGAGGGTAGTAGTTTGATGAAGTACTTAGGTAGATCCCATTCTTGACAGCCCACTTAGTCACCTTGGATCCAATGAATGCTAATGCATTATCTGAGATTATTGTAGTAGGTATGTCAAATCTAGTTACTATCCCCTCATAGAAGTCTAAGATGCTAGACTCATTTGCTTACTTGAGTGCTACTGCTTCAGTCCACTTGGTGAAGTAGTCTGTGGCTGTCAAAATCCACTTATGCCCTTGGCTTGAATTGGGATTAATGACTCCAATGAAGTCCAAACCCCATTGCATGAATGGCTGGGTCAACTAAAATTCGGATGCAATGGAAGAGCAACAAGCCTCTCTTTACCTGTGAAGAATGCATAATTCTTGCACCTTTTGATCCACGCAAAGCAATCAATAAAAATCTTGGGCCAATAATAACCAGCCCTCATGATTTTTAGAGCTATCACTCTTGGTGCAAAATGACCACCAGCTGGTCCACCATGGAACTCTTCCAACACCCTATGAATCTGATTTGTGCTAATGCATCTCAGCAGCACTCCATTCACATCTTTCTTGAACAAAACACCGTCTACTATGGCATATGGGACAACTTGCAATCTGAAGTGTCTTCTTTGGGTTTTGTTCATCTCTGGAGGGCATAGACCTATGCTTAGGAAGTGCATTATACCTTGGGTCCAGCAAGGAGTGGGGATAGCATTATCCTCTTCTTAAGTGCTACCTTGCACATGGCTGTCTTGAAATGTCAAAACAACCTCTTCTTCATTGCATACTTCTTTTTATTTCCCCAAAATCAGCTGCTCACACAATCCTTTTCCTCTTACCAGCTTGGTGACCTTGATCTCAATGTCATACTCCATGACACGAGTGATCCAACCTACCCTTTTCTCATTCAAATCCTTGTTGAGGAGGAATTCTTTAACCCTAACATGAGAGACCAACAACTGGACCTTGTTTTTTGAGACTAAATGCTTGAATTTCTTCAAGTTTCTGATTACTGCAAGTACATGCTTCTCAATAAAAGAATACCTCACCTCATAGTCATATAAGCTCTGGCTGAAGAAAGCAATTGGCAGCTCATCGTTGTCCTTGTTCTACTAAAGCAAAATGGCAGAAATAGTATCATTACCTCCAAATGCATAGAGGATGAAATCCTTGGAGAAGTCCAAGTTGATGAGGGTAGGTGCTTGAGATATGGCTTCTTTGATTGCTTCAAAAATCTCCTTGCCTTCTATTGTCCACTTGAAAGGCATGCTTTTCTTTAACATTTTGGTGATAGGTTTGACAAGGGCTACAAAATATGGGACAAACCTCTGAACAAAGTTTATCCTCCCTAAGAAACTCTGAAGGGCTTTCTTGTGGCTTGGCAATGGTAGTGCTCTTACGGCTTCAACCCTCTCTGGATCAATTACTAATCCTTCCTTCGAGACAATATGGCCAAGGAGATTTCCTTCATGTGCAAGAAAGATACACTTCTTAGGATTCAAAGACACTCCAAATCTCCTGCACCTTGTGAAGTCTTGTCTCAAATGAGAGAGGTGGTCTGCTGCATTTTTGGAAAAAACAGTGATATCATCAAGGTATATCAGCACCACGTTGTTAATCAAACCTTTGAACACCATGTCCATTGCTCTTTAGAAGGTAGCTCTAGCATTGGAAAGCCCAAATGGCATTTTCTTGTATGCATAAGTTCCCCATTTGGTTGTGAAGGCTGTCTTGAACTGATCTTCTCCCTTCACCATAATTTGATTGCAGCTCGAGTAGCCATCAAGTAGTGAAAACCTCTCAGAGCCAGCCACAACTTACAAAATTTGCTCCATAGAAGGGAGTGGGTAATGGTCCTTGAGAGATGCTCTATTCAAGTCTCTAAAGTCAACACACAATTTGATCTCTCCACTCTTCTTTCTGACTGGAACTAAGTTGGTAACCCAACTAGAATGCTTGATTGGGAATATGATTCTTGACTCAATCAACTTGTTCAATTCCTTCCTCATGAGAGGTTCCATGTGTGGATTGACTGGACTTTGTTTCTACCTGATGGGCTTCGTATTTGGGTCTAACTCAATGGTGTGCTGAGCTAACTTGGGATTAAAACCTTTCAAATCTTCGCAGCTCCAAGCAAACACATCAGGTAACTCTTGACACAACTGTAGGAACTCGTACCTTTCTTGTTCAGTTGTCATCTTTCCAATTTGCAATGGTTTGTTCTCTTCCACCAAGATGGATACTGAATCTTCTCTCTTGACCTGAATGTTTTCTTTCTCTTTCCTAAACTGATCATTGGGATTGAAAATGGACTCTAGAGTGATAATTCCCTTAGGTATCTTATTAGTTCTCAGCTGTACCACTTAGTCACCATACTGCTGTTCCAATTTTTCCTGATTTTTAGCTGATAACTTAGCTTCTTCTTATAAGAAATGGATGATTTTCTGGTCATTCTCAAACACTTTCCAGCTTACATTGTTATCCGGCATTGAAGGCCTCACAATCACATGGATGTTTGGTTGTACCTTGTCCTTTTGAATGATTTCCACAATATCAAAGTCTGCCCCAACTGCTGCAAGCCTGTCAGCAGCTTGGTTTTCTTTTCTAGAAATGGATTTTATGCTAAAGCCATCAAAATATTTAATGAGGTCCCACACCCTATTCTTGTAGCACTTGAGTAGATTATTCTTGACAGCATGTTGCCCTTTAACTTGGTTTACAATCAATTCACTGTCACCAAAGACTTGCAAGTTCTTTATTCCTCCTTTATTGCCCAATGGATCACTTGCACCAAGGCTTCATATTCAGTAGTGTTCTTGGAGCATGTAAACTAAAATCTAAAAGTTGAATAGTACTTTACTCCTTGAGGTGAAATAAGCATAGCTCCACCTCCTGCACATTGTCTACTCCTTGATCCATCAAAAAATAACTGCCATACTTCATTGTCATCCTTGTGGTTTGGCTTGGTGATGCTAGGAATGGGAAGAGTCACTTGTAGATTTTCACGCTCACCTAGTCGCTATTATCGGCGTACATGTGCCCCTTGCTCATTTTGTGGCTAACTCCCTTTCATTCTTTCCTTCTATTGTTCCTCAGTCATAAATTTTTACTTTTTAGGCACTCAAAACCTTCTGGAAATGACACCATTGGATAGAGCTCTTTCTCAGCTTTCTAGAAAGGTAAAGATTTCCTCCTAACTCCACGTATTTTTCAAGTTATGGCTCGGCGGAGTTTTTGTGGGAAATTTTCCCTTGCAAGGTCCGCAACCAATCAGAACTCGCCACGTGTCCAAGTCAAAAATATCAAAGCGATCCGATTTTGGCCTATTTTTTCCCTAAAACTTCAAATCGCCATAACTTTCGATCCAGAGCTCAGATTTTCACATTATTTATATCAATGGAAAGATGGTGAAATGATCTACAAGATTCCATGGTCAATTTTGAATTTTGGTTTAGTTTGGATGGAAAAAAATCAAAAAACTCTTTTGGTACGTGCCCATGGACAGAACTGACGTTTCGACAACCAATTTTAATGCAAAATGGGTCGTATTCTTCTCCAACATGGTCAAAAATGTCAGGGCATGGGTTTGTAAGGACCTCCATGCTGTTTTTAATGAATTTTGGTCAATGGGGAATGGCTCCCACATTTTTTCACATTTTCTCTCTCCTGGGCTTGACCCATGCACTGTAAAAGCCAGATTTGGCTCATTTTTCAAAGGGGGAACACTTTTTTTGCATAGCAAGCTTCTGTTTTCACTTTCAACAAGTGATTTTGGCAAGTATCAGACCTTCCAGGGATTGTAACAGGTTTTTCTACCTCTTTGGTGTTGGAATACAAGGATTTTGATGTTGAAAATCACAATGCAGGCTCTATGAATGCTTTCAGTCCTCTGTATGTGTTGTTTTCTTCATTTCAAACCCTTGTTTATAGCTTATCAACCTGTGCATGATGTTTTATGTTGCAATTTCTGATTTGTGTCAATTTGCATGAGCAAGAAGTGCTCACCACTCCTTTGGTGTATCACCCTTATTAGTTTAGTTTTAATTTTTGCATTTCTTATCCCTGTCTCCTTGCAAATTAAGATAAAATTAGGATTTGAACCTCTGCAGTTGTGCAAATAATAGATCTGATCAGAGGAGTTTGAGGAACCAGCCTCTAATCTAGAGATTCCTCTCTCATTTTACAAGTCCCACACTTGGAGAGAGGTTTCAATGTTGTGCAATCACACTGGATGCCTGAAACATCAACTTAGAAACCTGATTTGCATCCATGGGTGCTGCTGATTTACAACAACAAGACCCCTAGCTCAGATTCTTGTACTTCTTGATAAGGATCAAAAGCATGCACCTTGTTTGCCAATTAATCAAGAGTTAGATCCAGGATGCTTCCAACCTTGGTGTCAGCTTCATCAGTGCTTGGGTGATCTTCTTGATCAAATGCCGAATAGTTGGCATTGATCTGAATTGGAGTGTAGGGCTCAATGTGGAAGTTTACAATAGGTTCAGACCTGATTGTAGCTTTGGTTCCATACCTCATTCTGAATAGCATGTGTGACCAATTAGCAGACAAATATCCTCCAATCTTGGCTATGAAGTCCCTTGACAAGCATAGGGTAAAGAGTGGTGAAAGGTCTATAACTGATACATCTTGTAAGACAACAACATTTAGACATGCATGTAAGGTAAGACTCAAGTTTCTAATCACTCCAACTATTGTTACTGCTGTCCCATCCAACTGCACTACTCCTTTGGATATGGTTTCATATTGAAGCCCTAGCTGATCAGCTATTTTCTTGGGTATCATTGAGCTACTTGCCCCATAATCTATCATGCAATTGTGCACTAACTGATTTTCAATGTTTAATGAAACATAGAAAGGAGGGGGCTTCAAAATTTTACCTTGCTGTCCTCCATGATTCCCCTCAGGCTGGGAAACATTTGTGAGCACTTTCTCTTGCATCTGAACTTGCTGATTCGAAGTTGGCCAGTCCTTCATGGCAGCTTGTAGCAAATCTCTTTGGCCTGGGATAGATAGGAATTCCCACATTGATATATTTACATTTGTCTTCTTCATCTGATCAATAATACTGAATGGTGATGAAGGATCTCTTTTCTGTCCCTTTGTTGGCACATTCACTCCTTGCATGTGGGCAGTAACAACTGGTATTTGAGTTGGTCTTGGAGCTGTTCTTGGCTACCCTTGTGCATTTGAAATTGGATTTTGCTTGCCAACCATTTGTGGAGCCATGGAAGGTTGTGGATTGGTTGGAGCTAATGGCTGCTCTTCACCCAAATTCCTTCTTTTTGACCTTGTGTTGGCTGCACCACCTTGAGAGACCGTCTGATTCATGCCACAAAAATCCTATGCCTGCTAGTTCACAAGTGTGGTGTCATTTGGGCCTGATTACTGTTGGAATGTTTCTTATTGTTGGTTGTTTCCTTGACTGACCTCACCCTCCACACCAGTATTTGTCACCATTAATGCTTGATTCAAAGCACCATTGAAGCACATGGATTGGTTGTGAACTATTGTTACTTCCTCCTGAGCATTCAAGTGTTGATATATGATTTCTTCTGTAAAAGGATGTGTTCCTTTGATTGTGAAGTCATGCTTGATATGGATTGTATCTTCTTTGCTCTTGAAGATCTTTGACTGAGTCAGGATATGCTTGGACTCTTTTATTTCTTTCATTTTTAGCACCTGAGTTTAATCTGATTTCGGGGTGAATTGTGGATTTACCCATCTTTATGACTCAGCCTTGGATCAGTTGCATTGATCCAAGAGATGTTTTAAGTTTATTCTGGATGAACAAAAATTATAGACCTTACGAAGGTTGCTAGGTCTGAATGTGTTGAATGAGCAATTCAGGAGTTAACTCAGGCTGATCTTGTTAAATGAATTGGTTCCCGATATCGTAATATCAGGAAGGTCTAGACCTTGAGCCAGGTAATAAATTCTGGTATATATACTGCTAGCTTATTATCAATGCTGGATTGAATCCATTTCGGGAATGTATATCTGTTGGTTCTTATACTGAACGATTCTATTTGTTAGACCTAGACTGGATTTATTAAGGTTAATAACCTAAACCTAAACTATAACCTATGGGTTGGATTAGTGCTAATCTAACCTAGCCCTAAACTATAAGCTAAATGTTTCTAAGGTTAGCAACCTAGCACTAAGGAAGTTAGACTAAGTATGACCTTAAGATCTAACCTATGTTTCTAACCTAACTAATGACCATGGATGAAGGGGGACCTATGAAGGGGTGCGAGCCATGGGAATTAGTTTCTATGGCATTAAATGAAGGGGATAAGCATGAAGGACAAGGGATTTAGGGGAGATTTCAAATGACCATCGAGACTGACATGGCAGAGTCACCAAATCTGGAAATGGTCTTTGGTTTGCTTTTGTCCATCGCCAACTATGGTGGTTAGTGGAAATGGAGTTTAGGCGGGAATTTTGGAGTTAATGTCATTGATGAACTTCAGTTCCCGAGCGCGGATTGCTTGGGAAGGCATGCAAATGGAAAATTTGTTGGTATTTTGGTTTTCCATTCGCTCTGTTTTTCTCTCTGTTTGATCACTGGTTCTTCGAACCAGTCTACTATGTGTTGCATGGAAACTATGAGATTATCTAGCTCTTTTCTCTATCGGGGAAAGTTTATAAGACATGATAGTAACAAATTATTGTTGTTGAATCTATCGTGGAAGAGGAGAAGAAGGCTCGAGCACATTCAGAGGTCTTCTTCAGATTTTTAAGCAACATTACCAGGCATATTAGGCCCTAACTTTTAAAAATCTTGCTTTCCTTCAAATGATTTCATTAGAACAAATCTGTTCAGATGATTTTTGGTTAAGTTGGTTTTTATGGTAGCAATGTATGAAGTATCTTGCTGTGTTTTCATGCTGGCTCGACTATTCAGTTGATTCCTTGCTAGGTGTACATTTGGTTTCGTGTTGTTGAATTATCATGTTGTGTTTTGCATTTTGGTAGATTCCGAAGAAATGCTTGCAAGGATAATGTATGAAACAGACTCTGTTGGAGTCCATGAAATGTTTTCTTGTTTGATATCGACTTCAGTTGAAGCCTTGCTATTTACACTTGTTGAAACTGATACTGTTGGAATTCTTGAAATGATAGTATGTTTTGGCTTCTGTATAAGTTTAGTTGTGAATACTATATGTTATTGGTATTGTTGGAATCCTTGAATAGATAGTATTTTTGACTCCTGTAGAAGTTTAATTGAGAATACTATATGGGTTCGACTCCTTTTGAGTCCTTGAAACATAATTAATGTTTCTACTTCGATAAGAAGTTTTATTGTGAATTTTGTTGGAATCCTTGAAATGGGTGGTATGTTATGACTTCTGCGGAAGCTTGTTGTGGATACTCATTGATTCTGAGTCTGTTAAAGTCCTTGAAATGTAAAGTCCTTGGTGTAACTTGTTTCTACTTCTGTGTAAGCTCAGTTGTGAATACGGTTGGTATTGACTCAGTGAGAGTCCTTGAAATGTATCTAGTATTTCAAACTTCTTGTCTAAGCTTGGTTATGAATGTTGTTGTTTTGTTAAGAATACTAAATGTTATTGACTTCGATGGAGTCATTGAAAGGTAATTTATGTTTTAACTTCTGTAGAAGTTTTTCTGTGAGTACTTTTAGGATTCTTGAATTGTTGTCATATGAATTCAACTTCAATTGAAACCTTGGTTATAAGTATTGGTTGGATTTGGCACTGTTGGAGTCCATGATATGCTGCGTGTTGGCTCGTTTCTCGATTTGAGCCCTCGCTGAGCATGCATATCATTTTGACTCTTTCTTAATATTGTTGTGTTATGTTCAGTTTGATTCTGAGGAATTAAGGGATGGGGTTTCTTTATCAACTCGACTTTGTTGATACCCTGTTATATTTTGTAGTAACTCGACTTCAGATGAAACTTTGAGGAAATTTATTGGTATGGAATTCGGCTCCTGTGAAGACCTGGTTGTGATTATTCTTCTTGAAAACAGCTTCTAATTTACACCCTTGTTGTATAATCGTAGGGATTTGATTAGTTGAATGAAGCTGTGCATATTGTGTTTCAACTCTGCGTGAATGTCACTATATTTGCATATGGAAACGTTATTTGTTTTAATGTTATCTTGTCTCAAGTTTGACTGAAACAAAGAGCTCTTAGCTGTACCATGTCAGGCGATGGCGTTGGGTATTCTCATGTTGATAAATGATAGAGAAAAGATTTGTTGAGTCTTTCATGGTTGGATTATTTTCTGTTGCTTGGCGCGAAAGCTCTTGAATCGCTTAGTAGCTACAGGTGACTTTTATATTTGGATTTAGATGGAACTGTAGTTCTTCTGGTAATCACGACTGTTTAGTCGCAGGCGTAAATATATATGTATTAAACTAAAGGAGTCGGTACAGTCCAGAATGTTATTGATTTAGGATTCTGATGGACTCTGTTCTTTCTTCTTGACTGTAATTTATATGTTGATGTATATAGTAAGTGGAATAGGAAAATCCTCTCTCTCCTAGACAGGAAAACTTGTGTGCTTTCTTCTTGCATCCTTTTGCGATCTCTACGGTATGGGCATAACAAGAATAAACTGTGGTATTGTATGGAGAGACTGGTATAAAATGTGTGTTGCTGTATAAATAGGTATACTTGTCAATACCATTGAAATGTGTTATGATGATAAAAGAATTAAGACAGTGAGCTTGTTGAATGTTTTAACTGCCTTGAGAAATTGATAGAAACAATTTTGTAGGAGTTTTGTTGTCTTTAGATTGGTTGTATTCATTTGTTCTTAGTCTCTAACATATAAGATGAATAGCCTGATTTATGTTTGGAATTTGAATAAATGATTTCATTTAAACAGGTTGTTTAATGAGAACAATTGGTGGATTGCAATTGTTTTAAGAATTAGTGCTTATCATGCTCAGTTCACCGAACTGACCCGTGTTGACAATTTTTGCAGATGGTTGCCGTAAGTGGTAAAGACACGCAGATCTGATATGATGTTCAGATCGTTTAATTTGGTTTTATGATGAATTCCAATTTGATTCTCTAAATGTACTACTTGAAGAAAGATGTTCTTTTGCTGTTGAGTATTGTATCCAATATGCTGAATGCATAAAATGTATTTGATTAGCTTAGAAATGAATGAAATGAGGTATTTGTTACTTATGTGTTTGCATTCATATCTTGATGGATTGAACTTCTTCGGTTCGAATGATTTTAAAGAGCATTGTTATTATTGTATACCTTGGAGACATTTGGGATTCTCTAAGTAAGCTTTGAAAAGATTATGTGACTGAATACTTGTGAATGTTTAGTAGATCTATTATGTTCTATCTAAAGCTAAATTGGAAATTAGATCACTGTCTCTCGAGAAGCTAAGGTTAAAATAAACCTCAACAGGAAGCTAAACGGGCTGAATAAATTATTACTTCCTAGTCTTGATCTAAGTCAAGACAACGTTTAATTGGATTTTTAACCACTATATCTCAATTCTAATAAGTAAGATATATTTCAGTTATGAGAACTGATATAAACCTAAAAGGGTATGGTTAGCAACCTTATGTGAAGATTTAGGGCTATTGCCCAGTTTCGTTGATTTAGATTACTATTTTTCGATGAACTCCTTGATGAGACCATGATTCTTAATAACTTCTCTTTGCGTAATGGGTTTTATTGAGAAAGGTAATTCTAAGGTGAGGAACCCAGGGGTTGGGAAAAGACTACCCTAAAAGGAGCGTCTTAAAGTATAACTTTAACTCAACGTATGTAACACTTATAAATAAGTAGATCTTTTCGAGGTGGATTTGAAGGTTGATGGCACAAGTCAACTGCAGGGTTGTACCTTCGAGAAGATTAGGATCTTCTCGAAGATACAACAATACAGGTGACTTATGGCGACACCCTTTGCATTGATCGTTAAGATTTACACCTTAAACTCGAACAAGTTTTACTCTGGGACTGATTAGGAACGTGGTCATGTTATAAGGCTGCCCCAGGAGACTCGGGGTATCTTGACACACTGGGTTAACTAGGGTTGACCCAGTATGTCAGCGTATCCCTAGTCCTCGGGAGCATCCCTATAACGTTGTCATATTACTAATCTGTTCCTGAGTGAATAACTTGGGGCAGGAGAGACTGACAGAAGTCAGTATAAGACATTCTACATAACATAGGAATGGGGTGAAGGACGTATTCCAGAATGACGAGTATGCCGTCAAGGAATACGAGACATAAGCAGTATGTTTCAAATCTTTGGCCAAAGTATCGCAAGCTGCTGATTGCGTTGTCCTATGTCACCTAGTCTAAGGGACGAGATGCCGATGAATAATGGTAACAATTATTCAGATAGGTTCCTTGGACAGAGCATTCTGAATCCCAGATTAGGGAAGAGAACCGCAAGAGTGATGTGTTAAAATAAAAATGCCAACTCTTTGATACTCATGAATAGATCGGTAGATTACTGAGTCATGGAATGAATAGATCGGAGGTACTCCGAGTCATTACAGCTGCATATGGTTATCTGTTATAAGAATGGTTGTTTTGATTTGTGAGTTCTAAATTATGTATTTAGAACTAGAAAGCATTTATCAAAAAAAAAAAAATTACTTGTTCTAATGTACTAAAATGGGGACGTTACATCTTGGTATCAGAGCTGAAGGTTGCAGCTCTTGGACCTATTGTGTCCATAATCTGATAAAAACCTGAAATTTTCTTGTAACAGAAAATGGTTAGAACAAGGGGGAACATTGCAAATAATGCTCCACTAGAAGGAGGGGCAGCAACAACCCAAAAACTTGATGAGATCCTTGCTGCCTTATTGGACACAAGATATCATTTGGCTGTACTTGAACAGCAAGTAATGGGAAATGAGGAGGAAGATGAAGCTGGTAATAACAATCAGCAACCTCCTGAGGACAACCCCAATATGGGTGTTGATAATAATGCTGGAAATGCACCTGTCCAACCAGAAAACAAAAAGGCCAGGTTGGCAGCAGAACTCACTAATGATATAAAAAGGATAAGCCCACCTAAATATGATGGCACCACATTAGGAGATGGAGCTGAGAACTGGCTCAGCAAAATGGAGAAGTACTTTGCAATAAGAAACTTCTCAGAGGAAACCAAAGCTATTTGGGGAGCCTATCAGCTTTCCCACGAAGCATCTTCGTGGTGGGATAGCCGTAAAGCTGAGCTAAATATTGATGAGACCAATATTACTTGGGATCAATTTAAGGGCTATTTTAGGCAACGTTGGCTGCCACAACTTTTCTATGATCAGAAAATGACAGAATTCCAGAACTTAGCTCAAGGGAAGCTAACGGTAACTGAATACTGGGAGTGATTTACAAAACTCCTCAAGTATGTACCACAGTATCAAACTGACGAGAAGTTCAGAATACAGAAATTCATCATGGGATTGAATCCCGTGATAGGGGGAGAGGTCGATGTTCACAGTCCAACCACTATGGAAGGAGTTGTTGAAAAGGCCATACGACAAGAACAGAAATTAAAGGCTATTTCTGCTCATAAAGAGGAAGTGCGGAAGAAGATTGCAAACCCTTCTTCAACTTCACTTGCACCCAAAAAGGGACCATGGAAAAAGTTTGGAAACAAAAGTAAGTTTCCGGGGGATAATAGTAAGAAAACAGTAGCAAATAAGCCTGCTGGAAATGTAAGGGATAATTTTGCCAAAAATTATAACAATGGGCAGAAGCCCTATGGAGGACAACGTGATAATTACAAGGCTGGAGGCAATTTTGAGACTAAAAAGGGACCTGTAGGAGGCTGCTACAATTGTGGCAAAGACCACTATGCAAATCAGTGCCCTTTGAAGAAGGATGATCGTAATCAGCAGCATAAGATACATGCTGCAGTAGCAGACAAGCAAGCTGAAAAGCAGGTGACACCTATAGAAGTTCCGGGTAAGTTATTTGGCATACCTGTCACTATTCTTTTTGATACAGGAGCTACTGAATGTTTTATTTCTAGTAAACTTGCTTCTAAACTTAAGAGAAAAGCTGGAAAAATGGATAAATCTTGGACTGTACAGTATGGTAATAATTCTGTTCATACAGTGAGTATGTGTCTTTTTGGGGCAGTCCTTGACTTACCTAACTTTTCCATGGAAGTTGACCTCTATGTTACACCTTTGGGATCGTATGACATTGTCATCGGTGTCAATTGGTTAGCTGACCATAAAGCAAAAGTAGACTGCTATGAAAAGAATATAAAATGTTTAGATGATCGGCTGGAAACAACAGAGATTCAAGGGGTGAAACGGGAAATTTCAGTTAGAAAACTGTCAGCTATGCAGCTTAAAAAGGCTAAAAACAAAGGATGCACCCTTTATGCAGTAAAGATATCTGAATTTTCAGAAGAAGATGGTGATTCCATGAAACGATTTCCTCTGCTACAAAGTTTCAAAGATGTTTTTCCGGAGGAATTACCAGGGTTACCACCCAAGAGGGAATTTGACTTCACCATCGAAATCAAACCAGGAACGGAACCTATTTCCAAAGCACCTTATCGGATGACTACTACAGAGTTAGTCGAGCTTAAGGCTCAATTGCAAGAACTTTTGTCTAAAGGTTTGATTAGACCAAGTGTTTCACCTTGGGGAGCACCAGTAATATTTGTGAAAAAGAAGGATGGAACACTTAGGCTGTGTATTGATTATCGGATGTTGAACAAAGAAACAATCAAGAACAGATACCCACTTCCAAGGATCGACGATCTATTTGATCAGATGCGTGGGGCAGCGGTTTATTCTAAGATAGATCTTCGATCTGGTTATCATCAGTTAAGGATTAGAGAAGAAGATATTCATAAAACAAATTTCCGAACAAGGTACGGACATTATGAATTCACGGTTCTACCCTTTGGATTAACTAATGCACCCGCAGCTTTTATGAACTTAATGAATAATATCTTTCAAGAATATTTGGACAAGTTTGTACTTGTATTCTTGGACGATATTCTCATTTATTCTAAAAGTGTTGAAGAGCACAATGAGCATTTGAAGATAGTTTTGGGAATTTTGAGAAAAAGAAAGTTGTATGGTAAGTTATCCAAATGTTCTTTCTTTGATTCAGAAGTTCACTATTTGGGTCATGTCATTAGTAAAGAAGGAATTGCTGTAGATCCTTCAAAAATAGTGGCAATAACTGAGTGGCCTGCACCAAAGAATGTGCACGAAGTAAGAAGCTTCATGGGTCTTGCTGGTTATTATAGAAAATTTGTTAAGGATTTTTCTAAAGTGGCTGCACCGATAACTTCATTGCAAAAGAAGGATAAGAAATTTATTTGGAATGATAAGTGCGAAACTGCTTTCAAAATTCTGAAAAGTCAGTTGACTTCCGCACCTATTTTAGCTGTACCCGACCCTAATGGGAGCTTTATAGTTGTAACAGATGCTTCTGGGGAAGGCCTTGGAGGTGTTTTGTTACAAAATGATCAAGTAATAGCATATGAAAGTAGAAAACTTAAGTTACATGAGCTGAATTATGCTCCTCATGATTTGGAGCTTGCTGCCATTGTTCATGCGCTTCAAGTCTGGAGACACTATTTACTTGGGAAACCTTTTGAGTTGAAAACTGATCACTTAGGACTGAAATATATTTTCACTCAGCCTAATCTAAATGCCAGACAGAGAAGGTGGTTAGAATTTTTATCTCAATATGATTTTGATATTAGCTACATCAAAGGGAAAGAGAATAGGGTAGCAGATGCTCTAAGTCATAGGAAGCACATTTCTGCTCTTATAACATTAAGAACTCAGTTTAAGGATGAGGTAAAAAGTGCCTCAGAATCTGATATATACTTTCAGCAAGTAAAAGCAGCGCTTGCTGCAGAACCTAATGATGAAAGGTATAAAGGTTTTCATTTTGATAATGAAGGAATCTTACGTTATGAAAACAGGGTATACGTACCTATGCTGAACGATTTGAGAAAGAAGTTGTTAGTTGAATTTCATAATTCACCTTTCTCTGGACACCTGGTTATCACAAAGATGCTTGCTGATCTGAAACAACAATACTTTTGGAAAGGTATGAAAAAGGATGTTATTGATTTTGTGACTCATTGTCTGGAATGTCAGCGGGTTAAGGCGGAACACATGCACCCTGCTGGACTATTATATCCCCATAGCATACCGCAGTACAAATGGCAAGTAATAAGCATGGACTTTGTACAAGGGTTACCTATGTCTAGGAATAAACATGATGTTATCCTGGTAGTTGTAGATAAACTAACTAAGGTAGCTCATTTCATCGCTGGAAATCTAAAGGATGATTCACCAGTGTTGGCCAAAAGATTCGTGCATGAAATTTTCAGGTTACATGGTGTACCAGAATTGATTATATCTGACAGGGATCCTAGAATGACGTCAAGATTTTGGCAAATGCTTAATACAGCTCTTGGAACGAAACTAAACTTCAGTTCTGCATATCATCCGGAAACGGATGGACAAACAGAGAGAGTAAATCAAGTGTTGGAAGATATGTTGCGAATGTATTGCATGGATCAACAGTATAAATGGGAAGAGTATCTTCCACTAGTTGAATTCACATACAACAACACTTATCACTCATCTCTTAAAATGGCACCTTTTGAAGCACTTTATGGAAGGAAGTGCAGAACCCCTGTTAGTTGGGATAGTATAGAGGATAGAGTGGTAATTGGACCAGAGATCCTCACTGAAATGGAACAGCAAGTAAAGTTGATTCGTGAATGATTAAAGGAAGCAACAGATAGGCAGAAGAGCTATGCTGACCTTAAGCGGGTTGATCGAAGGTTTGAGCTTGGTGAGAAGGTTTTTCTTCGTGTTAAACCCAGAAAGAGTTCTATAACTTTTGGCAAGGCTGCCAAGTTGTCACCTCGTTATGTGGGACCTTTCGAAATTGTCGAGATAATCAATCCTGTAGCTTACCGATTAGCATTACCACCTGCTTTGTCTCGCATGCATGATGTTTTCCATATTTCTTTGCTTAAGAAATACGTTTCAGATTTGTCACATGTTTTAAATTGGAATTCCTTGCAGGTCCAAGACCCAGGAATAATCATGGTTAAACCCACACGAGTACTGGAAACTCACCAATTGCATTTGAGAAATCATGAAATACAGCAATGTAAGGTCCAGTGGGACCAGTTTAACGAAGAAAGTGTAACTTGGGAAAATCTGGAAGAGATGAAAATTGCTTTTCCTTTTCTTTTTCAACAGAATGAAATCTGTTGACAAAACATTTTTTTTATGAACTTATCTTTTTCATGTCTATATGAAAGCCAGATTGAGGCAAACATTATTCAGGCTGAATAAAATGTATCGTGACATTGATTTCTGGAACTATTCAAGTTGGAAATAGTCTTATTGTATTGTGAACTAATAAATTGGTTGACCTGAAGGTAAATCAAATATGTAATCATCGGGACGATGAATCTTTTAGGAGGGAAGCATGTAACACCCTGAACTATTGTTACTTCCTCCTGAGCATTCAAGTGTTGATATATGATTTCTTCTGTAAAAGGATGTGTTCCTTTGATTGTGAAGTCATGCTTGATATGGATTGTATCTTCTTTGCTCTTGAAGATCTTTGACTGAGTCAGGATATGCTTGGACTCTTTTATTTCTTTCATTTTTAGCACCTGAGTTTAATCTGATTTCGGGGTGAATTGTGGATTTACCCATCTTTATGACTCAGCCTTGGATCAGTTGCATTGATCCAAGAGATGTTTTAAGTTTATTCTGGATGAACAAAAATTATAGACCTTACGAAGGTTGCAAGGTCTGAATGTGTTGAATGAGCAATTCAGGAGTTAACTCAGGCTGATCTTGTTAAATGAATTGGTTCCCGATATCGTAATATCAGGAAGGTCTAGACCTTGAGCCAGGTAATAAATTCTGGTATATATACTGCTAGCTTATTATCAATGCTGGATTGAATCCATTTCGGGAATGTATATCTGTTGGTTCTTATACTGAACGATTCTATTTGTTAGACCTAGACTGGATTTATTAAGGTTAATAACCTAAACCTAAACTATAACCTATGGGTTGGATTAGTGCTAATCTAACCTAGCCCTAAACTATAAGCTAAATGTTTCTAAGGTTAGCGACCTAGCACTAAGGAAGTTAGACTAAGTATCACCTTAAGATCTAACCTATGTTTCTAACCTAACTAATGACCATGGATGAAGGGGGACCTATGAAGGGGTGCGAGCCATGGGCGGTAGTTTCTATGGCATTAAATGAAGGGGATAAGCATGAAGGACAAGGGATTTAGCGGAGATTTCAAATGGCCATCGAGACCGACGTGGCAGAGTCGCCAAATCTGGAAATGGTCTTTGGTTTGTTTTTGTCCATCGCCAACTATGGCGGTCGGTGGCAATGGAGGTTAGGCGGGAATGTTGGAGTTAATGTCATTGATGAACTTCAGTTCCCGAGCGCGGATTGCTTGGGAAGGCATGCAAATGGAAAATTTGTTGGTATTTTGGTTTTCCATTCGCTCCATTTTTCTCTCTGTTTGATCACTGGTTCTTCGAACCAGTCTACTATGTGTTGCATGGCAACTATGAGATTATCTAGCTCTTTTCTCTATCGGGGAAAGTTTATAAGACATGATAGTAACAAATTATTGTTGTTGAATCTATCGTGGAAGAGGAGAAGAAGGCTCGAGCACATTCAGAGGTCTTCTTCAGATTTTTAAGCAACATTACCAGGCATGTTAGGCCCTAACTTTTAAAAATCTTGCTTTCCTTCAAATGATTTCATTAGAACAACTCTGTTCAGATGATTTTTGGTTCAGTTGGTTTTTATGGTAGCAATGTATGAAGTATCTTGCTGTGTTTTCATGCTGGCTCGACTATTCAGTTGATTCCTTGCTGGGTGTACATTTGGTTTCGTGTTGTTGAATTATCATGCTGTGTTTTGCATTTTGGTAGATTCCGAAGAAATGCTTGCAAGGATAATGTATGAAACAGACTCTGTTGGAGTCCATGAAATGTTTTCTTGTTTGATATCGACTTCAGTCGAAGCCTTGCTGTTTACACTTGTTGAAACTGATACTGTTGGAATTCTTGAAATGATAGTATGTTTTGGCTTCTGTAGAAGTTTAGTCGTGAATACTATATGTTATTGATATTGTTGGAATCCTTGAATAGATAGTATTTTTGACTTCTGTAGAAGTTTAATTGAGAATACTATATGGGTTCGACTCCTTTTGAGTCCTTGAAACGTAATTAATGTTTCGACTTCGGTAAGAAGTTTTATTGTGAATTTTGTTGGAATCCTTGAAATGGGTGGTATGTTATGACTTCTGCGGAAGCTTGTTGTGGATACTCATTGATTCTGAGTCTGTTGAAGTCCTTGAAATGTAACTGGTCTTTGAAATGTAACTGTTTTCTACTTCTGTGTAAGCTCAGTTGTGAATACGGTTGGTATTGACTCAGTGAGAGTCCTTGAAATGTATCTAGTATTTCAAACTTCTGTCTAAGCTTGGTTATGAATGCTGTTGTTTTGTTAAGAATACTAAATGTTATTGACTTCGATGGAGTCATTGAAAGGTAATTTATGTTTTAACTTCTGTAGAAGTTTTGCTGTGAGTACTTTTAGGATTCTTGAATTGTTGTCATATGAATTCAACTTCAATTGAAACCTTGGTTATAAGTATTGGTTGGATTTGGCACTGTTGGAGTCCATGATATGCTGCGTGTTGGCTCGTTTCTCGATTTGAGCCCTCGCTGAGCATGCATATCATTTTGACTCTTTCTTAATATTGTTGTGTTATGTTCAGTTCGATTCTGAGGAATTAAGGGATGGGGTTTCTTTATCAACTCGACTTTGTTGATACCCTGTTATATTTTGTAGTAACTCGACTTCAGATGAAACTTTGAGGAAATTTATTGGTATGGAATTCGGCTCCTGTGAAGACCTGGTTGTGATTATTCTTCTTGAAAATAGGCTTCTAATTTACACCCTTGCTGTATAATCGTAGGGATTTGATTAGTTGAATGAAGCTGTGCATATTGTGTTTCGACTCTGCGTGAATGTCACTATATTTGCATATGGAAACGTTATTTGTTTTAATGTTATCTTGTCTCAAGTTTGACTGAAACAAAGAGCTCTTAGCTGTACCATGTCAGGCGATGGCGTTGGGTATTCTCATGTTGATAAATGATAGAGAAAAGATTTGTTGAGTCTTTCATGGTTGGATTATTTTCTGTTGCTTGGCGCGAAAGCTCTTGAATCGCTTAGTAGCTACAGGTGACTTTTATATTTGGATTTAGATGGAACTGTAGTTCTTCTGGTAATCACGACTGTTTAGTCGCAGGCGTAAATATATATGTATTAAACTAAAGGAGTCGGTACAGTCCAGAATGTTATTGATTTAGGATTCTGATGGACTCTGTTCTTTCTTCTTGACTGTAATTTATATGTTGATGTATATAGTAAGTGGAATAGGAAAATCCTCTCTCTCCTAGACAGGAAAACTTGTGTGCTTTCTTCTTGCATCCTTTTGCGATCTCTACGGTATGGGCATAACAAGAATAAACTGAGGTATTGTATGGAGAGACTGGTATAAAATGTGAGCTGCTGTTTAAATAGGTATACTTGTCAATAACATTGAAATGTGTTATGATGATAAAAGAATTAAGACAGTGAGCTTGTTGAATGTTTTAACTGCCTTGAGAAATTGATAGAAACAATTTTGTAGGAGTTTTGTTGTCTTTAGATTGGTTGTATTCATTTGTTCTTAGTCTCTAACATATAAGATGAATAGCCTGATTTATGTTTGGAATTTGAATAAATGATTTCATTTAAACAGGTTGTTTAATGAGAACAATTGGTGGATTGCAATTGTTTTAAGAATTAGTGCTTATCATGCTCAGTTCACCGAACTGACCCGTGTTGACAATTTTTGCAGATGGTTGCCGTAAGTGGTAAAGACACGCAGATCTGATATGATGTTCAGATCGTTTAATTTGGTTTTATGATGAATTCCAATTTGATTCTCTAAATGTACTACTTGAAGAAAGATGTTCTTTTGCTGTTGAGTATTGTATCCAATATGCTGAATGCATAAAATGTATTTGATTAGCTTAGAAATGAATGAAATGAGGTATTTGTTACTTATGTGTTTGCATTCGTATCTTGATGGATTGAACTTCTTCGGTTCGAATGATTTTAAAGAGCATTGTTATTATTGTATACCTTGGAGACATTTGGGATTCTCTAAGTAAGCTTTGAAAAGATTATGTGACTGAATACTTGTGAATGTTTAGTAGATCTGTTATGTTCTATCTAAAGCTAAATTGGAAATTAGATCACTGTCTCTCGAGAAGCTAAGGTTAAAATAAACCTCAACAGGAAGCTAAACGGGCTGAATAAATTATTACTTCCTAGTCTTGATCTAAGTCAAGACAACGTTTAATTGGATTTTTAACCACTATATCTCAATTCTAATAAGTAAGATATATTTCAGTTATGAGAACTGATATAAACCTAAAAGGGTATGGTTAGCAACCTTATGTGAAGATTTAGGGCTATTGCCCAGTTTCGTTGATTTAGATTACTATTTTTCGATGAACTCCTTGATGAGACCACGATTCTTAATAACTTCTCTTTGCGTAATGGGTTTTATTGAGAAAGGTAATTCTAAGGTGAGGAACCCAGGGGTTGGGAAAAGACTACCCTAAAAGGAGCGTCTTAAAGTATAACTTTAACTCAACGTATGTAACACTTATAAATAAGTAGATCTTTTCGAGGTGGATTTGAAGGTTGATGGCACAAGTCAACTGCAGGGTTGTACCTTCGAGAAGATTAGGATCTTCTCGAAGATACAACAATACAGGTGACTTATGGCGACACCCTTTGCATTGATCGTTAAGATTTACACCTTAAACTCGAACAAGTTTTACTCTGGGACTGATTAGGAACGTGGTCATGTTATAAGGCTGCCCCAGGAGACTCGGGGTATCTTGACACACTGGGTTAACTAGGGTTGACCCAGTATGTCAGCGTATCCCTAGTCCTCGGGAGCATCCCTATAACGTTGTCATATTACTAATCCGTTCCTGAGTGAATAACTTGGGGCAGGAGAGACTGACAGAAGTCAGTATAAGACATTCTACATAACATAGGAATGGGGTGAAGGACGTATTCCAGAATGACGAGTATGCCATCAAGGAATACGAGACATAAGCAGTATGTTTCAAATCTTTGGCCAAAGTATCGCAAGCTGCTGATTGCGTTGTCCTATGTCACCTAGTCTAAGGGACGAGATGCCGATGAATAATGGTAACAATTATTCAGATAGGTTCCTTGGACAGAGCATTCTGAATCCCAGATTAGGGAAGAGAACCGCAAGAGTGATGTGTTAAAATAAAAATGCCAACTCTTTGATACTCATGAATAGATCGGTAGATTACCGAGTCATGGAATGAATAGATCGGAGGTACTCCGAGTCATTACAGCTGCATATGGTTATCTGTTATAAGAATGGTTGTTTTGATTTGTGAGTTCTAAATTATGTATTTAGAACTAGAAAGCATTTATCAAAAAAAAAATTTACTTGTTCTAATGTACTAAAATGGGGATCTTAAAGCTCATTTGGGGCACTTGGAGATGAAGTAGAAGCTTCATTTGAACTCTAATTTCTAGGAGTGGGAGAAGGAGCCAAATTAGGTGCTTGATTAGTGTTTGGGATCTCTAAACTTGGAAACAATGGCATGGGAGGTCTAGGGGTTAGTTTTCCAGCTTGGATCAAACAATTTTCAGCCCTAATGGCAATGCTATAAGCCATAGGGATAGTTATGCCTCCCATGGACTGAATCAACATAGAAATATCAGAATTTAGAGCTTTGAGGTAGTAGAGAAAAACACCTTCTGCTATTGGCCTGACTGCCACTGGAATTCTCTCCCAAGTCTTTTGAAATCTGAAGTTGAAATCAGTCAGCTGCTCATTGGGAGCTCTCTTAATGGTTGTCAGCTGCTCCAAAAGAGACAAGTTGTCTCCCTTCTCTCCAAATTACTCATGAAGTGCTATACATAGTTGGTTCTAATTATGAATAGAACCTGAGGAAAGACTTCTAAACCATTGTAATGCTTTCCCCTTGAATGAAGATGCCAGCAATTTGACAACCACTTGCATCTCATTGATTTCATGAATTGCACAAAGGTTGGTAATATCTTTAACATGATAACTTGGAGTAGTCTGATTCTCTCCAATGAAGTATGGAATGTTATTCAAGGCTACAATTGGAATTAGATGTTTTGCATTGAGGGCAAGTGGGCTGCTTCCTGTGAAATTGACATAGGGGTTGTTTTGTGCCATTCTAATTGGTCTTAAAACCCTTGTTGACTGAATGAAAGGCCTACCAGGTGGAGGAGTTGAGAGAGTTCTGTTTGGTGGAGATGGAGACCTTTGGATTCTCCTCCCACTTTACCTTACTCTTGGAGATAACTGCAGATATTCAAACAGCACCTCTTCTTCTCCAGCTCTTGACCTTGTAGTGATTCTTCTCATGAGTTTTCAGGTCTGAACTGCTAAAACCAGCTGATTCTTCTTCCTTAGAGTCACCAGATGTGTAACTTATAGCTATTTTAAGAAAGAAAATTGCAGTAGATGCACATCAACTTTGCTGTGATGAAAATGAGACCTCTAAGGTCCCACCGAGCGTGCCAAAACTGTTGTGACAAATCAGCAGCACCCCTGGATACAAATCAAGGTTCCAAGTTGATGTTTAGGGCATCCAGTGTGATTGCACAAAATTAAAACCTCTCTCCAAGTGTGGGACTTGTAAGATGAGAGATGAATATATAGATTAGAGGCTGGTTCCTCAAACTCCTCTAATTAGATCTATTATTTTCACAAATGTAGAGGTTTAGATCCTAATTTTATCCTAATTTGTAAGGAGACGGGGATAAGAAATGTAAAAATTAAAACTAAACTGATAAGGGTGATACAACAAAGGAGTGGTGAGCACTTCTTATTCATGAAAATTGACACAAATCATAAATTACAACATAAAACATCATGCACAGGTTGATGAGCTGTAATCAAGGGTTTGAAATGAAGCAAACAACACATACAAAGGACTGAAAGCATTCACAGAGCCTGCATTGTGATTTTCAACATTAAAATCCTTGTATTCCGACACCAAAGAGGCAGAAAAACCTATTACAATCCCTGGAAGGTCTGATACTTGCCAAAATCACTTGCTGAAGGTGAAAACAGAAGCTTGTGCAAAAAAGTGTTCCACGCTTGAAAAATGAGCCAAATCTGGCTTTCACAGTGCATGGGTCGAGCCCAGGAGAGAGAAAACATGAAAAAATGTGGGAGCCATTCCCCATTGACCAAAATGTATTAAAAATAGTATGGAGGTCCTTACAAACCCATGCCTTGACATTTTTGACCATGCTGGAGAAGAATGTGACCCATTTTGCATTAAAATTGGTTGTTGAAACGTCAGTTCTGTCCATGGACACATACCAGAAGATTTTTTTATTTTATCCCTCCAAACTGAACCAAAATTCAAAATTGATCATGGAATCTTGTAGAGAATTTCACCATCTTTCCATTGATATAAATAACGTGAAAATCTAAGCTCTGGATCGAAAGTTATGGCCATTTGAAGATTTAGGGCAAAAACAGGCCCAAAACGGATCGGCGGTTAAAATTTTTGAATTTTACCTCTTTTGGTCTTTGGAAAAAATTTTAAAATTTTCCCCACGCTCCACCACTCTAGGTGCCACGTGGCACATTCTGATTGGTTGCGGGCCCTCTAAGGGAAAATTTCCCACAAAAACTCCGCCGAGCCATAACTTGAAAAATATGAGGAGTTAGGAGGAAAATTTTACTTTTCTGAAAAGCTGAGAGAGAGCTCTATCTAATGGTGCCATTTCCAGAAGGTTTTGAGTGCCTAGAAAATAAAATATTTTGACTGAGGCACAAGAGAAGGAAATATGTAAAGGAGTTAGCCACAAAATGAGCAGGGGGCACATTTGGGATAACACTTATTGCATCTAAATTGCATTGTTTCAATACTTAATTTAGGTTGCAGATCTAAATTTCACATTTTTGATAAAATTCAAATGCCAAAATTATAGAAAGAAACAGAGAATTCTTTCTAACGAATTTTGAAAAAAAAGTGCAACTTTCAATTGTAGAAAGCATATCAATCTCCTTTCTCAACATTTAATTTATTCATCCAACATTTACATTCAAAATAAAAAGTTGATTTCAATTTTTGAACTCATCTTCAAGAATCAAAATTATGTCCTTTACTGAGTACGTGTTATCCTTTCCAAAACAGAATTGGTGAAGCATATAACAGTCATTTAAATTTTCAACACTACAATGCAACTCAACTTACAATACAAATCCAGTACACATTACCAGATGGAATTAAAAGAATCAATGCTATCTTGTATTGAAGGATCAAATAACTTTACAACTTATCATTTTCTAATTTGATTTCAAGGTACAGCTGCAATGCAAGTAACCTTTTTTTTTTAATTTCTCTTTAAAGTAAAATAGAGAGATAATTCTTCTCCACATTTCTCAAATCAATTACACTTCCATTTGCAATATAAAAACTTTACATTTCAATATCAATACATTCATCCACTCTAAGTGGGAAGGGTACAATGAACTTGCCCAAAGGGAATGATTGTCAAACTAATTTCTCCAAGCTCCAACAGCAACAGGTTGATTTCTTCATCTTTTGATCACAACAAGGAAGGGAGAAAGGTAACTCTCTCCACCCAACCAGGACATCCAATGGGAAAAGAGAAGCCATCTTTCCCCATTGGCCCTTGAGCCCCAACCATATTGGAATGGAACATGAAAAAACAACACATGGCAACATAGCTTCTTCACATAAAACATACATTCACATGCAAAAGGAAATGCACAAACAAAAAGATGTAGTTCTCAACTACAACAACCAATTTCAATCAAAACAAAGGCTCCTTCTCCAAGCAAGCAAGCCAAGCAAGAGCAAGAACTATGAAAGTCTCCTTATGCCTCCCAAGTTGAATTTGGGCATCCACCTAAAATAAACCACCAAAATCATAGCAATCCCATAAACCTTATCCCTCCTCAACCCCTCCTTATCCCTCCTCCAAATTTATCCCTTATACCTCCCCCAAAGTAGGAAATGCAAGCAATTTCCTTTCCTAGGTGGATCCCAAACCAACATTCCTTCCCAAGAACAAATAACAATGGTAGATCCCTTATCCCTCCTCTGATAAACCTCATAGTCTTCTCTCCACACCATTCCCTAAGCATTCTACCCATCCCTCTAAGAATTGCAAACACAAACACATTCAAAGCTCATGCTAAAAGAGGGAAAAACAACAATTTTTTTAAAAAGTGAGAGACTACCTCTCCATAATGGAGACTTGCTTCCAAAATAGTAGTCTTTATTTCACCAAAAACCAGTCCCAAATCAGCAAGGTAAATGTATGCACAAGAAAGTCCACTTCTTCCACCAAGAAAGCTCCAAAATGCAAGAGAAATTTGACCCAAGAGTGAAATCTCCAACCTTCAACAACCTCAAAATGAGGAGGAATTCAAATTTTAAACGAGAGGATGGAGGAGGATGATATGGATTCCAAGTGGGATGCCACATCATTTTTCCTCATCCCAAAAAGAACTCACATCAAATGCAAATACATCATAATAAATGTGAAAGACGAAATTACTTACATACACAAACTCAACCCATACCCAAAAGGAAAATGCATTTAAAATTTTTAAGACAAGTGCAATCACTTCATTCATAAAATCATGTCAAAACATAATAAAATAAGTTGTTTTTGACTCTAAATTATAATCATGGTTGGTGAGGTTTTTGAGAGGTGTGGGACAAGTTTAACTTGTCCCAGAAGCCTCCAAATTTGTCCTTCAAGGCCAAATTCGAATTTCAAAGTGGAAGGAGTGTTTGACCTTCCAAAATCAGCCTTATAACCTCTTACAAATTCTTACACAACCCATACTTGGTAACTTACACACTCTTCTAAAATGCATTAACTTCTATGACATTTATTTATGACAGCCTTTTGACATAAGATTTATTTAATTACCATAAGGTTATAAAAATATCTATATATCAAATTTCATTTTCAACCAAAGCAAAAACATTTAATTTCACATTCCACATCCCATTTAATTTAATTAAATTTTAACTATATGTCTCCCACATAATACTATCATATTTAAATAATTAAAATAAAATCACATTACAAAATAAAATACACACAACAATAAATAAAAAGGGAACACATAATAACCACACACACATATGCCCCAAGGTCACACTAATGGAAATCCTAACACAACATAACACACCAATCAAACATAATTACCATGGTGACCCTTGTTGATTTCACACTGAATTCCAATATGGTTAGTCTCCAGTCCCCTGACATTGTTGTGATTTTAACTTGCAAAATGCAAAATACCTCCTTCGGCCTCATGGCCATATCAGAACATCCAAACGATATAAGCAACATACAATTATTAAATCCAAATCACAGCATTATCAAGAATTTAACATTTATCATTTAAATTCAATTTGTAACTATATCATCATCCAATAGATTTCTATACTAGAGCTATTCATAATATCAATGTCACATGTCTAAAATCAACATCAATAATCTGTCCATGTCAACTAGTATATCATCATCCACATAATAATAATAATGTCTCAATGATCCTCAAGCATAATAACTGAATCTAGATCAATATTAATCCATAGTCTAACATCTAACCATCATACTAATCAAAACATAATAGTGTCCATAATAATCCCTGATACATCATACTACATCAAAACATAATAATATCCAAAATATGATCAATAGTGTCAGGATCAGTATCTCAACAGTGTCAAAGGAGAGTGGGCACTACAGTCTGCGTGTGTTTAGTACATCTGACATGTGCATGTTTGAAGTGTGTGTACAAATGTGCAAACTGTGCATAAAACAGTGCATCCTATATGGTTGTGTGTGTGTATGCATGCCCACTAGCATGTGTGCGTGTGCAATGTCTGTGTGTGTTTGCGTGCGTGTGTGCGTGTGCTATGTGCGTGTGCATCGTGTATGTGCGTGTGCGTGTGCGTGCACGTGCAATGTGTGCGTGTGCTTGTGCATGTGCGAAGTGTGTGTGCATATATCTCCTGTGAACGAAAACATGAAACACATCATGTACGTGTGACAAGCTGGGTGACAATGCTAGACGGTAGGCCAATGTGGCCGATACGCTCCATGTTCTTGTGTGTGTCCAACGAACTGAGTGATGCTAACTGTAGAACCTGCGTTCCATAATGGATCAGGCTCTGTGTGTGCACGCATAACACAAAGGAATACCTTCATGCCCACATCAAAATTATGCTCGGTGTACACTGATGCAGTATACTTCTGTCTGCCTTGTCCTATGCCTCCTATAATGCTCTACCTGATCAACACTACCTGTGTGCTCCATGTCATGCAAAAGAGTTGGTGTGTGTGATACTCTATCCTCCAATCTGTCCCAGCTAAGTGTGTGTGTGTGTGCACTCCTTACCATGTGCGTGTGCCTGTGTGTGTGTGCCATGCCTATAGAACTCTGGAAACTATTATTGTAGGAAAACTCCACAAGATATAGATACTCCTCCCACTTAGACTGTTGATCCATCACATACATCCTGAGCATATCCTCCAAAAATTGATTCACCTACTCGCTCTGTCCATCTATCTCCGAAAGATAAGTTGTACTGAAGTTAATCTTCATCCCGAGGACATACTGCATAGTAGTCCAAAAATGTGAAGTGTACAAGGGATCACGGCCACAAATGATCTTCCATAGGATTTCATGTAATCTGATGATCTCATCCAAGTGGACACATGCCACTGCACTAGCTGTATACGTGGTCTTTACTGGTGAAAAGTGAGCTACGTTCGTCAATTTATCAACCATGACCATGATGGCATTGTGGTGATATCTCGTACATCGTGTAATCCAACAATGAAATCCATGGAAATGGTGTCCCATGTTGTGTGCACTCTGGTATAGCATGAGGATAGAGAAGGCCAGGTGTGATGCTGATGCTCAGCCTGTCACTGTGTGGCACTGTAAACAGTGTGACACAAATTGAGCCAAATCCCTGTGAAGTCTTCTCTAGTGATGTGTGCTGTCTCAAGGTGGCATGCATCTTTGTGGATGTGTGTCTGAATAGGCGTGCATGATGTGCCTCTGTTAAGATGTCCTGTCTCAAGCCTATGTCTCTAGGAACATAAATATGACCTCTGTGCCTAAGAAGACCATCTGCCTCTAATGAGAAACCAACAAATTTCCCCTCAAGGGGGCTCTAAGACTCAATCTCTACTTGAGATGTAATGTAAAAACTGTCAAGAGGAAGCTACTGAATAATCCTGCTCCATAAATCTATGCTCACTAAATTATCCATGCTCAAATTCCTCCATCTACTAAGGGCATCTACAACCACATTCTCCTTCCCCTTCACATGCTCTATCTCTAAGTCATACTCACAAAGCAACTCCATCCAACGCCTCTAACGAGTATTTAGATTGGGTTGCGTGAAGAGGTGGCAATGACTCAAATGGTCTCTCCTGAGTGTGAATCTCCGTCTAAGTGTGCAAATGTGTCCATCTAACAAAAGCATGTGCAACTGCCACAAGCTCAAGATCATGTGTAGGATAATTAAGCTCATGATCCTTGAGTATGTGAGACTCAAAAGCTACAACCCTACCATCCTGCATCAATACACCTCCAATCCCTGCTAAAGAAGCATCTATGCAAACAAAGAACTCCCCCTATGGATCTGATTCTGCAAGAATGGGTGTTGTAATGAGATATTCCTTTAGTGTCCTTAAGGCCTACTCACACCTATCTAACAAAACAAACTTCTTCCCTTTCCGCTGAAGGGAAGTGATGGGGTGTGCATGTGTGTGTGTGTGTGTTTGTGTTTGTGTGCTGGTGTGTGTGTGTGTGCGTGTTTGTGTGTGCCTGCGCATGAGTGTGTGCATGTGTGTCTATGTATGTGTGTGTGCACGTGTGTGTGCATGTAAGTAAGAGTGAGTGTGTGTGTGTGTGGGTGTGTGTGTTTGTATGCATTCGTGTGTGTACGCATGCATGTGCGCATGTGCATGCTTGTGTGTGTGTATGTATTTGTGCGTGTATGTGTGTGTGCACATGCGTGCACGTGTGTGAGAGTGAGTGTGTTTGTTTGTGTGTGTGTGCAGATGTGCATGCTTGTATGTGTGTATGTGTGTATGTGAGTGTGTGTGTGAGTGTGAGTGTGTGTGTGTGTGTGTGTATGTGTGAGTGATTGTGTGTGCGCGTGTGTGTTTGTGTCAGTGATTGTGTGTGTGCGCGCATGCATGGGCATGTGTTTGCTTGTGTTCTTGTGTGTGTTTGCATGTTTGCAAGAATGGGTGTGTTTGTGTGTGCGTCTGTGCTCATCTGCGTGTGCGTGTGCATGTGTGTGTGTGCGCTTGTGTGTGCATGTGTGTGCATGTGTGTGTACATGCGTGTGTGTGTGCGTGTTTTAGTGCATGTGCATGTGTGTGTGCATGTGTATGTGCGTGTCTTCTTGTGTGCTTGTGTGTGTGTGTGTATACATGTGTCTGTGTACGTGTGCATGTGTGTAAGTGTGTGTGTGTGTGCATGTGTGTGTTTACGTGTGTGTACGCATGCATGCACGTGCGTGTGTTAGTGTGTGTGTGTGTGCCTTCGTGTGTGCATGTATGTAAACGTGAGCATGTATGTGAATGTGTACGTGTGTGCGTGTATTCGTGTGTTTATGTGTGT
>CM034153.1:399176506-399179006 GCA_019776745.2 Taxus chinensis | reverse complement strand
GAGTGTGTTTGTTTGGGTGTGTGTGTGTGTGTGCATTAATGTGTGTGTGGATGTGCATGCTTGTGTGTGTGTATGTGTCTACGTGAGCGTGTGCGTGAGTGTGTGCGTGTGTGTGTCTGTGTGAGTGATTGTGTGTGTGTGTGTGTGTGTGCAAGTGCATGCGTGCGTGTGTGCTTGTGCGTGCTTGTGTGTGTTTGCGTGTTTGCAAGTATGGGTGCGCGTGCACGCGCGCGCGCGTGTGTGTGTGTATGTGTGCATGTGCGTCAGCATGTGCATGTGTGTGGGTGTGCTCGTGTGCATGTGTGTGTGTGTGCTTTTGCATGCGTGCGTGCGCGCGCGCGCGCGCGTGTGTGTGCAATCTTGTGTGTGCACTTGTGTGTGCGCTTGCGTGTGCACGTGTGTGTGCGTGGGCTGGTGCGTGTGCGTGCGCATGCGTGCGTGTGTGTGTGTGTTCTTGTGTGCTTGTGTGCTTGTGTGCGTGTGTGTATGTGTGTGTCTGTGTGCGTGATGTGTGTAAGTGTGTGGGTTTTTGTATGTTTGCGTGTGTGTGTGTGTGTGCGTGTGTGTGCATGTGTGTGCATGTGTGTGTTTATGTGTGTGTGCATGTGCATGCACATGCGTGTGTTTGTATTTGTGTGTGTGTGTGTGTGTGTGTGCCTTAGTGTGTGCTTGTATGTAAACATGAGCATTTATGTGAGTTTTTCCATTCGTGCATGCATTCGTGTGTTTATGTGTATGGGTGGGTGTGTGTGTGTGTGTGTGTGTGTGTGTGTGTGTGTGTGTGTGTGTGTGTGTGTGTGTGTGCCTTCGTGTGTGCGTATATGTAAACATGAGCATGTATGTGAGTGTGTCCATACATGCGTGCATTCGTGTGTTTTTGTGTGTGTGTGTGCGTGCGCACGCGCACACATGCCTTCGTGTGTGTGTGTGTATGTAAACATGAGAATGTATATGAGAGTGTGCATGCGTGTGTGCATTCATGTGTTTATGTGTGTGTGTGTGTGAATGCGTGCGCACGTGCGTGTTTTTGTGTGTGTGTGTGTGTGTTTTTATGTCTGTGTGTGTGCACGTGTGTGCGTGTATGTATGCGCCTTCCTGTGTGTGTGTGTATGTCTACGTGAGTGTGTATGTGAGTGTGTGTGTGCATGTATTTGAGTGTTTGTGTTTGTGTGGGTGTGTGTGTGTGTGTCAATGTGCGCATGCATCCGTGTTTGTGTGTGTGTGTGTGTGTTTCTTTGCATGTTTCAAAGTATGTGTGTGTGCCCGTGTTTGTGCATGTGTGTGTCAGTCGGGGGGGGGGGGGGTTGTGTGTGTGTCTATGTATGTTTGAATGTGCATACATGTGCTTGTGTTTGCGAGTGTTGTGTTTGTGTGTGTGTGTGTGTGAGAGAGAGAGTGTGTGCGTGCGTGTGATCGTGTGTGTGTGTGTGTGTGTGTTAGTGTAGGTGGGTGTATGTGTGTGTGTGTGTTTGTTTGTGTGCTTACACGTTTGTGCGTGTGCGTGTAAGTGTGCATGTGCATGTGCGTGTGAGTGCGCATGTGCATGTGCATGTGCATGTGCGTGTGCGTGTGAGTTTGTGGATGTGTATACGTGTGTGTGAGTGTGTGTGTGTGCATGTTATCATGTGTGTGTATGTTGGTGTGTGTGTGTATGTGTGTGTGTGTGTGTTTGCACGTTTGTGCGTGTGCGTGTGCGTGTGCTTGTGTGTGTGCGTGTGCCTATGCGTGTGCTTGTGTGTGTGCATGTGAGTGTGCGTGTGCGTGTGCATGTGCTTGTGCGCGTGTGCATGTGCATGTGGGTGTGTGCGTGTGTGTGTGCGTGGGTGTGTGCATGTGTGTGTGCGTGGGCGTGAGCGCGTCCGTGTGCGTGCGCGTGTGCATGTGATCGTGTGTGTGGGCGTGGGCATGTGCATGTGTGTGTGTGCATGTGCATGGGCGTGTGCGTGTGCGTGCGTGTGTGCCTATGCTTGTGGGCATTTGCTTGTGCGTGTGCATGTGGGTGTGCATGTGTGTATGTGTTTGTGTGTGTACGTGCATGTGCGTGTGTGTGTGCATGTGTGTATGTGTGTGCCGATGTGTAAGTGTGTGCATGTGTGTGTGTGTGTGTGCACATGCATAAGAGTTAGTTTGTGTGTGTGTGTGTGTGTTCGTGTGTGTTCATCTGTGTATGCATGTGTGTGCTCGTGTGCATTTGTGTGTCTGCATGTGTGTTTAAACGTGTGTGTCTGTGCGCGTGCGCGTGTGTGCATGTGTGTGTTTTTGTCTATGTGTGCATGTGTGCATGTGTGCACGTCTGTGCGTGTGTGTGAGCATGTGTGTGTGCATGTGCATGAGTGTGTGTGTGTGTGTTTTCCTGTCTTTGCGTGTGTGTTTGTGTGTGCATGTTTACGTATGTGTGTACATGCATGTGTCTGTGTCTGTGTTTGCGTGTGTGCATGCACGTGTGCGTGTGCGTGTCCATGTGTGTGTGCATGTACATGTGTGTGTGCATGTGCGTGTG
>CM034153.1:398829006-399171506 GCA_019776745.2 Taxus chinensis | reverse complement strand
TGTTCTTAGCATTTAGGTTTATGATTTAGGGTTTAGGGTTTAGGATTGAGTCCTCTGGGTTCAGGTTGTAGGGTTTAGGGTTTATCATTTAGGCCTAAGTGTTTAGGGATTAGGTCTTAAGGTTTATACCTTAAGGTTTAGGGTTTAGCATTTAGGGTGCAAGGTTTAGTGTTTATAATTAAGGGTTTAAGGTTAAGAGTTAGGGGTTTAGGGTTTAGGTTTTAGGGATCATGGTTTAGGATTTAACGTTTAGGGTTTAGGGATCAGGGTTTAGAGTTTAGAGTTTAGATTTTAGGGATCAGGGCTAACGGCTCAGCGCTTAAGGTTTAGGGTTTATGGTTTATGCTGAAGGGTTTATGGTTTTAGGCCTAGTGTGTATGGTTTAGTGTTTAGGACTAAGGTTTTAGGGTTTAGGGCAGCGGTTTTAGGGCTTAGGGTTTAGCATTTGGGGTTTATGGATCAGGGTTTAGGGTTTAGGGTTTTGGATTTAGGGTTTAGGGCTCAAGAATAAGGTTTAGGCATCGTGGTTTAAGTTTTAGGTCTCATGGTTTAGAGTTTAGGGTTTAAGGTTTACAAATCATGGTTTAGGGTTTAGGGGTCATGGTTTAGGGTTTAGGGTTTAGTATTTAGGGTTTTTTGTGGTAAAGATAGGGTCTAAGGTTTAGAGTTTAGGGCTCATTGCTTAGGGTTAAGGGTTAAGAGTTAAGAGTTTAGAGTTTAGAGATTAGGGTTTATGGTTTAGGTTTTAGGGTTTATTGTTTGTGGCTCAAGGTTTAGGGTTTAACATTTAGAGTTTAGGGTATAGGGTTTAGATTTTTGGGTTCAAGGTTAATTATTTTAGGGTTTATAGTTTAGGGCTTAGGGTTTAGGGTTTAGGGTTTTGTTGTGGCAAATCAGTATCACCCCTAGATGCAAATCAGGTTTCTAAGTTGATGTTTCAGGGATCCAGTGTGATTGCACAACATTGAAACCTCTCTCCAAGTGTGGGACTTCTAAAATGAGAGAGGAATCTCCAGATTAGAGGCTGGTTCCTCAAACTCCTCTGATCAGATCTGTTATTTGCACAATTGTAGATTCTTGAATCCTAATCCTACTCTAAATTCCAAGGAGACAGAGATAGAAAGTGTAAAAATTGAAACTAAACTAATAGGTGATACACCAAGGGAGTGGTGAACACTTCTTGTTCATGCAAATTGACACAATTTCATAAAATGCAACATGAAACACCATACACAGGCTGATAAGATGCAATTAGAGGTCTGAAATGAAGCAAGACAATACAAACAAAGGACTGAAAATTGATGACAGAGTCTGCACTGTCATTTTTCACTGTCAAAATCCTTGCATTTGCAACATCAAAGAGGCAGAAACCTGTTACAATCATGAAGAAGGTCTGATACTTGCAAAAATCACTTGTTGAAGGTGAAATAAGAAGCTTGCTATCCAAAAAAAATGTTCAACCTCAAAAAATGAGCCAAATCTAGCTTTTACAATGCATGGGTCGAGCCCAGGAGAGAGAAAATGTGTAAAAAACGTGGAAGCCATTCCCCATTGAATGAAGATGCATTAAAACAGCATGGGTGTCCTTACAGACCCATGCCCTGACATTTTTGGCCATGCTGAAGAAGAATGCGACCCATTTTGCATTAAAACTGGTTGTTGAAACGTCATTTCTGGCCATGACCACGTGATAGAAGCGTTTTTTGATTTTCTCTCTCCAAACTCCACCAAAATGCAAAATTGACCCTGGAATCTTGTAGAGAATTTCACCAGCTTTCCATTGATATAAAGAACACGAAAAACCGAGCTCTGGATCGAAAGATATGGCGATTTGAAGTTTTAGGGCAAAAACAGGGCCAAATCGGGTCGCTTTGCAAATTTTTGGCCAAGTCGGACACGTGGCGAGTTCTGATTGGCTGCGAGCCTTCTAGGGGAAATTTTCCCACAAAAACTCCGCCGAGCCATAACTTGAAAAATACATGGAGTTAGGAGGAAAACTTTACCTTTCTGGAAAGCTGAGAAAGAGCTCTATCCAATGGTACCATTTCCAGAAGGTTTTGAGTGCCTGAAAAGCAAAATTTTGTGATTGAGGCACAAGAGAGGGATGAATGAGAGGAGTTAGCCACAAAAATGAGCAGGGGCACATTTTGGATAACAATTTTGGTGACTCAGAGGGGTCATCTGTCTGCTAGATGAAGATACCAGTTGCCTGAAGTAGCCCATTGGGCATGGAGTCATGAGTTGTAGCCTACAAACTGATCTGAACTTTGAAAACCTCCTCTCTGAGCCACTTGGAAACCCACTGAAATGGACTGCGCAAGAGCAAAACTAGCACCACAAAAACTATGTACAAAACTAAATGTCATACATGCTCCAAATGGTACATGCAGAGTGTGCACAAGCACTTCTTTTATTGAAAGAAAACCTACCTACTCTACCCTAATGGAAACAAAGGTGAGCTAAACAAATCCTGCAACTGGTTGTGCAAAATAGCTTCCTTTCTTCAAAATTGGCAACCATGCAACTAATTTGGCATTGAACATGGCTGATTGGATGAATGGAAAATCAACAAGAAGCTGGTCTTCCACCCAAATCATCAAGGTATTAGCTGAAGGAAAATTCAATACCTCTTTTAGTTGTTCTGCATTTGGATTGGAGAGGTATGACAGCTGATCCTTGGTTCTTTGTAGCTCATCCTCATGCTTAGAAGCAAGCATGACTGGTTGTGACTTCTCCTTTGGCTCCAATGAAGCCAAATACCTTATTGGGCAAGGTATGATCCGTTTGATATGCCCATAGCTCTGATTTTCAACTCCAAAAATGGAGTCTTCTTGTAGACCTTCTTGAATGGATGATGTGGAAGCAATGGTAGAACCTTTCTGCCCTTTCTCTTCTTCCAATGAAGAACATGAAAGATTAAAATCTTCCAATCTTAGTTCCAAAGAGCTGCTATAAGATGCAGGCTGCTGCAAATGAATGCTCTCCTTCATGACAACAGGCTCAAGTATTTGGGACGTGGAAGATGAAAGAGAGAATGGTGGAAACTCAACCGGTTCTTCTTCATCAAAACAGTCCTCCAAATCTGACAGATACACTACCTCATTTCATGTCCTGATGCAAATGCTCAACTTCCTCCATAGTGTCCTCTTGATCTGTAACTTGATCATCATGGTTTCTTTCATCCTCCAACATTGAGTTTGAGAGATCAAACTCTTCTTCAGCACTAGAACACGAGAGGGATGAAGTAGAAAGAAGAACTGAAGGTTCTCCTGTAGCCTTCCTTGTGTTCAAAGCCCTTAGATCTGCACTTTTCTTCTTCACAACTAGAATGTGCTCCTCTTCTTTCGCATTTGGAGCAGCTTCTCCCTCCTCTACTACTTGAAGGCAATCTTGCTCTTGATAGAACTCTTCTCCTAGCATGAAGTTTGTCAAGTCAAACTCTTCAATCTGCTGCTCTAGAGGACAAGTTGGGACTGCAAGATCTTCTTCTGAGATTTCTTCCTCCATGGCTGATTGTGCAACTTGAATTGAATCGGCATTCCCTTCAAATAGAGTGCCAACATGGACACTACTTTCTGAGCAAACTAACTGCTGGTCTGCTTCTTCTTTTTTCTCTTCTTCTGCTGTCACAAAACCAGTCCTAACCACTACTTGTTCTCCAACTCCAACCTCTTCTGAAGGCTTAACCATCAAGGGGATCTTTTTCATCCCAAATTTAAGAGCCCAACTCTTTAGACTTTGAATTTCTTCATCTTTGTTTGGCTTCTCTTTTTGCTGTTGTTTTCCTTGACTGGCATTCTGATTTTTATCCTCCCAACATGGATTTGGGAATGCAAGAGGAGAAGTGGATTGTAACTCAATTGATTTGGCAATTTTTTGTGGTGGTGGAGGAGGTAGAAACTCTTGTTTCTTTGGAGGAGAGGGTATTTCCGTTAGCTCTTGTGGAGGGGATGACTGTTTGGAAGGAAAGGGGAAAGAAGAATTGAGATGGGGTGGAAGACTAGGGGATGGCGAAATGGAATTAACTCCTGGGGCAGCATTGACTAGATTTAGAATTTGAAATTCCAAATGAGATGATGCTGCTTGAGTAATGGGAAGAGAAAAACCAGATGATGGTGTAGAACTTACCCATTGACAAGGTTGTTCAACACCAAGTGTATAGGCCTCTATTTCTGCTGATCCATTGTGCAAGTTGGGCAGCATCTTCATCATAAAGTCCAGCTTCTCCTGAGGGCTGAAGTGTCTTGGAAAAGGGCCTCCCCATGGACAAGGAGTCCTGTAACTAATTCTTGAAAGCCTTCATTTGAGCTGCTGCTCTTGATTGCACCATCTTTGCCTCCATCTTTTGGATTTTTTCCACAAAATCTGCATCTTCCATTTGATTGCCTTCATTGCATGCGTACCCTTGTTCTTGATGTGCTTCACAACCAAACTGACTTTGGCATTGCTGCTCATATGGGTAGACATGCTGATTTTGAATTTGATCAAAATGCTGATTTGGAGGATTTGTAAAACATGTTGGAGGTGTGATATACTACTGTTGTAAATGTGAATTCCATGATGGAAATGAAGTCATGATTGCACAACTTCATGGAATGGAAAAGAATGAAAATGATGGAAAGAAGAATGGATGGAAATGAATGGAAAACAGGTCTGCAACTTAGAGAATGAGTTGTTTACCAGATGGAGTCGCCAGATGTGCTTTTGAAAGTGCCTCCAAAAGGCTGAAATCTTTAACAGGAACACACCAACCTGTCAAAGATAAAGTGAAAGACCTCTAAGGTCCCACCGGGCGTGCCAAAACTATTGTGGCAAATCAGCAGCACCCCCTAGATGTTGATCAGGTTTCTAAGTTGATCATTTAGCATCCAGTGTGATTGCACAACATTGAAACCTCTCTCCCAAGTGTGGGACTTGTAAAATGAGAGAGGAATATCTAGATTAGAGGTTGGTTCCTCAAACTCCTCTGATCAGATCTATTATTTGCACAATTATAGAGGTTTTAGTCCTAATCCTACTCTAAATTCCAAGGAGACAAAGATAGAAAGTGCAAAAATTGAAACTAAACTAATAGGTGATACACCAAGGGAGTGGTGAACACTTCTTGTTCATGAAAATTGACACAATTTCATAAAATGCAACATGAAACATCATACACAGGCTGATAAGATGCAATTAGAGGTCTGAAATGAAGCAAGACAATACAAACAAAGGACTGAAAATTGATCACAAAGTCTGCACTGTCATTTTTCACTGTCAAAATCCTTGCATTTGCAACATCAAAGAGGCTGAAACTTGTTACAATCATGAAGAAGGTCTAATACTTTCAAAAATCACTTGTTGAAGGTGAAAGAAGAAGCTTGCTATTCGAAAAAAATGTTCAACCTCAAAAAATGAGCCAAATCTAGCTTTTACAATGCATGGGTCGAGCCCAGGAGAGAGAAAATGTGTAAAAAACGTGGAAGCCATTCCCCATTGAATGAAGATGCATTAAAACAGCATGGGCATCCTTACAGACCCATGCCCTGACATTTTTGGCCATGCTGAAGAAGAATGCGACCCATTTTGCATTAAAACTGGTTGTTGAAACGTCATTTCTGGCCATTACCACGTGCCAGAAGTGTTTTTGATTTTCTCTCTCCAAACTCCACCAAAATGCAAAATTGACCCCGGAATCTTGTAGATAATTTCACCATCTTTCCATTGATATAAAGAACGAGAAAAACTGAGCTCTGGATCGAAAGATATGGTGATTTGAAGTTTTAGGGCAAAACAGGGCCAAATTGGTCGGTGGGCAAAACTTTGATATTTTTGGCTTGGACACGTGGCGAGTTTTGATTGGCTGCGCGCCTTCTAGGGGATATTTCCCAAAAAATCTCCGCCGAGCCATAACTTGAAAAATACATGGAGTTAGGAGGAAAACTTTACCTTTCTAGAAAACTGAGAAAGATCTCTATCCAATGGTGCCAATTCCAAAAGGTTTTGAGTGCCTAAAAAGCAAAATTTTGTGACTGAGGCACAAGAGAGGGAAGAATGAGAGGAGTTAGCCACAAAAATGAGCAGGGGCACATTTTGGATAACAGGTTTATGATTTAGGGATAAGGGATTATGGTTTAGGGCATAAGGTCTAGGGTTTAGGGTTTAGGGTTTAGGTTTTAGGGATTATTGTTTATTTCTTAGGGTTTGGATTTTATGGTTTAGGGCACAATATATATGGTTTATGGTCTACGGAATAAGGCCTAGGGTTTAGGGTTTAGGGATTAGGGTTTTTTGCTTAGGAATTATGGTTTATAGCTCAGGGTTTAGGGTTTATGGTTTAGGTCACAGGATATAGGGTTTAGGGTTTATGGTTTAGGGTTTAGGGTTTAGGGCTTAGGGTTTAGGGTCTAGGGTTTAGGGCTTAGGTGTAGTGCCCACTTCCCTTTGACACTTTTAGATACTGATATTGATACTGTTGATCTTATTATGGACACTATTATGTTTTGTTTTAGTATGATGGATAGATGTTAGATCATGGATTATTATTGATTTGGATTCAGTTATTATGCATGATGATTATTAGAGACATTTTTATATGTGGATGATAGTATTATTTTTGACATGGATATGTGATGGATAATTGTTCAGACATGTGATATTGGATAATGTGAATAGAAATAGCACAATAATTAATTGATGATGATATAGTTGATTACTTAAACTGAAAATGATAATGCTGATTTATTGATGTTGTTGTGATTCATATGAATAGATGGGTTTATTAGTATATTATATCATTTTGGATGTTCTGATATGGCCACAAGGCCAAACGACGTATTTACGTTTTGTAGGTTAAACTATCACAGCAATGTCGAGGGATTGGAGACTAACCATATTAGAATTCTAGGTGAATGCAACAAGGTCACCATGGCAACATGTTTTGTGTGTGTGTGTGTGTGTGTATGTGTGTGTGTGTGTTGTTGGGAATTACCATGGGGGTGAATCACCTTTGTATGTGACCATGGGGTTGTGTATTTATTAGTGTGGTTTCTTTATTAATGTTTACATGTGTTTATTTTGTGATGTGTTACCCTTTTTAGTAGTTATATATGTTGTGTTAATGTTGTGAATAATCATGTGTTAAAATAAATAAATAAATATTTCATAAGAATGTAATTAATTAATTTGTTGACCTTAAATGTAATATTGTAAGAGTGTGTAAAAAAGGTTGTAAGAATGTGTAAGAAATATGTAAAATAGATTTGTAGTGTGAAACACTTCATCCTCTTGGAAATTTCGAATTTGTCCTTGGGGGCTATATTTGGAGGCTTGTGGGACAAGTTAAACTTGTCCCACACCTCTTAAAATTATTCACAAACCATACCTATGGTTTGGAGGTTAAATTTAAGCATTTTTAATGCATTTTGAAATGACTAATTGTAAGTTTTAATTTCACTTCTCTTACATGTTTTAAATTTAGTCCTTTTGGAGTATGGGTCATTTTGGAGTGTATAAGTTATATTTTCATTTTATTTATTATGTTTAGGTGAATGATGTTGAATTTGTTCTTGGGGTTGAGGAAGAATGATATGGCATCCCACATGGATCCACATCATCCTCTTCTCTTCCCTCTCCTTTAAAATTTGAACCACTTGCTTGTTTGAGGTTATTGAAACTTTGCATACTTTCCTTGGGGTGAATTCCTTGTTGTTTTGGAGTCTTGATTGTAGAAGGAGATTGGAGACCATTGCATGCTTGTGTGTTGTTGCTTTCTAGAATTTTATTGTGGCATTGTGAAGCTTATTGATGTTAGAACAAACTCCATTATGGAGAGGTAGAAACTTGAACCTTTTTAAAATGCTTTCTTTCTCTTGCATGCATGTATGAAATGGTGATTGTTGTTATGTGTGTGTTGGCTAGTTGGGTAGACTGCTTAGGACATGGTGTAGGAGAAGGCTATGAGAATTTCAAATGGGGGGCATAAGGGAATGGCAATGGCATCATTTTTATTGTGGGAGGAGTATGGGATTTGGATCCACCATGGAAAAAAAAAAAAGCTTCCATTTCTTACTCTTGGGGGGCATAGGGGAGAAACTTTGGGGGGGCATAACGAGGGGTTGGGAGGCATAAGGTTTATGGGATATGATATGTTATATTGGCGGTATGATTATTGGTGGATGTCCAATTCCCAATTGGGAGGCATAAGTAGATTCCCCTATAGATCCTTGCTCTTTTTGGCTTGCTTGATGAAGCCTCAGTTTTGTTTACACTTGTTTAATGCAGTTGTGAACTACATTCTTCTTGAAATGTGTTTTAAATGTGAAAATGCTGCATGTATGTTAAGGAAGCCTTTGTTGCCATGTGTTGTATTGCATCTCTTATTTCAATATGGTTGGGGCTCGGGGGCCAATGAGGAAGGATGGATTCTCCCTTCTCATTGGATGTCTTGGTTGGGTGGAGAGCATTGCATTTCCCCCTTATTTGTTGTGATCAAGATGAAAAGATGAAGAAACTAGCATGTTGTTGTTTTGCAACAAGAGGAATATACAGTTTGACAGTCCTTCTTTTTGAACAAGTTATTGTAATCCTTCCCACTTTGGAGTGGATGAATTGTATAGACATTTGTAATGTGAAGATATTTGTATTGATAATGGAAGATTGAATTGTATTGTGAAATGTAAGGAAGTTATATTCTACTCTCTATTATGGAAATGAAATGTGAAAGGATGTTACATGCATTGCATTTTGTATTTAGAAATCAAATGAAAACGTGATAAGTTGTAAAATTTTTATTTGAAATAAATAAAGGAATGCTTCACTTTTTCAAACTTACATGGTTGTATTGGAATTGAATTGCTATTGTAAATTAAAATCTTTGTTGAAAAGGAGAATGCGTAGGAAGGAAGTATATTGTTTTTGCATTCTTGGAAGTGTATTAAAATTAAATTAAGAAATTGTAATTTTGACTTGGGAATGAATTGTTAGGATTAGCTGAGTGTACTAGACTATATTGGAAATAAGTTGTTACATTTAAATGATGAAATTGATATATGGATCCCTTAAAAATTTAATCACTGGCATTGTAAATTCTAAATTTGGCAAATCTAACAAAAATGCACAGTTCAGACCTGCACTTAATAACCAACTTAAAAATGTTATGGAATATCATGCTAAGACAATAAGGAACTCAATTTGACAAAGAAAACTTAAGGAAACAACTTGACCATTGCTAATTTGAATACAATCCCTCTAACACTCATTTTCCTGTCATTTGACAGAAAAATACAAATTTGAGTCAATTGGACAAATTAACTTTCCGAAAACACCCTAAACCCTCCCTAGACTAGTCTTCCATGTCTGTTTGAAATGTTGAGTGAAGGAGGATATCTAATTTAACCAAATTGAGAAGTTGAAAATTGTCAGCTCACTAATTATAAGCTTGCAGATCCTTTTTGCAAAATTTATGAATTTAAACTTATCAAAATGTAAAATTTATATTTCTTATGTAAAGAGGGCATCGAGAGCTTTCCAAAAAGTCATTGTTTGCCCAAAATTGAGCTTCCTAGCAAAAGTTATGGAACTTTGAAGTTTTTGGGCCTTGGAGGGAAAATTTGGGAAAATTTTCCGTAGCGGGCCCGGGGCCAAAAATTTATCACTTTTATAAATATTTAGGAAATTTTTTGAAACTTTTGGCTTGGGAAATTTTTCACTTTTTCCACCACTGGCCAGCAACCAATCATAGGCTACCACATTTCCTCACGAGGTAGTGGCGGAGGCGTGTCATTTTATTTTGCCCTTAGCCTTTTTGAAAATTTTTGAAAATTTTTCTTCCTTTCCCTCACCGGCCTGCAGTCAATAAGAGGGTGCCACGTGGCACCTTGGGGTGATAGTGGAAGAGGGAGAAATTTTTCGCCTTAGAATATTTTCCTTTGGAAAAATTCCATAAAACTCTCTATGGCCCTGTTGTTGCAAATCAACACCACCCCCTGGATGTTGATCAAATTTCTAGTTTGATCACCCTATGCATCCAGTGTGATTACACAACATTGAATCCTCTTCCCAAGTGTGGGACTTGCAAAATGGAAGAGGAATCTCCAGATTAGAGGCTAGTTCCTCAACTCCTCTAATCAGCTAATTCACTTGTACAATTGCAGAGGTTTAAACTCCTAAATCTACTCTAAATTCCAAAGGGACAAGGATAGAAAATGCAAAAAAGAAAGAACTAATGCTGATAGGTGATGCACCAAAGGAGTTGTAGACACCTGATGCTACATGAAATACACAATCCACAAGGAAACACAACACAAAACATGCACAAATGCTCAAAATGTAATGAAAGATCAAGAAATAAATGATAGATATATGAAAGGATTGAGGGATTTTAATCACAGAACATATATCAACATCTCAAATCCAATACAGTACATTACAGTGATCCAGAGGTAAGAAAAGGTGTTGCATTACATGGAAAGGTAAAATTTCTTCACAAATTCTACCAAGGAGGAAGAAAAAGGAAGTTGCAGAGCTGAAAAAATGTCTCTCCCTTTGCAAAATGAACTCATTCTGGCTTTTACAGTGCAAACCATGACCCCAGGAGAGAGAAACATGGGAAAAAGTGCAAGGGGTTCAACCATTTACCAAAATTCCATCAAAACAGCATGGGTGCCTTGAAAGACCCATTCCTTGACATTTTTAACCATGCTGGGAGAGAATGTGAGCCATTCTTCATTAAAAATGGTGGTTGAAACGTAATTTTTATCCATGACCACGTGCCAGAGGCGTTTCTTGATTTTCTCTCTCCAAAATCCACCAAAATGCAAAAATAACCCCAGAATCTTGTAGATAATTTCACTAGTTTTCCATTTATATAAAGAATGTAAAAAACTGAGCTCTGGATCGAAAGATATGGCAATTTGAAGTTTTAGGGCAAAACAGGGCCAAATCGGGTCGGTGGGAATTTTTTTTTGAATTTTTACCTTTTTCATCATTTGGAAAAAATTTCAAAATTTCCCCGTGCCTTGCCAGTCTAGGTGCCACGTGGCAAAATTTTATTGGGTGCAGGGCCCTTCTCGCTCCATTTTTCTTTGTTTTAGCCTTTGGAAGATTTTCCAAAATTTCCCCGCCATGCCGACGAGCTGGGACACGTGTCGCGCTCTAATTGGGAGCGGGCCCATCCTTTCAAATTTTCATGCGGGTCGCTTTGATATTTTTGGCCTGGACACGTGTCAACACCCCATTGGATGCGGGTTTAACCCTCCTAAATTTCCTTGCGGGCTTGCTCTGAATTTTTTTTGCCCTAGCTGGACACGTGGTATGTTTCTATTGGCCGCGGGGCCATCCTTCAAAAAAATTTCTATGTGCCAACACTTAGCCAATTTTTCAAAATCTTCCCCCTAGACACGTGGCAGCCCCTGATTTTTCGACGGGCCTGCGGGGAAAATAATTTCCTTTTGAAACCTTTGCCAAAACACTTGGTAAAAAACCAAGTTCTCCTCTGACACCTGCCACTTTCTTGGACATGTGGCACGTTCTCATTGGCTACGGGCCTTCTAGGGGAAAATTTCCCACAAAAACTCTGCCGAGCCATAACTTTAAAAATACATGGAGTTACGAGGAAAACTTTACCTTTCTGGAAAGATGAGAAAGATCTCTATCTAATGGTGCCACTTCCAGAAGGTTTTGAGTGCCTAAAAGCAAAATTTTATGACTGAGGCACAAGAGAAGGAAAGATGAAAGGGAGTTAGCAAAAAAATGAGTAGGGGGCACATTTTGGATAACAATTTTGGTGACTCAGAGGGGTCATCTGCCTGCTGGATGAAGTTACCAGTTTCTTGAAGCATCCATTGGGCATGGAGTCATGAGTTATAGCCTAAAAACTGATCTGAAATTTGAAAACCTCTTCTCTGATCCACTTGGAAACCCACTGAAATGGACTGTGCAAGAGCAAAACCACACCACAAAAACTATGTACAAAACTAAAGGTCATACATGCTCCAAAATGGAACATGTAGAGTGTGCACAAGCACTTCTTTTACTAAAAGAAAAACTACCTATCCTACTCTAACTTGAAGCAAAATTGGGCTAAACAAAGCCTGCAACTGGTTGGGAGAAATAGCTTCCCTTTCTCAAAAGTTGCAACCATGCAACTGATTTGGCACTGAACATGGCTGATTGGATGAGTGGAAAATCAACAAGAAGCTGGTCTTCTACCCAAATCATCAAGGTGTCAAATGAAAACAAATCCAATACCTCTTTTAGTTGCTTTGCATTTGGATTGAAGAGGTATGACAGCTGATCCTTGGTACATTGTAGCTCACTGTCATGCTTAGAAGCAAACATGACTAGTTGTGACTTCTCCTTTGACTCCAATGAAGTAAAATAACTTATTGGGCAAGGTATGATCCATTTGATATGCCCATAGCTCTGATTTTCAACTCCAAAAATGGAGTCTTATTGTAGACCTTCTTGGGTGGGTGATGTGGAAGCAATGGTAGGACTTTTCTGCCCTTTCTCTTCCTTCATGGCAACATGGAACTCTTCTATAGTGTGCAACTCCTCGTTATTGATTGCAACATCTAATGAAGTTACTTTTGCATTGTTGTTACCTGCTGTAATACATTGTTGGCTTTGGTGCTCCTCCGTTGTAGCTTTTGGAATATCAAATTCTTCCATCTTTGATTCAAGAGGCATGTTGCAAACTGTAGGCTGTTGTCCTTGAACTCTTTTGTCCATGGTAGCAAGTTCTTGCTATTGGAGAATGAATGGTGAAGAAGGAAACATGGTAATTTCAGCTAGCTCTTCATCTAAACTTTCTTCTAAGTCTGATGGAAAATTAAACTCTTGAATGTCTTGCTGCAGCAAAGTCTCTCCCTCTTGTATGGTGGCCTCCAAATCTACATTTTCTTCACCCTGTATAACTTCATTTTCAAACATGAAACTTGTCAATCCAAACTCATCCCAAAAATCAGATTGTTGGAGAGATGAAGTGGGAGAGAAGCATGAAATTTCTTGTGCCTTTTGCTCACAATTTGGACCTGTTTTGTTCACCTCCATAATGGCTTCATCAATCAAATCAGCCCCTTCAAATGAAAGCAAAAATGTATCAATAATGCTTCCTTCTTCTACTATTGTAAAAACTAACTTGACCTCATCCATTTGCTCCTCAAAGATGGGATTTTGAGATGGTTTTCCTTCCTTCTCGATGGCTGATTTTGCAGTGCAAACTAGATCAGCATTTTCTTTGGGCAAAGTGCCAACATGGACACCCAACTCATCACCAACAAACTACTGTTTTTCTTGATTGGCATTCTGATTTTTATCCTCCCAGCATGGATTTGGGAATGCAAGAGGAGAAGTGGATTGTAACTCAATTGATTTTATAATTTTTTGTGGTGGTGGAGGAGGTAGGAACTCTTATTTCTTTAGAGGGAATGGCTATTTGGAAGGGAAAAGGATAGAAGAGTTGAGATGGGGTGGAAGACTAGGGAATGGAGAAATGGATTCAACACTTGGGACAATAGATGGAGAGTTTAGAACTTGACACTGCTGAGATAAAACAGATTGGGAAAGAGGGAGAGAAAAGACATGAGATGGTGTGCTTACCTATTGACAAGGTTGTTGAATACTCCTCTCATACACCTTTATTTCTTCAGTCCACTTTGCAAGCAATGGTAGTGTTGTAATCATGAAGTCTAGCTTCTCTTGAGGGCTGTAATGCCTTGGAAAAGGTCCCACCCATGGACAAGGTGCTCTACAACCGATTCTAAATGCTTTCATTTATGCTTGAGCCCTGGATTGCACCATGTTTACCTCCATCTTTTGGATTTGTTCCAGCAGATCTGCATTTTCTTCTTAACTTCCCTCCTAACCAACATATCCTTGTGCTTGACATGCTTCATATCCAAACCGACTTTGGCACTGCTGCTCATATGGGTAGACATGCTGATTTTGAATTTGATCAAAATGCTGATTTAGAGGATTTGTAAAACATGTTAGGGGTGTGATATACTACTGTTGTAAATGTGAATTCCATGATGGAAAAGAATTCATGATTGCACAACTTCATGGAATGGAAAAGAATGAAAATGATGGAAAGAAGAATGGATGGAAATGAATGAAAAACAGGTTTGCGACTTAGAGAATGAGTTGTTTACCAGATGGAGTCGCCATATGTACTTTTGAAAGTGCCTCCAAAAGACTAAATCTTTAACATGAACACACCAACCTATCAAATATAAAGTGGAAGATCTCTAAGGTCCCAGCGAGCATGCCAAAACTGTTGTTGCAAATTAGCAGCACCCCCTGGATGTTGATCAGATTTCTAGTTTGATCACCCTATGCATCAGCTAATGGAAGAGGAATCTCTAGATTAGAGGCTGGTTCCTCAACTCCTCTAATCAGCTAATTCACTTGTACAATTACATAGGTTTAAACTCCTAAATCTACTCTAAATTCCAAAGGGACAAGGATAGAAAATGCAAAAAAGAAAGAACTAATGCTAATAGGTGATGCACCAAAGGAGTTGTAGACACTTGATGCTGCATGAAATACATAATCCATAAGGAAACACAACACAAAACATGCACAATTGCTCAAAATGTAATGAAAGATCAAGAAAACAATGATAGATATATGAAAGGATTGAGGGATTTTAATCACAGAACATATATCAACATCTCAGATCCAATACAGTACATTACAGTGATCCAGAGGCAAGAAAAGGTGTTGCATTACATGAAAAGGTAAAATTTCTTCACAAATTCTACCGAGGAATAAAAAGGAAGATGCAGAGCTGAAAAAGTGTCTCTCCATTTGCAAATGAACTCATTCTGGCTTTTAAAGTGCAAACCATGACCTTAGGAGAGAGAAACATGGGAAAAAGTGCAAGGGGTTCAACCATTGACCAAAATTCCATCAAAACAACATGGGCACCCTGACAGACTCATTCTCTTACATTTTTAACCATGCTAGGAGAGAATGTGAGCCATTCTTCATTAAAAACGGTGGTTGAAACGTCATTTCTGTCCATGACCACGTGCCAGAGGTGTTTCTTGATTTTATCTCTCTAAACTCCACCAAAATGTAAAAATAACCCTAGAATATTGTAGATAATTTCACCATCTTTCCATTGATATAAAGAATGTGAAAAACTGAGCTCTGGATCGAAAGATATGGTGATTTGAAGTTTTAGGGAAAAACAGGGCCAAATTGGGTCGGTGGGATTTTTTTTTTGAATTTTTACCTTTTTGATCATTTGGAATAAGTTTCAAAATTTCCCCACGCCCTACCAGTCTAGGTGCCATGTGGCAAAATTTTATTGGGCATGGGCCCCTTCTTACTCCATTTTTCTTTTATTTAGCCTTTGGAAGATTTTCTAAAATTTCCCCGCCGTGCCAACGAGCTGGGACACGTGTCACGCTCTGATTGGGAGTGGGCCCATCCTTTCAAATTTTCATGCGGTTCGCTTTGATATTTTTGGCTTGGACACATGTCAAAACCCCATTGGATGTGGGTTTGACCCTCCTAAATTTCCTCGCAGGCTTGCTCTGAATTTTTTTTGCCCCACCTAGACACGTGGCATGTTTCTATTGGCCACGGGGCCATCCTTCAAAAAAATTTCTATGTGCCAACACTTAGCCAATTTTTCAAAATCTTCCCCCTAGACAAATTTTAAGACTTTAGAAACAAGGGAATTTTTTTTTTGCATGATTAATGTTCTCTGTTCTAAATACATAATTTAGAACACACATTTCATAACAACCATTCATATAACAGATAACCATATGCAGCTGCAATGACTCGGTGAGCAACCGATCTATTCATTCCATGACTCGGTAACTACCGATCTATTCATGGGTAACATTGAGTTTTGAGTATTCTTCTGAATACTTCATGTACTTGGTTCTCTTACCCTGTTCTGGGTTCTAAGTGATCTGCCTAAGGAACCTAACTGAATATTTGTTACCAATATTCATCGGCATCATGATCCTTAGACTAGGTGACATAGGACAATGCAATCAGCAGCTTGTGATACTTTGGCCAAAGATTTCTAACATACTATTCGTATTACTTATTCCTTGACGACATACTCATCAAACCAGAATACATCCTTCACCCCCACTCCACTGTTATCTAGAATGTCTTATACTGACTTCAGTCAGTCCCCTCGCTCAAGGTTTAACTCTAGTTCAGGTTAACAACATAGGTCATGATATAAAAAGGCTCATAAAGACTTAGGGTAAATTGGCATACTAGGCCAACCTAGGTTAACCCTGTGTGCCAAGGTACCCTGAGTCCTAAAGGGCTACTTCATATCCTGGCTATGATACTAACCAGCCCTGGAGGAAAATATTGGTCAAGTTCAAAGGTGTGTAGATCTTGACGATCAATGCAAAAGGGTGTTGCCACATGTTAACTACATTGTTCTATCCTCGAGAAGATCCTAATCTTCTCAGAGGTACAACCTTGCAGTTGACATGTGTCAACATCCTATAGAATAACCTCGTGAAGATGTACATACCTCCAAGAATTTACTCATGTTAAGTTAAATTTGGGTTAAAAGATGACAGAATACGGCAGCCTAACCAACTCCGAGTTCAACACTCTTTAAGTTCTTTTTACATTGCAGGTTCATATAATCTTAAGAACTTTAATTAACTTAAGATTGCTTCTAGATTCGATAGATTTGACCTAACAACCCGTTATCCAAAAATAGAACAGCAACAACTTATGTTCCTTTATTCTAATTAACTTAACTAATTAAGGAAGTGCAACAACCTACTAGGCTGAAACATGTCAGACTTATTATTCTTAAGTCTTAATGATTAACCATCATACCTTCCTCTTCATAGTTAAATTCTAGAGCTTAACATACCTTATAATGTCATTTATAATTACAATAATTCTTATTATAGGTTTATTTCACATCACAAGATTTAATGAATTACTTAGATGAGAATGATGTATTCTAGCCACTTGTTTAATCTGCAGCTTACTTAGGATATTTATCTAAATTCCTTTTTATAATACCATCATGAATACACATCCAATCATATAGATAACAAGAATATTATCCTCAAAACAGGATAATTTACATGATATATACAAGTAAATTTCCATCTTTCAATTCATTTTCAAACTTATTCATTACAAGCATACTACAGGACATCAGCCTTTATTCAAAAGGAAGTAACTTTTATTTTTCAATACAACTTAAGAACAAATCAGAATTCTTCTCGAAAATCAACATAGATCAGCCAATGCATCGTATTAGTTTTTGCCTTCTCTTATCACTTACGAAGTCCATCTGCAAAAATTGCTAGCATGGGTCAGTTCAACGAACTGAGCATGATAAGCACTAAGCCTTAAAACGAAGTGCATTCCACTAATTGTTTCAATAAAACAACCCTGCTTTAATGAACAACCAGTCATTCATACTCCCAAGCGTAAGTAATATCAATAAAAGAAGAGCAACACAAAACAGATTTTAACACAAGGAGGAACAGGATATAAACTATAATACCTGCCCTATAAATTAAAGTATAATTGATTTCATCAAATATCTTTACCAAACAACAAAACATAATATATCATTGTTTCCAAGTTTTCAATAAAGTACAACACATATCTTTACTATAAGATTCATAAATGTTTACAGCATAATCTTTCAAGTAAAGAGGAAAAGATAGAGTTCCATTGCCATAGTACATAATCATCAGCAAGGCCGAAACCAGAGTAGGCCATGATTTAAACTGTTCCTTTAAAGTAATTCTACTTTAAGACAGAACAATATAATATATTTATCAACAGATCCAAATGAAAGAAATCCAAGGAGAAGTGATAGATTGACAGTCGTCTATAAGTTTCAATTTCATTTTCCAATCTAACTTTAATCTAATTCCAAATCACATCAGTCAAATGAGAAGTAATCAAGATTAATAAACGTTGTTTTCTCATTTCACTAAGAATAGAAATCAGGAGGTTCAAATCAAAGTACTTAACCCAACTGCATTATAGAAGGAGTCTTCTAAAATATGATCCCAAACTCAAATAATTTCCTTCAACACAATAGAACAGTTTTACCTTCTAGCATTCATACAGTTTAAGTTCATTCAGGAGTTTCAAGGAAGGAAAACAATGACCATTCCAAAGAAAGAGATAGAGTACCAAAACTAACTTCCTTTCTAAATCATCTCATTCAAAAGCGTAAATTTCTACTTTCCGTTAGAGATAATAAAACATTCTAGCTCATACAAGTTCACAAATTATTGAGCTTCACAGAATATTTCCTTAAAAACTGAACATTCTCCCATTGGTTCAGAATAGCCTCATATAAGAAGTAATCATGCTATCAATGTCTACTCATAGAATCCTATAAATTCAACAGTGCAGTTCGACACATTTGAAACCAGTTTAAGACCGCAATGAATCTTCTAAGACATGATATACCCTTATTAGACCCAACAAGAAGTAGGAATCTAAGTAATGGCTAACACTTAAGACTGCCCAATAGTTCGGCAAGGTAGAACCATCTTAACAGTATGCCAACACATCACTACCAAATTTATAAAATGGGTATCCAATCAAAAGACAATATCAAACATCAAAGAATAATATGTACAGTCCAGGAATGGTTTACAATTCCAGCACAATGCCAAGTATAAACGTCATTGAAGTATCAAGACCATTCAAATATATGTAACCAAATTAGGGTAACTATATGTTCCCTTAAAAGTGTATTACAAGATCAAAAGGCCATAATACTTGAACCTACACCATGTTCAGGTTTCTTCCATTAAGAACATCAAGTAATAAATGGTGAGTATAGTGGAGGATATCAATACCACAACACAATTATATAATATGCCAGCACCATAAGACTAGACCGAGAGCAGTGAAAAGTATTTACATACAGTTTGAAATAAGAAGAAATGCTTCCATTTTTCCATTAACATCCTATCAACCTTATTTCTGAACAAAACAGAGTGTAAGATGCTTAGACAAAGCTCAAAAAGGATGACTCTCAAGTCGGGTTTACAAAGAATCTCTAAATACCATTAACATGGTCAAAAGAACAAGATTCCACAAGCAACATGCAAAAGTGACTTGAGTTACAGTCAGGTTATCCAAAATGATAACAAACACAAGTCCCAGATCAATCAAGTTCATAGAATTAAAAACAAACCAAACCTTATATTGCTTTTTCCTGTGCATACAAGTTTCCATAACTGATAATGTTTTCACAAGGAGAAACACAGATCCAACTATATATGGTTTATCCATGCATGTGAAATTTTCTATCGTCAAATTTCCTCAAGGTAGAAATACAAAACAACAAGACATATATAGGTTAACCTAAAGTGCACGCAAAACCTGTTAACAGTAAACGATTTACTCAAGAAGAATACAATTCCCAGCTCCTATACGGTTATATTCATAGCCTATTTATCTATGGATCAAAAATGTAGGCTAACAAACCCTGAGAATCTCCATTACAGTCCTCTTTATTAAAAAAGTTTCCCAACTGAAGCTAGTACTGGCAAACAAGTTTAATAAGACTGAATTTTACCAGTTCAAATTCACAAGACATGACCAGTTCACCCAACAAACATTTCAAATCACTGAAGAAGCAACCAGTGTCACTATTTTTGTTTAAGTATTCATGGTTCCTTTATGAAAAGATAGTGTGAATAAAAATTTCCACCGATTCAAGAACACACAGACGCCAAATACACAGAAAACAAGTTTTCTTACAAACCCATCTATCATTTTATCAGCTAAGCATGAATGCACAGATCTTAATAGAGAAAATTTGTTTTAATGAAAACACTTAGAAGAAAGCAAGAGATTTTAACAGTTAGGGCCTATCATGCCTGATAGTGTCACCAAAAAATCGAAGAAGACTTCTTAGCTGAGCTCGCTTCTTCCCTTCTTCTCCACGAAAGACCAAAACAACAAAATACTTCCTCCACATTGCCTCATATACTCTCCATGAAATAGAAATAGATTTGTAACCACAAAAATAGCCATGCAATACAGTTTAACTACTGGTTTGAAAAACTAGAGTGTGAGTAGAATGAAAATCAGAAAGCATGCAAGTGAAATAGCTCAACCAAAAATCCGCTTGGCATACCTACCAAAGCGGTTCAGGCTCGTCAAACAAGGAAATTAATTGCATTAATTTCCTGATCTCCCACCCAATCTTCCTTGCCACCACCTGCCAAACTGGCAAGCTTCCAAATCAAATAAAACATGAATTTCCATTTCTAGTAATACTGCCACCTAGGCCTCCACCATCCAAATTAGCCTCTGCCAAAGTCGGCAGTCCGTAGGAAATAAATAAACCTTATCACCTTCATAAATGTTTAGAAACTGTCGCCATTGTACATGCGACCCCTTTTTGTTCCAATTCACATCCTTTAGTTTAGGATAGGTTAGATTGCTTAGGTTAGATCTTAGGTAGGATTTACATTAGTACCTTAGGATGTAACACTAACCACTAACCTCTAACATAGTTCTTAGCAAATAGGTTAGGTAACCCCTCAAATGAGTGAACCAATAATACTATAGTTTAAAGAACTAGGTTAGGTCACCAAATAACTTTGTAGTGTTAGGTTAAATTTTTAGTACTTAGCAACCCTTATAACCCTTTGTATCAAGTTTAGGTTAGCAATAAAATTATATCAAGTAACATAGCTTAGGTAGGAATACTTTCACCTAGCTTAGGATTCCGGAAGTAAATCCTTAATAGGTTCCTCGATATCTTTCTCCTATGCTATGAACAACTGCATTCCCATCATTATCAGCAATGACCTATCATGGTCGACCTTCAAGGACCCAAGCCAACATCCTACTGAATGGAAGTGCGTTCACACAAAAGTAAAAGAACTTGCAACAACAAAGTTCAGTCCAGCGTGAAGCCTAACTCATGGAATGTCGATTTTACCATTCACTTCACAGAGCATTACTAAAAACATTCCTTGGATCACTGAAATTGATCCAAGGATGAGTCAGACAAAAGACAAGTTTACAACTCTTAAACCAGAATGTAATTTACCTTCCAGAACTGAAAAGTGGATTCAGAGAAGTCACACCAGTTCGACCATAGGATCTTAAGAGCAGAAAATACTTATCCATACCAAGCATGATTTCCAAAAATCAGAAGATCATATCCTTATAAGGAAAATCACCTATCAACACTTGAATGCAAAGGAGGAAAATAACAATAGTCAAGGGTGTTACATGCTTCCCTCCTAAAAAGAATCATCATCCCGATGATTACCTCTTTTAACAATTTACATCATGGACAGTCAATTCATTCACTTCTCTTATCCTAAGTCTAGTATTTCCAAACCTCATAGTTCCAGAAATCAGTAATAAATAACCTTTTATTCAATTCAAGTAAATATTTTCCCAAAACTGGCTTTCTTATCGTCATTAAAGAATAATTTCATATAATTTTTTTTTTCAGTCAACAGATTCAATTCTGTTCAAACAGATATGGAAAAGCAGTTTTCATATCCTCCAGATTTTCCCAAGTTGCACTCTCTTTGTTAAACTGGTCCCACTGGACCTTACATTGACTTATTTCTCTATTTCTTAGATGCAACTGGTGAGTTTCCAGCACTCGAGTGGGTTTAACCACGATTATTCCTGGGTCTTGGACCTACAAGGAATTCCAATTTAACACATGTGATAAATCTGAGACGTATTTCTTAAGCAAGGAAATATGGAAAACATCATGCATTCGTGACAAAGTAGGTGGTAGTGCTAAATGATAAGCTACAGGGTTGATTACTTCAACTATTTCAAAAGGTCCCATGTATCGAGGTGATAACTTGGCAGCCTTGCCAAAAGTTATGGAACTCTTTTTCGGTTTAACCTGAAGAAAAACTTTTTCTCCAAGTTCAAATTTCCTGTCAACCCACTTTAAGTCAGCATAACTCTTTTGCCTATCTGCTGCTTCTTTCAAGCGTTCACGAATCATTTTAACTTGTTGTTCCATTTCCATAAGGATTTCAGGTCCAATTACCTCTCTATCCTCAATGTTATCCCAACTAATAGGGGTTCTGCATTTCCTTCCATAAAGCACCTCAAAAGGTGCCATCTTAAGAGAAGCATGATATGTATTATTGTATGCAAATTCAACTAAGGGAAGGTACTCTTCCCATTTGTACTATTGATCCATACAGTACATCCATAACATATCCTCTAAAACCTGATTCACCCTTTCAGTCTGTCCATCTGTTTCTAGATGATACACAGAACTGAAATTCAATTTAGTGCCAAGAGCTACGTTAAGCATTTGCCAAAACCTTGATGTCATTCTAGGGTCCCTATCAGATATGATTAATTCAGGTACTCCATGTAATATGAAAATTTCATGTACAAATATTTTTGCCAAAATAGGAGAATCATCCTTTAGATTTCCAGCAATAAAATGAGCTACTTTCGTTAGTTTGTCAACTACTACCAAAATAACATCATGTTTATTTCTTGACATAGGCAACCCTTGTACAAAATCCATGCTTATTACCTACCATTTGTACTGTGGTATGCTATGAGGATATAGAAAACCAGCTGGATGCATATGTTCCACTTTTACTCGTTGACATTCCAGACAATGAGCCACGAAATCTATAACATCCTTTTTCATTCCTTTCCAGAAATATTGTTGTTTTATATCAGCAAGCATTTTCGTAATGCCAGGGTGTCCAGAAAAAGGTGAGTTGTGAAACTCTGTCAACAATTTCTTCCTCAAATCATTAAGTAAAGGTATGTATACTCTGTTTTCATAACGTAAGATTCCTTCATTATCAAAGTGAAAACCTTTATACCTTTCATCCTTTGGATCTACAGCAAGCACTGCTTTTACTTGCTGAAAGTATGAATCAGATTCCATAGCACTTTTTACTTCATCTTTAAATTGAGTTCTTAATGTTATAAGAGTAGAAATGTGCTTCCTACGACTTAGAGCATCAACTACTCTATTCTCTTTTCCTTTAATGTAACTTATATCAAAATCATATTGAGACAAAAACTCTAACCACCTTCATTGTCTTGCATTCAGATTTGGCTGAGTGAAAATGTACTTCAGTCCAAGATGATCAGTTTTCAACTCAAATGGTTTACCAAGCAGATAATGCCTCCAAACTTGAAGTGCATGAACTATGGCAGCAAGCTCTAAATCATGTGGAGCATAATTCAACTCATGTAACTTAAGTTTTCTACTTTCATAAGCTATGACATGATCATTTTGTAACAGAATACCTCCAAGACCCTCCCTAGATGCATCCGTTACAACTGTGAAGTCTCCATTTGGATCAGGTACAGCTAAAATAGGTGTTGAAGTCAACTGACCTTTTAAATTTTTAAATGCAGATTCACATTTATCATCCCAGACAAATTTCTTATCCTTCTTCTGCAATGAAGTTATTGGTGCAGCCACCTTAGAAAAATCCTTAACAAATTTTCTATAATAACCTGCAAGGCCCATGAAGCTTCTAACTTCATGTACATTCTTGGGTGCAGGCCACTCAACTATAGCTACAATTTTAGAAGGATCCACAACAATCCCATCTTTACTTATAACATGACCCAAATAGTGAACTTCAGTGTCATAGAAAGAACATTTGGACAGCTTACCATATAACTGTCTTTTTCTCAAAATTTTCAAAACTATTTTCAAGTGTTCATGATGCTCCTCCACACTTTTAGAATAAATGATAATGTCATCCAAGAATACAAGCACAAACTTGTCCAAGTATTCTTGAAAGATATTATTCATTAAGTTCATGAAAGTTGTAGGTGCATTCGTTAATCCAAAGGGTAAAACCATGAATTCATAATGTCCATACCTTGTCCTAAAAGTTGTTTTATGAATGTCCTCTTCCTTAATTCGTAGTTGGTGATATCCAGACCAAAGGTCTATCTTGGAATATACCGATGCTCCACGCATCTGATCAAATAGATCATCAATCCTAGGAAGTGGGTATCTATTCTTGATTGTTGCTTTGTTTAACATCCTATAATCAATGCACAATCTGAGTGTTCCATCCTTCTTTTTCACAAAGATCACTGGTGCTCCCCAAGGTGAAACACTTGGTCTAATCAAACCCTTAGACAAAATTTCTTGCAACTGAGCCTTAAGCTCTACTAACTCTGTGGTAGTCATTCGATATGGTGCTTTAGAAATAGGTTCAGTACCTAGTTTGATTTTAATCGTGAAGTCAAACTCCCTTTTTGGTGGTAGTCTTGGTAATTCTTCTGAAAATACGTCACCAAAGTTTTTTAATAGTGGATAACATTCCAAGAAACCGTTGTTTTCTTCCATAGATTTAGAAATATTTACTACATATAAGGTACAACCCTTATTCTTGGACCTTTTAAGTTGCATAGATGACAATTTGCTAACTGAAATTTCTTGTTTTACACCTTGAATCTCTGTTGTTTTCTGAAGATCATCTAAACAACTAATATGTTTTTCAAAATAGTCTACCTTTGCTTTATGCTCTGCTAGCCAATTTACACCTATGACTATATCATAAGATCCCAAAGGTGCTACATAGAGATCAACTTCAGTGGAAAAGCTAGGTAAGTCAAGGACTACCCCGAAAAGACACATACTAACTGTATGAACAGAATTATTACCATAATGTACAGTCCATGATTTATCCATTTTTCCCACTTTTCTTTTAAGTTTTGAAGTGATTTTACTAGAAATAAAACATTCAGTTGCTCCAGTATCAAAAAGAATAGTTACAGGTATGCCAAATAACTTACCAGGAACTTCTATAGGTGTAACTTGCTTTTCAGCTTGCTTGTCAGCTACTGTAGCATGTATCTTGTGCTGCTGATTATGATCATCCTTCTTCAAAGGACACTGATTCACGTAATGATCTTTGCCACAGTTATAATAGCCTCCTACCGGTCCCTTTTTGGGCTCAGAATTATTTCCAGTCTTGAAGTTATCATTCTGACCTCCATAGGGTTTTCACCTGTTATTATTATTTCTGGAAAAATTGTTCCGTGTATTACCAATAGTCTTATTCGTTGTTGTTTTCTTATTATTTTCTGTTGGAAACTTAATTTTGTTACCAAACTTTTTCCATGGTCCTTTCTTAGGTGCAAGAGAAGCTGAAGAAGAGTTTGGAATTTTATTCCGTACTTCTTCTTTATGAGCAGAAATAGCCTTTAACTTCTGTTCCTGCCTTATGGATTTCTCAACAACCCCTTCCATAGTAGTTGGGATGTGAACATCAACCTCTCCCCAAATGGTGGGATTCAACCCCATGATGAATTTCCATATCCTGAACTTCTCATCAGTCTGATACTGAGGTACATACTTGAGTAGTTTCGTAAACTATTCCCAATACTCAGTTACAGTTAACTTCCCTTGAGCTAAGTTCTGAAATTCAGTCATTTTCTGATCATAATAAAGTTGTGGCAGCCATCATTGCCTAAAATAACCTTTAAATTGATCCCAAGTGATGTCAGTTTCATCAATGTTCAGCCCAGCCTTCCGGCTGTCCCACCATGAAGATGCTTCATGGGAAAGCTGATATGCTCCCCAAATAGCTTTGGTCTCTTCTGAGAAGTTCCTTATTGCAAAGTACTTCTCCATCTCGCTAAGCCAGTTCTCAGCCCCATCACCTAATGTGGTGCCATCAAAATTAGGTGGACTTATCCTTTTTATATCATTAGTGAGTTCAGCAGCCAACCTAGCCTTTTTGTTTTCTGGCTTGGTTGGGCACATTAACATTGTTATTATCAACACCCATATTGGGGTTGTCCTCAGGAGGTGGCTGATTGTTATTACCAGCTTCTTCTTCCTCCTCATTACCCATCACTTGTTGCTCGAGCACAGTTAAATGATCTCTTGTGTCCAACAGGGAAGCAAGGATCTCATCAATTTTTTGGGTTGTTGCTCCTTCCTTAGGTGGAGAATTATTCGTAACATTTTCCTCTTGTCCTAACCATTTTCTGTTACAAGAAAATTCAAGTTTTTATCAGATTATGGACACAATAGGTCCAAGAGCTGCAACCTTTAGCTCTGATACCAAGATGTAATATTCCCAATTTTAAGACTTTAGAAACAAGGGAATTTTTTTTGCATGATTAATGTTCTCTATTCTAAATACATAATTTAGAACACACATTTCATAACAACCATTCATATAATAGATAACCATATGCAGCTACAATGACTCGGTGAGTAACTGATCTATTCATTCCATGACTCGGTAACTACCGATCTATTCATGGGTAACATTGAGTTTTGAGTATTCTTCTAAATACTTCATGTACTTGGTTCTCTTACCCTGTTCTAGGTTATGAGTGATCTTCCTAAGAAACCTAATTGAATATTTGTTACCAATATTCATCGGCATCACGATCCTTAGACTAGGTGACATAGGACAACGCAATCAACAGCTTGCGATACTTTGGCCAAAGATTTCTAACATACTGTTCGTATTACTTATTCCTTGATGACATACTCGTCAAACTAGAATACGTCCTTCACCCCACTCCACTATTATCTAGAATGTCTTATACTGACTTCAGTCAGTCCCCTCGCTCAAGGTTTAACTCTAGTTTAGGTTAACAACATAGGTCATGATATAAAAAGGCTCATAAAGACTTAGGGTGAATTGGCATACTGGGCCAACCTAGGTTAACCCCATGTGCCAAGGTACCCTAAGTCCTAAAGGGCTACTTCATATCTTGGCTATGATACTAACCATCCTTGGAGGAAAATCTTGGTCAAGTTCAAAGGTGTGTAGATCTTGACGATCAATGCAGAAGGGTGTTGCCACATGTTAACTACATTGTTGTATCCTCAAGAAGATCCTAATCTTCTCAGAGGTACAACCTTGCAGTTGATGTGTGTCAACATCCTACAGAACAACCTCGTGAAGATGTACATACCTCCAAGAATTTACTCATGTTAAGTTAAATTTGGGTTAAAAGACGATAGAATATGACAGCCTAACCAACTCTAAGTTCAACACTCTTTAAGTTCTTTTTACATTGCAGGTTCATATAATCTTAAGAACTTTAATTAACTTAAGATTGCTTCCAGATTCGACAGATTTGACCTAACAACCCGTTATCCAAAAATAGAACAACAACAACTTATGTTCCTTTATTCTAATTAACTTAACTAATTAAGGAAGTGCAACAACCTACTAGGCTGAAACATGTCAGACTTATTATTCTTAAGTCTTAATGATTAACCATCATACCTTCCTCTTCGTAGTTACATTCTAGGGCTTAACATACCCTATAATGTCATTTATAATTACAATAATTCGTATTATAGTTTTATTTCACATCACAAGATTTAATGAATTACTTAGATGAGAATGATGTATTCTGCCACTTATTTAATCTGCATCTTACTTAGGATATTTATCTAAATTCCTTTTTATAATACCATCATGAATACACATCCAATCATATAGATAACAAGAAGATTATCCTCAAAACAGGATAATTTACACAATCTACACAAGTAAATTTCCATCTTTCAATTCATTTTCAAACTTATTCATTACAAGCATACTGCAGGACATCAACCTTTATTCAAAAGGAAGTAACTTTTCTTTTTCAATACAACTTAAGAACAGATCAGAATTATTCTCAAAAATCAACATAGATCAGCCAATGCATCATATTTTTTTTTTCTTCTCTTATCACTTATGAAGTCCATATGCAAAAATTGCTAGCACGAGTCAGTTAAATGAACTAAGCATGATAAGCACTAGGCCTTAAAACGAAGTGCAATCAACTAATTGTTTCAATAAAACAACCCTGCTGTAATGAACAACTAGTCATTCATACTCCCAAGCGTAAGTAATATCAATAAAGGAAGAGCAACAAGAAACATATTTTAACATAAGGAGGAACATGATATAAACTATAATACCTACCCTAGAAATTAAAGTATAATTGATTTCATTAAATATCTTTACCAAACAACAAAACATAATATATCATTATTTCAAAGTTTTCAATAAAGTACAACACATATCTTTACTATAAGATTCATAAATGTTTATAGCATAATATTTCAAGTAAAGAGGAAAAGATAGAGTTCCATTGTCATAGTACATAATCATCAACAAGGCTGAAACTGGAGTAGGCCATGATTTAAACTGTTCCTTTAAAGTAATTCTACTTTAAGACAGAACAATATAATATATTTATCAATAGATCCAAATGAAATAAATCCAAGGAGAAGTGATAAATTGACAGTCATCTAAAAGTTTCAATTTAATTTTCCAGTCTAACTTTAATTTAATTCCAAATCACATCATTCAAATGAGAATTAATCAAGATTAATAAACATGGTTTTCTCATTTCACTAAGAATAGAAAGCAGGAGGTTCAAATCAAAGTACTTAACCCAACTGCATTATAGAAGGAGTCTTCTAAAATATGATCCCAAACTCAAATAATTTCCTTCAACGCAATGGAACAGTTTTACCTTCTAGCATTCATACAGTTTAAGTTCATTCAGGAGTTTCAAGGAAGGAAAACAATGACCATTCCAAAGAAAGAGATAGAGTACCAAAACTAAATTCCTTTCTAAATCATCTCATTCAAAAGCATAAATTTCTACTTTCCGTTAGAGATAATGAAATAGTCTAGCTCATACAAGTTCATGGATTATTGAGCTTTACAAAATATTTCCTTAAAAACTAAACATTCTCCCATTGGTTCAGAATAGCCACAGATAAGAAGTAATTATGCTATCAATGTCTACTTATAGAATCCTATAAATTCAACAGTGTAGTTTTACACATTCGAAACTAGTTTAAGACTACAATGAATCTTCCAAGACATGATATACCCTTATTAGACCCAACAAGAAGTAGGAATCTAAGTAATGGCTAACACTTAAGACTTCCCAACAGTTCAACAAGGTAGAACCATCTTAATAGTATGCCAACACATCACTACCAAATTTATAAAATGGGTATCCAATCAAAAGACAATATCAAACATCAAAGAATAATATGTACAATCCAGGAATGGTTTACAATTCTGGCACAATGCCAAGTATAAACGTCGTTGAAGAATCAAGACCATTCAAATGTATGTAACCAAATTAGGGTAACTATATGTCCCCTTAAAAGTGTATTAAAAGATCAAAAGACCATAATACCTGAACCTACACCATGTTCAGGTTTCAATTCCATTAAGAAAATCAAGTAATAAATAGTGAATACAGTGGAAGGATATCAATACCACAACCACCACTATATAATATGTCCGAGCACTGTAAGGCTAGACCGAGAGTAGTGAAAAGTATTTACATATAGTTTGAAATAAGGAGAAATGCTTCCATTTTTCCATTAACATCCTATCAACCTTATTTATGAACAAAATAGAATGTAAGATGTCTTAGACAAAGCTCAGAAAGGATGACTCTCAGGTTGGGTTTACAAAGAATCTCCAAATACCATTAACATGGTCAAAAGAACAAGATTCCACAAGCACCATGCCAAAGAAACTTGAGTTACAGATAGGTTATCCAAAATGATAACAAACACAAGTCTCAGATCAATCAAGTTCATAGAATTAAAAACAAACCAAACCTTATATTGCTTTTTTTGTGCATGCAAGTTTCCATAACTGACCATGTTTTCACAAGGAGAAACATAGATGTAACTATATATGGCTTATCCATGCATGTGAACTTTGTTATCGTCAAAGTTCGTCAAGGTAAAAATACAAAACAACAAGACATACAAGTTTACCTAAAGTGCATGCGAAACCTGTTAACAGTTAATGATTTACTCAAGAAGAATACAATTCCCAGCTCCTATATGGTTATATTCATAGCTTATTTATCTATGGATCAAAAACGTATGCTAACAAACCCTGAGAATCTCAGTTACAGTCCTCTTTTCTTAACAAGTTTTCCAACTGAAGCTAATACTCGAATACAAGTTTAATAAGACTAAATTTTCACCAGTTCGAATTCACAAGACACGGCCAGTTCACCCAACAAACATTTCAAATCACTGAAGAATCAACTAGTGTCACTATTTTTGTTTAAGTATTTGTGGTTCCTTTATGAAAAGATAGTGCAAATAAAAATTTCCACCAATTCAAGAACACACAGAAGCCAAATACACAGAATACAAGTTTTCTCACAAACCCATCTATCATTTTCAGCTTAAAGCCTGAAGGCACACATCGTATAGAGAAACTAGGTTTGAAAACCGTTTTAAACCAGCAAAAGATGTGCATGCTTGGCTTAGCCCAAATCTCTCAGATAAAGAACGATTCACACAGAGCCCAATGAGAGAATTTGTGGCCCGATTTCAACAAGTTTGATTAATAAAATTCCACCAAATACTTGACGTATTGATCAAATCCAAAAATGTTTTCTTCCTAAATACCCAATCGCCTGAAGTTAGTTATGCGGCTCTAAGAAGGGCTAATCTCGCAACATTGGCATGAAGATCAAACTCTTGCTCTTAGTGTCGAGGATGATTTAATCATGTCAGGCGAGTTGAGGAGAGACCCTCCAAATCTAAGTCTACTTCTCCTCCTCTCTACCCATGGACCTATAGCGGATCCATGGTCCAAAACTGCGAATGTCTCATTGCCATAAAGAAAAACAATTGGTCAGCATGCTCCCTATACAGACATTCCAAGGAGGAAAATTTCAGCCAGAATTTTTACCTGCTTCTCACACAAGATTAGCACTGAAGGACCTCCTGTTAAAGTTCCTGTCAATGATACCTGTGAATTGAGGAACCAGATGATGATGAGGATAATGTAGCTTCGAAGAATTTGTGGAAGAAGTTGATGATGAAGCAGATGAACTTGAGGGATCTCGAGTTAATTTCTACACCACTGAGGGCATTGTTGATGGAGATGATTATGATGAAGTAGTAGCGAACATGAATAGCGAATCATTCGCTGTCATAACTCGAGAGGAGACAAATCAGAGGGAGAAAGTGATGCAGCCCCCTAAGAAATCTAAGGAGCAGCCGACAACTATCCCCGTAATTACAAAAAGAGGATCTCCTATCCCCATTTCATCTACACCAAAGGTGAGTCCTGTAAATTCTGCTATTAAAGTTACTTATTTTTCCCCTAAAGTTGATAAAACTAGGATCTCAAGTGATGATGGCCCATCCACTTCTGGGTCTTTTGATATTATTGATCACCTAAAAAAGACTAAGGTTCAAATCTCAGAGGCTGAGTATTATCAAACCCATCCCAAAGCTTTTGCTAAAATGATTCACTTTGTCAATTCCCATTCTAAAACCACCTCTAAAGGCCTTTTACCCACTCCTTCTTCTACACCACAGCCTAGTCTAGTAGCCACTGTCACCTCACCTAATGACAAAATCAAACCATTTTATGTAACACTTCTTATAGCTAGCCATAGGCTAAGTAATTCTGTCATAGACTAAGGAGCATCAGACAATGTGATGCCTGCTAAAGTAGCTCATGCCTTAGGCTTGACCCTCACACGCACTTATGGATCTTGTTACTCTATGGAGAGTAAGGAAGTGTCCCTGGTCAGAAGAATTAAAGATGCACATGTGGCTTTTGCTGCTTTGCCTTAGAAGAGAGTTTTGGCTACCATCTTAGTAGCAGATATTCCTCCTTCATACGGGATGTTGCTAACTAGGAACTTCTGTAAGGATGTGGGTGGAGAAATTCAAATGGATTGGTCACATGCACTTGTACCTGTTAATGGACAAATGAAGAAGTTGCTACCTGAGAAGCAGTTTGAGTATATTGTACAAAAGCAGATGATCTTAAAGCACAAATACTCTATGAGGATATGGGGCATGAAAACTACATGATTATGTCCCCTGATGAAATTCAACTGCCCAAAGTGTCACCTAACGATCCTAATGGTGTTTGGATTTTAGAGTTTGATGGAAGTTGTTCCTCAGCTAGTTCTGGAGTTGGTGTCTTACTGGTGTCACCTGAAGGAAGCCTTCATCCTTTTTCATTCAAGTTGCAGTTCAAAAATACTAATAATACAACAGAGTATGAGGCTCTCATTCTTGGACTGCAAGTGGCCAAAGAACAAGGTGTAAAGAATCTTCTAGCTCGTGGTGATGCGGAATTGATTGTAAAGCAAGTTAGAAGCCTTTTCCAGGTAAAAAATGGAAGGTTGAAACATTACCAGAATTAGGTTTTGGATTCCACTGAATTTCTTGATGCTTTCTCCATCGAAGCAATACCTAGGGAGAAGAACAGCAGGGCTGATTCGCTAGCAGTCTCAGGGTCACTACTGATTCCTCATCCTAACTTCTCTCAAGATAAGTTCACCATTGAGATGGTCCATCGGCCTAGTGTACCTGATAATACCAATAACTGGCAAGTTTTCAATGATGATCAACACTTTCTTTCTTTCTTAGAACTCAAGGGTAATTTTGAACAGTTTTATTTTGAAGGAAGCGACAACCTGCCTTGTGAAAATGTGCCCTTTGACAAAGCAGTCACTCAAGGAGAAGAAACGGATCAGGATGGCTGCATCAAATTCAAAGGAAACAAGATTCCTAAAGGATTGGTGAGTTTAGAGGAACTATTTGATAAACATGATAGGTATGTGAAGTCTAGAGCTTCTACTGGACCTAAACAATCATATGAGTATGACAAAATTAATATTGGGAGTTCTACTGATCCTAAGCTCGTGAACATTGGAAAATGTTACACAGGAGATGAGAGGAAAAAAAGTAATTGATCTTTTAAAGAGGTATAAGGATGTTCTTGCTTACTCTTATGAAGATTTAAAAGCTTTCAAACCAAAAGATATGCAACATGTTATTCCTCTCAAGCCTGGAATTAAGCCTTTTAAGCAGAAACAGAGGCAATACAACCCCAAAATAGTTGACACCATCTTTCAAGAAATACAGAAGTTGTTGAAGGCCAAAATCATTTTTCCCATTCACCATTCGACATGGATTGCCAATATTGTGCCAGTTAGGAAGAAAAATGGTGAGATCCGCATCTGTGTTGATTTCAGGAATCTGAATCAGGCTTCCTTTAAAGATAATTATCCTTTTCCTATGATGGATCAAGTCTTGCAAGCAGTAACAGGATTTGAAATGTTATCTATGCTTGATGGATTCTCGGGATATAGTCAGGTAGAGGTTGATATTGCAGATCAACACAAAACAACTTTCACTACTCCTTGGGGTACCTTTACTTACAAGAGAATGCCTTTTGGGCTCATTAATGCTGGTGCCACTTTTCAGAGAGCTATGGATCTAGCCTTTGGAAGTTTGAAAGGGAAGTGTATTGTTATATACCTTGACGACTTGATAGTGTTTTCTAAAACAAGGGCAGATCATTTTGACCACCTGGAGACAGTTCTGCTAAGATGCAGAGAACATGGGATTTCTTTGAATCCTAAAAAATCTATCTTTTGTGTCACAGAGGGGAAATTATTAGGGCACATTGTCTCCAAAGATGGTATTAAGATTGATCTTGAGCGATTTCAAGCTATCCAGCAAATTCCTCTCCCAACCAGTAAAAAGGGCGTGCACTCTTTCTTTGGTAAGATCAATTTTTTAAGAAGGTTCATCCCTGATTTTACAGAGTTAACTTTAAATATTTCCCAAATGATGAAAGGAAAACAAACGTTTGATTGGTCTTCTGAAGGAAAGGAATCCTTTGAAGGTATTAAAAGAGCTATTGCTAAAACTCCTGTTTTAGCATGTCCTGATTTCAGCAAAGATTTTATTATCTATTGCTATGCCACAGATAATACCTTGGCTACTATTTTGACTCAAGAAGATTCTAATGAGCATGAAATCCTAATTGCGTTCATGAGCTATATTCTAAAATATCATGATTTAAAATACACCATGATGGAAAAACATGCTTTTGCAGTGGTCAAAGTTGTTAAGCAGTTTCATTTTTACATCCTCAACTCTCATTCCATGGTGTTGGTTCCAAATAAAACTGTTAAGTCAATTCTCACACAACAGGAATTTGGATCCAAGAGAGGGAACTAGGTTGCTAAGGTCCAAGAATATGATATTGACATCAAAATGACCAAGCTAGTTTGTGGAGAAGGCCTTTGTGAGCTCATTGCTGAAGGAGCTAAACATGAGTTGCTGGAGGAGAAAGTTGGCCTTCCTACCGTTCGGTTTCTTAGCTTAGTTGATGAATGGTATGCTGATATCTCTCATTTTCTCACCTATGGAGAATGCCCCTCTCATTTAACTACCAAAGAAAAGAGGACTGTTAAACTAAGGTCAGTGCAACATGTGTTGTGGGAAAACGCCTTGTTCAAACGTGGGTTAGAGGGAAGATTTTTGAAATGTGTAGACAAGGAACAACAGAAAAAGTTACTCTTAGCTTTTCATGATCAGGCATGTGGAGGGCACTATTCATCAATGGTCACTGCTCATAAGATACTTCGTGGAGGATATTACTGGCCTTCCTTGTTCAAAGATGCATCCAAGTGGGTTGATAAATGTGAGGCTTGTCATACTTTCGTGGGTAGACCTAAATTGGCCTCTTTTCCTCTTAAGCCAGTTGTAGTTGAAGAAACTTTTCAAAAGTGGGCTTTGGACTTCATTGGAACACTTAATCCCACTTCTAGTGCTAGTCATACTCATGTATTAACTACCATGGATTATTTCACCAAATGGGTAGAAGCTATTCCAGTAAAGAGTACTACTTCGGAAGTGGTGTGCAGCTTCATCAAAGAGAACATCTTGGTAAGGTATGGTGTACCTAACAAGATTATGACAGATAATGCTTCAAATTTATCTTCAACCGAGATAATGGATTTTTGATATGGGTATGGCATCTCTTTGGCTCACTCCTCATATTACTATCCTCAGGGAAATGGGCAAGCAAAATCCACTAATAAAAATTTGGTGGCTATTATAAGGAAATTAGTCAATGAGTCTCAACAAAACTGGCACAAGAAGCTCTATGATGCTCTTTGGGTAGACGCGATTACACCATAGAGAGCTATTGGAATGTCTCCTTTCCAAGTGGTAGATGGAGTAGAAGCTCAATTGCTAGTAACACTGGAGCTGCCAGCCTTGCATCTAATGAAGGCCATTGAAGATACTAGTTTTAGTGATGCTTTGGATAAGAGAATTATGTATCTTCACAAATTGAATGAGGACAGATTGGAGGTTGCTGATAGGATATTTGTTCACTAGCAGAAGGTAAAGGTCCTGTTTGATAAAAAAGCTAGGTTCAGAGATTTCCAAGTTGGAGACACTGTTTTGTTATGGGATAAAAGGCATGAACCTCGTGGCAGCCATGGCAAGTTTGATTCCCTTTGGCTCAGACCTTTCAAGATCAGACACTTTGCTGGTAAGAATTATTTTTATCTTGATTACATGGATGGTTCTCCTCTCCCACTTCCTTATAGTGGGCAGTACCTTAAATTGTTCAAGTCATAGGTGATTAGAGAGTCCTTTGTATATTCTGTACAACGTTTTTGTTTTTCTTTCCTTTTTGTTTTGGTGTGTTTTCCTCTGTATTGGTTTGATTTTTGACTCCGTGGCCCAATGGATAAGGTACTGGTCTACTTCCATGAGTTTGTCTAAGTTCTTACCTTGCCTCATTCCTTGAATTTATGCCAAGTCATCCCCAGAAGGAGCCAGCTGTTGTCCACTCAAAATTCCCCTACTCTTAAAGAAGTGAAAATTTTAAAATTTTGATTTTAAGTGTCTTCTCTGTTGTACTCAATGTTAAAAGTCAAAAAATTGAGAAAATCTACATTTTTGGGTCATTTTGTGTGTTTTTGAGGCCTGTCAGACATTTTTGTCCCACGTGTCCCAAGTTCAATTGGGCCCTCTATTCCCCGATCGGCCGGTTTCCCCGAAGTTTGTCTTTTTTGGGCCCGTCAGAACTTCTCGTCCCAAATGTCCCAAGTTCAATTGGGCAAGTTGTTCCATTTTCAGCCGAATCACTCAAACCGCGTACTTCATACTTTCACGTCCCAAATGTCCCAAGTTCAATTGGGCAAGTTGTTCCATTTTTGGCCGAATCACCTGAACCGCATACTTCATAATTTCATGTCCCAAATGTCCCAAGTTCAATTGGGCAAGTTGTTCCATTTTCGGTTGAATCGCCCGAACCGTGTACTTCACGCACTTTCATCTCGCATGTCCCAAAAGGAATTTGTGCATCTTTTCCCCACTTCGCCCGAATCGGCCAAGCCGTGTGTTTCATGCATTCACGTCCCACATGTCCCAAATGAACCAAGTGCCATTCGTGCTTATTTTTCCCGCTCTACCTGAATATCTTACTTATTCAAATTGGTAGGTATTTATTAAATGTGCATTCATTATCTTTCTCTCTCCTAATCAGCTATATAACGAGTGAACCCCCTATGTATTTTGCACACTGCTTCCATGTTATCCTTTGCTCGAACCCTTGCAATCTAAATTCCTACGCGTGTATCCCTTCCCTCTGTAATTCCTTCCTGAGTCTAGTTTGCGGCTCTGCCCTCTGAATTACTATCAATATGAAGATCAAATTTCAGGGACTAGAACAAATCTCGCCACTAGAGTCTGTCATTCCCAATATTGGGGATAGTGAAGCTTGCCATCTTGACTTTGGTGATTTTTAGGCAAGGATGGCAGATGCAAACCCTACACCAATGGCACAGATGATTCATGACAGCGGTTTGGCTTTCACTGGAGGTTTCCCAATCTCGGTCCAATGTGCTGATACAGTGCTTTCATGTAGAGCACACTTCGACCCTGATTCGAGTGAATTGACCAATATACACGGGGAGCTCATCGCTAAACTGGACGTTTCCGCCATTAGAACTGCACTGAGGATTCTAGAAATGGATAATGCCATAGTTGTTTCCCAAAATCAAGCACAGGACCTGATCAATGAAGACAGAAACAAATACAAGGTGTGGGTGGCAAATTCCTGGCTAGAGAACCCTAAGAAGGGAGCATCTCGTCTATCCAAGACTCTTTTCTGGGCTGATTTCAATGAAGAATTATCAGATTTTATAATCCTACTGGCTCGGGTTATGGGCTTACCCTCTACTAATGAATTCCATTTCTAGATGTGCCCGCTCATCAGCATGGTGTGCGAGGGAAGTCAAAATATCAACTGGGTGGAAATCATCAGCATGAACTTGGCGGAGCAGCTATCCAATGTACAACAAATGAAGAAGTTCTACATGACTTCGTACTTGATGTATACTCTGGTGGCATCAAGGCAATGGTTTGGTTTTTCTTACATTGATGCCTACAAGGATGATCTTGTATATGCCTACTGCCCGCAGTTCACCCTAGAGACCAGCAATCACAATTTCAGAAGGGTAAATGATGCTTTCACTATTTATGTGGTCAGGCTGCTTGAAGGTGACACTACTAGAAGGTTTTCTGATGAAGCCATGAACCTGATATCGCACTATGGTGCCTATTTTGTCCAATTCAGAAAATTCTCCTATATCAGGCTTGCTGGCTATGAGAGCACCCCTTTAAGGCTTCCCATGTTTTGCAGTGATAAGATGGCTTTGATAGAAGTATACAGGCAGTTAGAAAAATTACATAGAACCTACAGAGACAAGAAGATTACTGGTTTACACTTTCCCATCTCTTAGGGAAACTACACTTGTAAAACAACCCTGGACGCACAGAATATAGAAAGAGCCCTGGTTCCCATCACTGTTCATTTCTTCAAGCCAAGAACTTGCTTTGACTTGAAGAAGTTCATTGAGTAGAACATCAAGATAATCTATCATCATAGGGCAGATACAGAAGACTATTGGGCTGACTGTGCCGATGATTTTGAGGCTAGAAGGAGGCACTATGGCAGGTTCTCTCTGAAATTGATCCAAGAACTTGGCTTGTACCAAGTTCCTGAAGGACTCCAAGATGACAACTCTGATCTATACTCATATGAGTATGACAATGTGGTTAAGCACACTCCCTTGGAGGACTTGGATTGGAAAAAGAAAGAGAAAGATGATATGGCCGAGATCCTAGCTCCAGTCTTAGTCAGGACTAAGGTCTGGTTTGATAGGAAAGTTTGAGAGCTTAGAAGGCACTCAAGAGAATCCTCCTCTAAGGATGTTTCAACACCAAGGAGGGAAGCATCGACTCCCATATCAAACACACCTGTGCAAACCCCTCCTGCCTCATCAACACAAGGACCTGCAGCTTCCACTCCTTCATCCACTCAAGTATACCAGAAGAAATTCAAAGAGGTTAAGAAGGAGCCTGTGGAAAAATATCCTCAAAGAAATTAGGTAGAAGTGCCTTTGGGACTAGAGAACATCATTTTTCTCAGTGAAAGTGAAGAGAGTGAATTGCCAGCCCTTACAAATGCTCCTGAAGCTCCAACGGATAAAGATAAGGAAGTCCAGAGCACTGAACTTCCAAGTGCTATTGATTCCTCTGTAGCAATTGTCTCAAGCACCCCTCTCAAATCTCAACTTGAGACAACAGCTCTGTAAACCTTGAACGTCATGAGCTCTCTGTCTCTTGGTCCTCTTGCCCCTCCTACTACTTCCTCTTCCTCTTTTACATGGGTGCAACCTTTGGTCGAGAGTAGAAAGAGGAAATCTTCCTCTCGGAGCTCAGGGCCAAATTTTGATGCTGTGGCAGCCTTATTAGGCACTACTCCTTCTCGTGCCAAGAAAGCCAAAATCACCTATAGGATAGTGTCTGATGCTCAGGGTCAGCAATTCCTAGAGATTGCCAAGCCTACAGTAGATAAATCAGAGCACGACTTACAGGTTTCTGACCTAGAATTCTCAAGGATTCCTATGGGAGAGTGTACTCCTGAAGGTGAGATCCAAAACCTCCAGAAAACAGTCACAAGAGTCATTGGGAGGGTAGACAAAGGGCAGTAAACTATTGAATAGTTGGAGGAACAAGCCTAGATTCTCACAGTTTTTATCAAATCTCTTTTGTCTAAGGACAAAGTTTTGGACCCTACCCCATTGACTACATTTCCGCCACCTGTAATTTTGAGCCAAGATGAAGTACAGAGTATCAAAGACATGCACAAGTATTCCATCTATGGAAAACCTATGGAGGCCATAGTGGAAGATATGCTTGTTGCAGGATTCAACTTCATCGATGTATCTTTCAAACTCTACAGAAAGGTGAACAATTTGCAACAGAAGCTCTCCTCCACTATCGGGGTCATAGATAAAGAGCTCAAACTCTGGAGCAGTTGCATAGTAGACCTCCGTCTCATGGGACAGACAAATGAGAAAATTTTATTGGCGAATAAGGTTTTTGATGATGTAAAGGATAATTTGTCAAAGTCCTGGGTTTACAGCGTGGATTGGAAGATCAAAGTCTTGGAGGAGGCTTTGGGAGAACTGAAGAATAGCTGGCAGAAGGGTGAGGCTTTCAAGACACTGGTTATATCTTCTTTCAAAGATATACATTGTCATCTTCAGGATGAAATTTCCGGTGTGCCTCTTTCTTATAACAAATCAAAGCTCAATTCAAAGCTTTTGTCAAAGATAATCTATTCAAGGAAAGCTCCATTTCCAAAGAGAAAATGAAGGAGATCTGCTCTCTTCAATCTACCATTGAAGAAGCAAATAAAGACTACCATACTCATGTCGAGTTTGATAAGGAAATGGAGAAGTGCCTCGTATTTTGGGCTCATTCTACAACCAACACGTCAGTCCCTCGTGGCAGAGACATAGCCGAGGCATTGAAGAGATTCAGGCAGCAAATTTTGATGTCAGTGGGTCCCTCCCATTCATAATCACATGTCTTCTTCTCCTTATTCTTCTCTTCTTTTCTAATTCTTTTTCTCAGATTCATTGTAATAAGTTGAGGTATTGCAATTGGCAATCCTTAACTAATCTTTAGTTAAAAGAAGTAGTTAGAAAGAGTAACTGATTTGTAAGCTATATAATGGCCTCTCCACGCCATTTTGAAGAAGAGGAAGAACTTGGATTATTTTTTTAAAGTGTAAATAGATCATAAAGAAATCAATACAGAAGGGCTTTTCTTTCTTTGTCTATCTGATCTCTTTTGTCCCCAGCTTTTCATTTAATTTTGTGAAGATCATTTGTCTATGTTATGTTAAGAAACTTTCTGTTCTAGTAGATGTTATTTATAGAACTTTGTGTCTTTAAATTCCATCTTATTTATATGATACAAATGATCTTGTTTCAATTCACTGTAACTTCGTATACATAAAGAATTACTTTGTTATCTAAAATTCTGAGTGTTTCCTTTCTGCTCATTCTCGTACATTCATTCCTTAGTCCTTTTGTAATTGATGATCTTTATAGAAAACACTTTCGTAATATCTAAGTTCAACCAGAAAATCATGTTTTGTATTCTTGTAAATAGGTTCGTTTTTGAATAAGGGAACCTCTCCCATTAAAGAGGAGGGACTTCTTGTCCCCTGACTGTTGCTCTTCGTAAAGTCCTATTTGACGACCAATAGTTTTTGGTGACTCCGCTGGGGAAAATCATATTCTAGTTCTGTAATTTTTGATCATCCTTTGATCTGGCGACTCCATGTTTTACTCGAGGGAGAAGGGCCCTTGGTTTTGAAGATTCTCAGTTTCAGCTTTTGGAGCAGCAGGGTTTTCCTTGCCCTTCAACAAGAAATAGAAAGACTCATTCGACAATCAATCCACCTATTCAAGATAGAATTCCTACGGGTGGTATTCCTTCAGAGCCAGCTAGTCCTAATCTTTGAGCTTTGATTCTTGCTGGTGTTGCAGTTCCTCTCCAAGCCATTTTTCTAAGAATGGTGGTACCATTGCCCTGGGGTCATCGTGTCGGGCCTCTTGCCCTTCCTCAGCCTTCGCATGAGTTACCCAGAGGTAACCGGAAGAACTTCCCTAAAGTCAAAGGTGATGGTAAAGTGCATCCTGATGAACACATCACAGCCTTCATAGTTGCATCTGGAGTTCTAGGAGTTGAACATGAAGACGTCTCCGTGAGATTGTTCATTGAGAATTTACAAGATAATGCTGCTGATTGGTTCTATCACCTTCCGGATGGTGCTATCACTAGCTGGGACACCATGAGAACTAGGTTTGAAAACCATTTCAAACCAGCAGAAGATGTGCATGCCTTGTTAGCCCAAATCTCTCAGATAAAGAAAGATTCACAAGAGCCCATGAGAGAATTTGTGGCCTGATTCAATAGGTTGATTAATAAAATTCCAACAAATACTCGACCTGTTGATCAAATCCAAAAATGTTTCTTCTGAAATGCCTAATCGCCTGAAGTTAGTTATGTGCTAAGAAGGGCTAATCTCGCAACATTGGCTGAAGATCAAACTCTTGCTGTTAGTGAAGAGGATGATTTAATCATGTCAGGGAAGTTGAGGAGAGACCCTTCCAAATCTAAGTCTGCTTCTTCCTCCTCTTCCACCCCTGGACCTAATACTGATCCATTGGTTCAAAAACTTGCGAATGATCTCTTTACCATAAAGAAACAATTGGCTCAACATGTTCCCTATGCAGATGTTCCAAGGAAGAATTTTCAGCCCAGAATTCGTTTGCCTACTTCTCAAACAAGATTAGCGCTTGAAGGACCTCTTGTTAAAGTTCCTATCAATGCAACCTGTGAAGTTGAGGAACCAGATGATGATGAGGATAATGAAGCTTGTGAGGAATTTGTGGAAGAAGTTGATGATGAAGTAGATGAACTTGAGGGATCTCGAGTTAATTTCTTCACCACTGAGGGCATTGATGATGGAGATGATTATGATGAAGTAGTAGGGAACATGAATAGTTAATCATTCGCTGTCATGACTCAAGAGCAGACAAATCAGAGGGAGAAAGTGACGCAGCCCCCTAAGAAATCTAAGGAGCAGCTGACAACTATCCCCGTAATTGCAAAAAGAGGATCTCCTATCCCCGTTTCATCTACACCAAAGGTGAGTCCTGTAAATTCTGCTATTAAAGTTACTTCTTTTTCCCCTAAAGTTGATAAACCTAGGATCTCAAGTGATGATGACCCGTCCACTTCTGGGTCTTTTGATATTATTGATCACCTAAAAAAGACTAAGGTTCGAATCTCAGAGGCTGAGTATTATCAAACCCATCCCAAAGATTTTGCTAAAATGATTCACTTTGTCAATTCCCATTCTAAAACCACCTCTAAAGGCCTTTTACCCACTCCTTCTGCACCACAGCCTAGTTTGGTAGCCGCTGTCACCTCACCTAGTGACAAAATCAAAGCATTTTATGTAACACTTCTTATAGCTGGCCATAGGCTCAGTAATTGTGTCATAGACTCAGGAGACTTAGACAATGTGATGCCTGCTAAAGTAGCTCATGCCTTAGGCTTGACACTCACACGCACTTATGGATCTTGTTACTCTATGGAGAGTAAGGAAGTGCCCCTGGTTGGAAGAATTAAAGATGCACAAGTGGCTTTTGCTGCTTTTCCTGAGAAGAGAGTTTTGGCTACCATCTTAGCAGCAAATATTCCTCCTTCATATGGGATGTTGCTAAGTAGGAACTTCTGTAAGGATGTGGGTGGAGAAATTCAAATGGATTGGTCACATGCACTCGTACTTGTTAATGGACAAATTAAGAAGTTGCTGCCTGAGAAGTAGTCTGAGTATATTGTATAAAAAATGGATGATCCTAAAGCACAAATACTCTATGAGGATATGGGGCATGGAAACTACATGATTATGTCCCCTAATGAAATTCAACTCCCCAAAGTGTCACCTAAAGATCCTAATGGTGTTTGGATTTTAGAGTTTGATGGAAGTTGTTCCTCAGCTGGTTCTGGAGCTGGTGTCTTACTGGTGTCACCTGAAGGAAGCCTTCATCCTTTTTCATTCAAGTTACAGTTTGAAAATACTAATAATATAGCAGAGTATGAGGCTCTCATTCTTGGACTACAAGTGGCCAAAGAACAAGGTGTAAATAATCTTCTGGCTTGTGGTGATGTGGAATTGATTGTAAAGCAAGTTAGAAGCCTTTTCCAGGTAAAAAATGGAAGGTTGAAACATTACCGGAATCAGGTTTGGGATTCCATTGAATTTCTTGATGCTTTCTCCATCGAAGCAATACCTAGGGAGAAGAACAACAGAGCTGATTCGCTAGCAGTCTCAGGATAAGTTCACCATTGAGATGGTCCATTGGCCTAGTGTACCTGATAATACCAATAACTGGCAAGTTTTCAATGATGATCAACACTTTCTTTCTTTCTTAGAACTCAAGGGTAATTTTGAACAGCTGTATTTTGAAGGAAGCGACAACCTACCTTGTGAAAATGTGCCCTTTGACAAAGCAGTCACTCAAGGAGAAGAAACGGATCAGGATGGATGCATCAAACTCAAAGAAAACAAGATTCCTAAAGGATTGGTGAGTTTAGAGGAACTATTTGATAAACATGACAGCTATGTGAAGTCTAGAGCTTCTACTGGATCTCAAAAATCATTTGAGTATGAAAAAATTAATATTGGGAGTTCTACTGATCCTAAGCTCATGATCATTGGAAAATGTTGCACAGCAAATGAGAGGAAAAAAGAAATTGATCTTTTAAAGAGGTATAAGGATGTTCTTGCTTACTATTATGAAGATTTAAAACCTTTCAAACCAAAAGATATGCAGCATTTTATTCCTCTCAAGCCTGGAATTAAGCCTTTTAAGAAGAAACAGAGGCAATACAACCCCAAAATAGCTGACACCATCTTTCAAGAAATACAGAAGTTGTTGAAGGCCAAAATCATTTTTCCCATTCACCATTCAACATGGATTGCCAATATTGTGCCTGTTAGGAAGAAAAATGGTGAGATCTACATCTGTGTTGATTTCAGGAATCTGAATCAGGTTTCCTTGAAAGATAATTATCTTTTGCCTATGATGGATCAGGTCTTGCAAGTAGTAACAGGATCTGAAAAGTTATCTATGCTTGATGGATTCTCGGGATATAATCAGGTAGAGGTTGATACTGCAGATCAACACAAAACAGCTTTCACTACTCCTTGGGGTACCTTTGCTTACAAGAGAATGCCTTTTGGGCTCATTAATGCTGGTGCCACTTTTCAGAGAGTTATGGATCTGGCCTTTGGAAGTTTGAAAGGGAAGTTTATTGTCATATACCTTGACGACTTGACAATGTTTTCTAAAACAAGGGTGGATCATTTTGACCACCTGGAGATAGTTCTGCTAAGATGCAGAGAACATGGGATTTCTTTGAATCCTAAAAAATCTATCTTTTGTGTCACAGAGGGGAAATTATTAGGGCACATCATCTCCAAATATGGTATTAAGATTGATCCTGAGAGAGTTTAAGCTATCCAGCAAATTCCTCTCCCAACTAGCAAAAAGGACGTGCACTCTTTCTTTGGTAAGATCAATTTTTTAAGAAGGTTCATCCCTGATTTTGTAGAGTTAACTTTAAATATTTCCCAAATGATGAAAGGCAAACAAACATTTGGTTGGTCTTCTAAAGGAAAGGAATCCTTTGAAGGTATTAAAAGAGCTATTGCTAAAACTCCTATTTTAGCATGTCCTGATTTCAACAAAGATTTTATTATCTATTGCTATGCCACAGATAATACCTTGGCTACTGTTTTGACTCAAGAAGATTCTAATGAGCACGAACTCCCAATTGCGTTCATGAGCTATATTCTGAAATATCATGAGTTAAAATACACCATGATGGAAAAACATGCTTTTGCAGTGGTCAAAGCTGTTAAGCAGTTTCGTTTTTACATCCTCAACTCTCATTCCATGGTGTTGGTTCCAGATACAATGTTAAGTCAATTCTCACACAACAGGAATTTGGATCCAAGAGAGGGAACTGGGTTGCTAAGGTCCAAGAATATGATATTGACATCAAACTGACCAAGCTTGTTCGTGGAAAAGGCCTTTGTGAGCTCATTGCTGAAGGAGCTAAACATGAGTTGTTGGAGGAGAAAGTTGGCCTTCCTACCGTTCTGTTTCTTAGCTCAGTTGATGAATGGTATGCTGATATCACTCATTTTCTCACCAATGGAGAATGCACCTCTCATTTAACTGCCAAACAAAAGAGGACTGTTAAACTAAGGTTAGTACAATATGTGTTGTGGGAAAACGCCTTGTTCAAATGTCAGTTAGATGGAAGATTTTTGAAATGTGTAGACAAGGAACAGCAGAAAAAGTTACTCTCAGCTTTTCATGATCAAGCATGTGGAGGGCACTATTCATCAATGGTCACTACTCATAAGATACTTCATGGAGGATATTACTGGCCTTCCTTGTTTAGAGATGCATCCAAGTGGGTTGATAAATGTGAGGCTTGTCAGACTTTCGTGGGTAGACCTAAATTAGCCTCTTTGCCTTTTAAGCTAGTTGTAATTGAAGAACCTTTTCAACAGTGGGGTTTGGACTCATTGGAACACTTAATCCCACTTCTAGTGCTGGTCATACTCATGTATTAACTGCCATGGATTATTTCACCAAATGGGTAGAAGCTATTCCAGTAAAGAATACTACTTCGGAAGTGGTGTGCAGCTTCATCAAAGAGAACATCTTGGTAAGGTATGGTGTACCTAACAAGATTGTGACAGATAATGCTTCGAATTTCTCTTCAACTGAGATAATGGATTTTTGCTATGGGTATGGCATCTCTTTGGCTCACTCCTCAGATTACTATCCTCAGGGAAATGGGCAACAAGAATCCACTAATAAAAATTTGGTGACTATTATAAGGAAATTAGTCAATGAGTCTCAACGAAACTGGCACAAGAAGCTCTATGATGCTCTTTGGGCAGACAGGATTACACCAAAGAGAGCTATTGGAAGGTCTCCTTTTCAAGTGGTATATGGAGTAGAAGCTCAATTGCTAGTAACAGTGGAGCTGCCAGCCTTACATCTAATGAAGGCCATTGAAGATACTAGTTTCAGTGATGCTTTGGATAAGAGAATTATGTATCTTCACAAATTGAATGAGGATAGATTGGAGGTTGCTGATAGGATATCTGTTCACCAGCAGAAGGTAAAGGTCCTGTTTGATAAAAATCTAGGTTCAGAGATTTCCAAGTTGGAGACACTGTTTTGTTATGGGATAAAAGGCATGAACCTCGTGGCAGCCATGGCAAGTTTGATTCCCTTTGGCTCGGACCTTTCAAGATCAGACACTTTGCTGGTAAGAATTATTTTTATCTTGATTACATGGATGGTTCTCCTCTCCCACTTCCTTATAGTGGGCAGTACCTTAAATTGTTCAAGTCATAGGTGATTAGAGAGTCCTTTGTATATTCTGTACATCGTTTTTGTTTTTCTTTCCTTTTTGTTTTGGTGTGTTTTCCTCTGTATTGGTTTGCTTTTTGACTCCGTGGCCCAATGGATAAGGTACTGGTCTACTTTACTGGTCTGCTTCCTTGAGTTTGTCTAAGTTATTACCTTGCCTCATTCCTTGAATTTATGCCAAGTCATCCCCAGAAGGAGCCAGCTGTTGTCCACTAAAAATTCCCCTGCTCTTAAGGAAGTGAAAATTTTAAAATTTTGAGTTTAAGTGTCTTCTCTGTTATACTCAATGTTAAAAGTCGAGAAATTGAGAAAATCTACATTTTTGGGTCATTTTGTGTGTTTTTTGGGCCTGTCAGACATTTTTGTCCCACGTCTCCCAAGTTCAATTGGGCCCTATGTTCCCCGATCGGCTGGTTTCCCCGAAGTTTTTCCTTTTCAGGCCCATCGGAACTTCTCGTCCCAAATGTCCCAAGTTCAATTAGGCAATTTGTTCCTTTTTCAGCCGAATCACCCGAACCACGTACTTCACACTTTCACATCCCAAATGTCCCAAGTTCAATTGGGCAAGTTGTTCCATTTTCAGCCGAATCGCCCGAACCACGTACTTCATGCACTTTCATCCCGCATGTCCCAAAAGGCATTTGTGCGTCTTTTCCCCACTTTTCCTGAATCGGCTGAGCCGTGTGTTTCACACATTCGCATCCCACATGTCCCAAATGAACCAAGTGCCATTCGTGCTTATTTTTCCCACTCTACCCGAATATCTTACTTATTAAAATTGGTAGGTATGTATTAAATGCGCATTCATTATCTTTCACTCTCCTAATCAGCTATATAACGAGTGAACCCCCTATGCATTTTTCACACTGCTTCCATGCTATCCTTTGCTCGAACCCTTGCAATCTAAATTCCTGTGCGTATATCCCTTCCCTCTGTAATTCCTTCCCAAGTCTAGTTTGTGGCTCTACCCTCCGAATTAATATCAATATGTAGATCAAATTTCAGGGACAGGAACAAATCTTGCCACTAGAGTCTGTCATTCCCAATATTGGGGACAGTGAAGCTTGCCATCTCGACTTTGGCGATTTTTGGGCAAGGATGGCAGATGCAAACCCTACACCAATGGCATATATGATTCATGACAGCGGTTTGGATTTTGCTGGAGGTTTCCCAATCTCAGTGCAATGTGCTGATACAGTGCTTTCATGCGGAGCTCACTTTGACCCTGATTCGAGTTAATTTACTAATATACACAGGGAGCTCATCACTAAACTGGACGCTGCCGCCATTAGCACTGCACTGTGGATTCCAGAAATGGATAATGCCATAGTTGTTTCCCAAAATCAAGCACAGGCCCTATTCAATCAAGAAAACGATCAATACAAGGAGCGGGTGGCGAAGTCCTGGCTAAAGAACCCTAAGAAGGGAGCATCTTGTCTATCCAAGACTCTTTTCTGGGCTGATTTCAATGAAGAATTGTTAGATTTTATAATCCTACTAGCTCGGGTTATGGGATTACCCTCTACTAATGAATTCCATTTTTGGATTTGCCCGCTCATCTGCATGGTGTGTGAGGGAACTCAAAATATCAACTGGGTAGAAATCATCAGCATGAACTTGGTGGAGTAGTTGTCTAATGTACAGCAAACGAAGAAGTTCTACATGACTTCGTACTTGATGTATACTCTGGTGGCATCAAGGCAATGGTTTGGTTTTTCTTACATTGATGCCCACAACGATGATCCTATATATGCCTACTGCCCATAGTTCACCCTAGAGACTAGCAATCACAATTTCAGAAGGGTAAATGACGCTTTCACCATGTACGTGGTCAGGCTACTTGAAGGTGACACTGCTAGAAGGTTTTCTGATGAAGCCATGAACCTGATATCACACTATGGTGCCTATTTTGTCCAATTCAGAAAATTCTCCTATATCAGGCTTGCTGGCTATGAGAGCACCCCTCTGAGGCTTCCCATGTTTTGTAGTGATAAGATGGCTTTGATAGAAGAATGCAGGCAGTTAGACAAATTACACAGAACCTGCAGAGACAAGAAGATTACTGGTTTGCACTTTCCCATCTCTTTGGGAAACTACACTTGTTAAATAGCCCTGGACGCACAGAATATAGAAAGATCCCTGGTTCCCATCACTGTTCATTTCTTCAAGCCAAGAACTTTCTTCGACTTGAAGAAGTTCATTGAGAAGAACATCAAGATAATCTATCATCATAGGGCAGATACAGAAGACTATTGGGCTGACTGTGCCGATGATTTTGAGGCTAGAAGGAGGCACTATGGCAGGTTCTCTCTGAAATTGATCCAAGAAATCGGCTTATGCCAAGTTCCTGAAGGACTCCAGGATGACAACTCTGATCTATACTCATATGAGTATGACAATGTGGTTAAGAACACTCCCTTGGAGGACTTGGATTGGAACAAGAAAGAGAAAGATGATCTGGCCGAGATCCTAGCTCCAGTCTTAGTCAGGACTAAGGTCTGGTTTGATAGGAAAGTTTGAGAGCTTAGAAGGCACTCAGCAGAATCCTCCTCTAAGGATGTTTCAACACCAAGGAGGGAAGCATCGACTCCCATATCAGACACACCTGTGCAAACCCCTCCTGCCTCATCAACGCAAGGACCTGCAGCTTCCACTCCTTCATCCACTCAAGTATACGAAAAGAAATTCAAAGAGGTTAAGAAGGAGCCTGTGGAAAAAGATCCTCAAAGAAAGCAGGTAAAAGTGCCTTTGGGACCAAAGAATGTCATTGTTCTCAGTGAAAGTGAAGAGAGTGAAGTGTCAGCCCCTACAAATGCTCCTGAAGCTCCAACGAATAAAGATAAGGAAGTCCAGAGCACTGAACTTCCAAGTTCTATTGATTCCTCTGCAACAATTGTCTCAAGCACCCCACTCACATCTCAACTTGAGACAATAGCTGTGCAAACCTTGAGCGTCATGAGCTCTCTTTCTCTTGGTCCTCTTGCCCCTCCTGCTGCTTCCTCTTCCTCTTTTACATGGGTGCAACCTTTTGTTGAGAGTAGAAAGAGGAAATCTTCCTCTCGGAGCTCAGGGCCAAATTTTGATGCTGTGGCAGCCTTATTAGGCACTACTCCTTCTCGTGCCAAGAAAGCCAGAATCACCTCCAGGATAGTGTCTGATGCTCAGGGTCAGCAATTCCTGGAGATTGCCAAGCCTACAGTAGATAAATCAGAGCAGGACTTACAGGTTTCTGACCTAGAATTTTCAAGGATTCCTATGGGAGAGTCTACTCCTAAAGGTGAGATCCACAACCTCCAGGAAACGGTCACAAGAGTCATTGGGAGGGTAGAGAAAGGGAAGCAGAATATTGAACAGTTGGAGGAACAATCCCAAATTCTCATAGGTTTTATCAAATCTCTTTTTTCTAAGGAAAAAGTTTTGGACCCTACCCCATTGACTACCCTTCCGCCACATGTAATTTTGAGCCAAGATGAAGTATAGAGTATTAAAGACACGCACAAGTATTCCATCTATGGCAGAGCTATGGAGGCCATGGTGGAAGATATGCTTGTTGCAAGATTGAACTTCATCAATGAAGCTTTCAAACTCCATGGAAAGGTGAAAAATTTGCAACAGAAGCTCTCCTCCACTATCAGGGTCATAGATAATGAGCTCAAACTCTGGAGCAGTTGCATAGTAGACCTCCATCTCATGGGATAGACAGATGAGAACATTTTATTAGCAAATAAGGTTTTTGATGATGCAAAGGATAATCTGTCAAAGTCCTGGGTTTACAGCGTGGAGTGGAAGATCAAAGTCTCGGAGGAGGCTTTGGGAGAACTACAGAATAGCTGGTAGAAGGGTGAGGCTTTCAAGACACTGGTTATATCTGCTTTCAAAGATATACATTGTCATCTTCAGGATGAAAATTCTGGTGTGCCTCTTTCCTTGCAAGAAATCAAAGCTCAATTCAGAGCTTTTGTCAAAGATAATCTATTCAAGGAAAGCTCCATTTCCAAAGAGAAAATGAAGTAGATCTGCTCTCTTCAATCTGCCATTGAAGAAGCAAATAAAGACTACCATACTCATGTCGAGTTTGATAAGGAAATGGAGAAGTGCCTCGGATTTTGGGCTCAGTCTACAACCAACACGTCAGTCCCTCGTGGCAGAGACATAGCCGAGGCATTGAAGAGATTCAGGCAGTAAATTTTGAAGTCAGTGGGTCCCTCCCATTCATAACCACATGTCTTCTTCTCCTTATTCTTCTCTTCTTTTCTAATTCTTTTTCTCGGATTCATTGTAATAAGTTGAGGTATTGCAATTGGCAATCCTTAACTAATATTTAGTTAAAAGAAGTGGTTACAAAGAGTAACTGATTTGTAAGCTATATAATGGCCTCTCCACGCCATTTTGAAGAAGAGGAAGAACTTGGCTTATTTTCTGAAAGTGTAAATAGATCATAAAGAAATCAATACAGAAGGGCTTTTCATTCTTTTTCTATTTGATCTCTTTTGTCCCCATCTTTTCATTTAATTTTGTGAAGATCATTTGTCTGTGTTATGTTAAGAAACTTTGTGTTCTAGCAGATGTTATTTACAGAACTTTGTGTCTTTAAATTCCATCTTATTTATATTATACAAATGATCTTGTTTCAATTCATTGTAACTTCGTATACATAAAGAATTACTCTCTTATCTTTAATTCTGAGTGTTGCCTTTCTTCTCATTCTCGTACTCTCATTCCTCAGTCCTTTTGTAATTAATGATCTTTATAGAAAACACTTTCGTAATATCCAAGTTCAACCAGAAAATCATGTTTTGTATACTTGTAAATAGGTTTGTTTCTGAATAAGGGAACCTCTCCCATTAAAGAGGTGGGACTTCTTGTCCCTTGACTGTTGCTCTTCGTAAAGTCCTATTTGACGACCAACACATATTCAAAATCATATTGAAATCATTTAAATGATCTGCTACTGAACTATTCTTAGAGATATTCATATTAAACAATTTTTTCATTTAAAATATCTTATTAGAGCAGAGGGTTTTTCATACAACTTCCCTAATGCATCCATTAGATCTTTTGTAGTCTTTTCCTTTGAAACATTAAATAATACCGAAGATGCAAGACATAGCCGGATTGTCCCAAGTGCTTTCCTATCTAGCAAATCCCATTCTGTATCTATCATGCTCAAGGGTTTTTTCACCTTTCTAGACAACAAAGTATAAAGATCCTTTTGATAAAGTTAATCTTCCATCTGCATCTTCCAAAGACTGAAATTCTGCCCATTGAATTTATCAACCCTAGATCTTCCTTCATCTACAATAGCTCCCACTCAAGCTAAAAACTTTCCCTGCGATTCATCACTTCAGCAAACCAAACCAGGCTCTGATACCAATTGTTAGGAAATAAGGGATAAAATATGCCGAATAATCCCTCACAGAATCGCAACAGTAGAAATTATTATAGATCTCAAATAAAATTGTAGAATAAAATAACACAACACAAAGAGACAATATTTAACGTGGTTCACCCAATTTGGGCTACGTCCACCAAGAATCACTTTCTTAGGTTTTATTACAAGCCACCGCTCTCTCAATACAATACCCAGATCTGTTTGGAGCTATGCTCAAAAAACTCTACAGAATTCACACCTGAATTCAAAACACATCTGCAATACATTTGCTTGTACATCTATCATATGCATAAGACCATATAAATAGACAACTGCTTAAGCAGTTTTACAAAACCGTGGGTATCAAAACCATGGGCAAAACCCGTCCCATAAACCTATGGGTCAAAAAACTTACCCATATGAGAAAATCACATTTCCTGATATGTCGGGTGCATTTTTCGAGGCCAAAATGTTTTACAGTCTTCAACACTTTCACACATGAAAACAGGCTCCACAACCTAACAAAATACCTACCAAAGTGGTTCGAGTTCATCAAACAAGGTAATTAATTGCATTAATTTCCCGATCTCCCTCCTGATCTTCCTTGCCACCACCTGTCAAACTGGCAAGCTCCAAATCAAATAAAACATGAATTTCCATTTCTAGTAATATTGCCACCTAGGCCTCTGCCATCCAAATTAGGCTTTGCCAAAGTCGGCATTCCGTAGGAAATAAATAAACCTTATCAAATTCATAAATGTTTAGAAACTGTCACCATTGTATATGCGACCCCTTTTTGTTCCATTTCGCATCCTTTAGTTTAGGATAGGTTAGATTGCTTAGGTTAGATCTTAGGTAGGATTTACATTAGTACCTTAGGATGTAACACTAACCACTAACCTCTAACATAGTTCTTAGAAAATAGGTGAGGTAACCCCTCAAATGAGTGAACCAATAATACTATAGTTTAAAGAACTAGGTTAGGTCACCAAATAACTTTGTAGTGTTAGGTTAAAGTTTTAGTACTTAGAAACCCTTCTAACCCTTTGTATCAAGTTTAGACTAGCAAAAAAATTATACCAGGTAACATATCTTAGGTAGGAATACTTTCACCTAGCTTAGGATTCTAGAAGTAAATCCTTTATAGGTTCCCAGATATCTTTCTCTTGTGTTGTGAACAGCTGCATCCCCATCGTTATCAGCAATGACCTATCATGGTCAACCTTTAAGGACCTAAGCCAACATCCTGTTGAATGGAAGTGCATTCACACAAAAGTAAGAGAACTTGCAACAACAAAGTTCAGTCCAACGTGAAGCCTAACTCATGGAATGTCAATTTTACCATTCACTTCACAGAGCATTACTAAAAACATTCCTTGGATCACTGAAATTGATCTAAGGATGAGTCAGACAAAATAAAAATTTACAACTCTTAAATCAGAATGTACTTTACCTTCCATAACTGAAAAGTTGATTCAGAGAAGTCACAGTTCGACCATAGGATCTTAAGAGAAGAAAAGACATTTCCATACCAAGCATGATTTCCAAAAATTAGAAGATCATATCCTTATAAGGAAAATCACCTATCAACACATGAATGTAAAGGAGGAAAATAACAATAGTCAAGGGTATTATAGTTCCCTTTGGAAAAATTCTCTGCATCTCCCTGCCACGCTGCGCCCCTCCTTCTCTCTTCTCCCCGTAGCCAACCGTGGAGCACCATGTGTCCCCAAGTGGACTTGTGGGCGTAGGAGCGCTGGTTGGTTTTTTCCTTTTCTTTGGCAAAATGCCCCGAATCCTTCCACCGCTCTGCCTTTCTCCTATTCCCTGGCATTGTCTCTGAGGCTACCACATGTCCACCAGGGTCCCGCAGAGGCACGAAAGAAATTTTTCCTTTATGCCTACATGATAGGAAAAAATCCCCAAGCCACCCCGTGACCCACCAACCCATTGAAGGTGCTTTCCCTCCTCTTAACACGTGTCCCACTAGGGAAAAATTTGACCTAAAAACTCCACCCCATGTGATGTGGTCATAAGGAGATCCGAGGACTTGAGTCCTATCCAATGGAAATGGTTTAGGGAAATTTTGGAAGCATTAAGAAGGAGAAAAATCTATTTGAAACTCTAATCCTATTAGAGAGTTGGGTATGGGGGCAGATTGCTCCCTGAACCTAACTGAAACTTCTAGCCCTAAGTTTTGGACCTTGTGACCTCTGGAATTGTTAATGAAAGAGAAGTTTGTTCTTCTAGATTTGAGTTGTTCTGGAATCTGTTAATGGTAGCTACTACCTGGTGACCTGGGGTAGACACTCTCAATCAAGTGCTTGGAGTGGGTAAGTGAAACCTTACTCTATTGACTTTATTTATGTGTTCTTTCCCTCACTGTAATTTAAACCCTGCTCTTGTCTTGATCTAGTGGAAATTAATTACCTTGGGTATTTAATTGTTTTGGGTCCCTTAACCCTAAAATTTAGTCAGGGAATATTTAGCTAAAATGTCAATGAAATCAGTAATTAAATTAATCCCTAGAGAGATTTGAGCTAGGGTGGACCTATTGCACTTGCTTCTCTATAATGAGAAATTAGTAATTGTTATAATGGAAAAATTATCAGTTGAATTTAATTTTCTTCAAGACTTTGGTCGTTAACTCCTAATAAAAAAATTATTCCATAATTTTCTAGCTAAACCTAGGTTGTTCATGGGTCTCAAGTGGGTTGTTTTAACTGGGCATCACACTTGGTATCAGAGCAGTGGTTCAAAGGCTTGGACCATTGGGCAGAATAGAAAAATTGAGGCATAAAAACTTAAAACTAGCACACTTTAAATCTAGAAAAAAAATTGGCAAGAATTTGTATGTTTTAGTAAACATGGAAGTTATATAAACCTAGCAAAATGAACTAACTCTAACTTTGGTCTATGCAGAAGGCTACGATGGAGTGAGAGGAACCTTCGTAGAGACTTAGACTTCCCACCACCACCACCACCACCACCAGATCAGGGTGTGGTAGCCATTCTTCCTAAGATTCTACAGAACCTTTATGATTTCAATGCCATTCTACGTGGAGGATTAGGAGGAGGACATGTAGCTAGTCATGATAGAGCCCCTTCTATCGAGGGTCAGGTATCTCCTCAACTTAGTGAGGAGCATAGAGGAGAGAAATCCCATGCAGAGGAATCCTGAGTAGATTCACCACCTAGGAGGCAGGGTGATAGAGTTCCAGAGCATAGAGAGATGTCTTGGAGCCCTAGGCATAGGGATGAGTGTACTGAGAGACCTAGAGGCCAACAGACCATAACATCGGATCACATTAGGGAGATCCTGAAGCTTCAACCCTCACATTACTCGGGTGATATGGGTGGATTTTAGGTAGAGGCCTAGCTAGTGAGCTTGAGAAATTTCTTCAAACTTTGTCCTTGTTATAGCAACATGAAAGCTCATGTTGTGATCCATCTACTGAGGGATGGAGTAGGAGTGCGGTGGAGGAAAAAGGAGAAGAAGCCCCATGTAGATTCAAAGATAATGACCTAGGAGCTATTCAAGGAGTAGGTATTTATCACAGAGGTTCATCCAATAGAGGATTGATGAGTTCCATGACCTCTGACAGGCTTCTCTTTCAGTACTAGAGTATGCGAGTAGATTTCTAGATCTACTCCAGTATGTAGAGTATATGCAGGATGAGCATGTGTGGACTCACAGGTTCATTTGGGGCCTAAATTTGGATATCAGAGGTGTAGTGCGGATCCACTATCCATAGAAATTAGTAGAGGCTATTGAGAAGGCCTATATTGTAAAGGAGACACGGGGTAAAACACAGTAGGCTAGAGACTGAGTCCGGACCCACATTCAGTAGATGCAGGATAATAGATCAAGGGGGTCAGTACCTCTTCCTCGTGGTGGCCAAGGTACAACATAGCCATCCTTTAGCCACATCAGCAATAGTAGTAGTCTCACCCACCCCATAGACCTCCATAGAGAGCTGATGCATAGAGAGGTTAGAGTATGGGGCCTCGTCCTAGGGGTCCAACTAGGACACAGGGTGGACCTAGAGCTCAATTAGTGGGAACTTGCCAATAGATGCCACAGTAGACCATGGTTAGATCATCAGGATCCATGCCATAGACTTCCAGGTCACCTACTAGAGGTGCTACTCCTTGGAGAGGATTAGGTGGTTGCTTTGGATGTGGAGTTGTGGGACATTTTGGAGAGATTTCCCTCAGAACCCTAACAAGGGTAAGGCATAGATGTAAGGGACTACTGTAGGTAACATGGGACATAGTCAAAAGATATATGCAATGGTTGAGAACTGCTAGGTAGAGCATCAGAGCACAGTCATCGAGACCACAGGTAGCATTGGTGGTATTCCTACCTCTGTATTATTTGACTCTGGTTCTTCTGATTCTTTTATTACACCATCTTTAGTAGACCAATGCAGGCTGATGGCTATTAGGCAGGGTCATTGTTGGGATGTTGAGATGGCTTTAGGAGCCAAGATCTCCCTTGGTTAAGGAGTGTGTTGTAGATTTGAGACCTTTCATCACTACCTTAGATTTCCGTATTCTTCCTTTGGGCTCGTATGGAGTCATTTTGGGTATGGATTGGTTATCTACACAAAGGGCTAGGATGGATTTTTATCACAAGACTATAGCTTGTGTAGATGATTTAGGAGTTGAGTCATTGATCTTGGGGGTCAGGAGACCCATTTCTATTCACACTAACTCTGTTATGTAACTTAAGCAATGTGTGTGATTGGGTTATTAGATGTATGCTATTACAGTTAGTGATAGATCAGAGGATGGGTCTAGTGGACCATCTCTAGATGATCACCCCATTTTGAGAGAGTTTTATAATGTCTTTCTAGGGGAGCTACTGGGGTTACCACCCCCACGTGAGATTGATTTTCATATAGATCTAGTTCCTAGAGCAGAGCCTATCTCACGAGCACCTTATCGGATGACCACCCCAGAGCTCTGCGAGCTCAAGTTGTAGCTTAAGGGCCTTTTGGAGAATTTCCTTATCCATCGTAGTGTATCCCATTAGGGTGCATTGGTGATATTTATGAAAAAGAAGGATGGATCCTTGCGGTTATGTATTGATTACCGCCACCTGAACAAGGTAACGATCAAGAATTGTTATCCTCTTCCTCGTATCGATGACTTGTTTGATCAGATAAAGGGAGCCAAATTTTTCTCTAAGATTGATCTCAAGTCAAGGTACCATCAACTAAGGATTTTAGAGGTGGAAATTTGTAAGACCACCTTCCACACGAGATATGGGAACTATGACTCACAGTGGTGCCTTTTGGTTTGATAAATGACCCTGCAGTGTTTATGAGTTTGATGAATGGGGTATTCAAGACCTTCTTAGACCACTTCATGTTCATCTTACTTGATGACATTTTGATATACTCACGTAAACATGAGGAGCATGAGGGGCACCTTCACTAGGTTCTTCAGTATCTTCGTGAGCAACACCTTTACGGGAAGTTGGAGAATTGTGCTTTCTTTCAGACAGAGGTGTAATATTTGGGTCATATCATTTCTGGGGAAGGTATCATAGTGAATCCTTCCAAGATTAGAGCCATTATGGATTATCTAGCACCCACTACAATGACTGAGGTACGTAGTTTCATGGGATTAGCAGGATACTACCAGAGATTTGTTCAGGACTTCTCTCAGATTGTGCACCCTATCACTTCTCTTCAGAGGAAAGGGAAGAATTTTTTTTGGTCAGACAGATGTGCAGGCCTTCAGGACACTAAAGGAGTGCCTCACTTTAGCACCTATTATTATAGTGCCAAATCCATAGGGTGAGTTCTTTGTTTACATAGACGCTTCTTTGGTAGGACTTGGAGGTGTGTTGATGCAGGATGGCCAAGTAGTAGCTTTTGAGTCTCACAAACTCAAGGATCATGACCTTAATTATCCAACCCATGATCTTGAGCTTATGGTATTTGTGTATGCCTTAGTTAGATGGAGACATTTTCTTCTTGGATGAAGATTCACACTCAGGACAAATCATTTGAGTCTTCGCCACCTCTTCACGCTACCCAATCTCAATGCTCGTCAGTGGCGTTGGATGGAGTTACTTTATGAGTATGACATGGAGATTGAGCATGTGAAGAGGAAGGAGAATGTGGTAATAGAAACTCTCAGTAGATGGAGACATGTGGCTATGACCACTACAACGAGCACAAATTTACGAAACAGGATTCTTCAGCAGCTTCCTCTTGACAACTTATACATTGTAGTATGAGAAGATATTGAGTCACAGAGACCCCTTGAGGGGAATTTTGATGGTTTTTCCTTAAAGGAAGATGGTCTTCTTAGGCACAGAGGCTGGATATATGTTCACAGAGATGGAGGCTTGAGGTAGAAAATCTTGGTAGAGGCACATCATGCACCCTATTCAGCCCATCCCGGGGTGAAGAAGATGCACACCACCTTGAGACAGTTATATCATTGGAGAGGACTTTGTAGAGACGTGGCCCAATTTGTGTCACGGTGTTTAGAGTGCTAGAGAGTTAAGGCCAAGCATCAACATCCAGCTGGCCTTCTCTTATCCTCATGCTATACTGGAATGGAAGTTGGACACCATTACCATGGATTTCATTGTTGGGTTACCAATGTCAAAATATCACCATGATGCCATCATGGTCACAGTTGATAAATTGACAAAAGTGGCTCACTTTTCTCCTGGTGAAGACCACTTATATAGCTAGAGTAGTGGCATGGGTATATTTGGATGAGATCCTGTCAGGTTACATGGGATTCCGCATGGAAGATCATTAGTGACTGCGATCCTTTGTACACTTCCCATTTTTGGACTACCATATAGTATGCTCTCGAGATGAGAATCAACTTCAACACAACATATCACACCTGAGACAGATGGATAGATGGAGAGTGAGTGAATACAGATTTTAGAGGACATGCTTAGGATGTATGTGATGGATCAACAGTCTAAGATGGGAGGAGTACTTGTACTTGGTTGAGTTTGCCTACAATAATAGTTTTCAGAGTTCTATAGGCATGGCTCCTTTTCAGGCTTTGTATGGTAAAGAGTGTAGGACACCACTTAGCTAGGACAGGCTAGAGGACAGGGTTTCTCTTGGACTAGCTTTATTGCAAGAAATGGAACAACAGGTGGTATTGATCAGGTAGAGATTGCAGGAGGCATATGATAGAAATAAGAAGTATGCAGGATCAACATAGGATCTGACAATAGTTTTGATGTGGGCATGAAGGTGTTCCTTTGTGGCTAGGCCACATAAGATCCCTATCTGTTATGGAAAATGTTCTAAGTTAGCTCCTAGATTCATGTAGGTCCTTTTGAGATCATTGGATGTGTATTGGCTATTTGGCCTACCATCTAGCGTTGCCACCTAGCTTGTCTCACATACATGATGTGTTTCATGTTTTAGTTCTTAGGAGATATATTACAGATTCTTATCATGTTCTGGATTGGACCTCATTACAGGTGTAGGATTAGGGGTAGGTGATAGTGGAGTCCATCCGCATTATAGATCGCAAGACCTTGAGCCTTCAAGGTAGAGAGATTGATCAGGTTCGGGTCTAGTGGGATAGATATGACAACACTGTAGCTACATGGGAGGATGCTACTTTATTACGAGTTTAGTTTCCACATTTGTTCCAGCTACTTCCAGGAGGAAGTTGAGTCTAAGAGGAGGGGGATGTGGTGCCCACTTCCATTTGAAACCTTTTGATACTGATCTTGATACTGCTGATTACATTATGGACATTATTATGGTTTTGATTTAGTATGATTTTAGATGTTGTACCATGGATTCTTGTTGATCTTGATTTAGTTATGATGCATGATGATTATTAGAGACACTTCATATGTGGGTGATGATATACTTTTGACATGGATATATTATGAATGTTGTTCAGACATGTGATTTTTGGATATTGTGAGTAGACCTAGAAAATGGATATTATATGATGATGATATAGTTCTTGATATAAAATGTAAGTGATATTGTTGATTACCTTGATGTTATTGTGATTCATATGTATAGATGATCTTGTGATTATATTTATATCAAGTTGGATGTTCTAATATGCCCATGAGGTAGAAGGAGGTATTTGTGTTTTGCAGGTTAAACTATCACAACAAACATCAAGGGATTGGAGACTAACCACATTGAAATTGTAGATGAATTAAACAAGGTCACCATGACAACATGTTTTGTGTGTGTGTTGTTTTTTTTTAGGGATTCCCATGGGGGGGATTATATTTGAATGTGAATGTTATCCAAAATGGTGCCCTAGCTCATTTTTGTGGCTAACTCCTTGTGTTCTTGCCTCTCTTGTGCCTCAGTCTACATTTTTTTTATTTTCAGGCACTCAAGGCTTTTAAGAAATGGCACCATTAGATAGAGCTCTCTCTCAGCTTTCCAGAAAGGTAAAGTTTTCCTCCTAACTCCTTATATTTTTCAAGTTATGGCTCGACAGAGTTTTTGTGGAAAATTTTCCCTTGCAAGGTCCGCAGCCAATCAGAACTCGCCACGTGTCCAGGTCAAAAATATCAAAGCGATCCGATTTTGGCCTGTTTTTGCCCTAAAACTTTAAATCACCATAACTTTTGATCCAGAGCTCAGATTTTCACGTTCTTTATATCAATGAAAAGCTGGTGAAATTCTCTACAAGATTCTATGGTAAATTTTGAATTTTGGTTTAGTTTAGAGGGAGAAAATAAAAAAATGCTTCTGGTACGTGCCCATGGACAGAACTGATGTTTCAACAACAATTTTAATGCAAAATGGGTCGCATTCTTCTCCAACATGGTAAAAAATGTTAGGGCATGGGTTTGTAAGGACCTCCATGCTATTTTTAATGCATTTTGGTCAATGGGGAATGGCTCCCATGTTTTTTCACATTTTCTCTCTCCTAGGCTCGACCCATGCACTGTAAAAGCCGGATTTGGCTCATTTTTCAAAGGGGGGAACACTTTTTTTACACAACAAGCTTCTGCTTTCACTTTCAACAAGTGATTTTGGCAAGTATTAGGCCTTCTAGGGATTGTAACAGGTTTTTCTACATCTTTGGTGTTGGAATACAAGGATTTTGATGTTGAAAATCACAATGTAGGCTCTGTGAATGCTTTCAGTCCTTTTTATGTGTTGTTTGCTTCATTTCAAACCCTTGTTTATAGCTTATCAACCTGTGCATGATGTTTTATGTTGTAATTTCTGATTTGTGTCAATTTGCATGAGCAAGAAGTGCTCACCACTCCTTTGGTGTATCACCCTTATCAGTTTAGTTTTAATTTTTACATTTCTTATCCCTGTCTCCTTACAAATTAAGATAAAATTAGGATCTGAACCTCTGCAGTTATGTAAATAATAGATTTGATCAGAGGAGTTTGAGGAACCAGCCTCTAATCTGGAGATTCCTCTCTCATTTTACAAGTCTCACACTTGGAGAGAGGTTTCAATGTTGTGCAATCACAATGGATGCCTGAAACATCAACTTAGAAACCTAATTTACATCCAGGGGTGCTGCTGATTTGCAACAACAGTTTTGGCACGCCCGATGGGACATTAGAGGTCTCATTTTTATTGCAGCAAAGTTGATTAGCATCTGCTGTAATTTTCTTTCTTAAAAAGAGCTATAATTTTCACATCTGGCGACTCCAAGGGGAAGAATCCATTGGTTTCAGCAGTGCAGGCCTGAAAACTCATGATAAGAATCACTACAAGGTCAAGAGATGGAGAAGAAGAGGTGCTGTTTGAATATCTGCATTTATCTCTAAGAGTAAGGCAAAGTGGGAGAAGGATTCAAAGGTCTCCATCTCCACCAAACAGAACTCTCTCAACTCCTCCACCTGGTAGGCCTTTCATTCAATCAACAAGGGTTCTAAGACCAATTAGAATGGCACAAAACAACCCCTATGTCAACTTCACAGGCAACAACCCACTTGCCCTCAATGCACAACATCCAATTCCAATTGCAGCCTTAAAGAACATTCCCTACTTCACTGGAGAAAATCAGACTACTCCAGGTGATCATGTTAAAGACATTGCCAATCTTTGTGCAATTCATGAAATCAATGAGATGCAAGTGGCTGTCAAATTGCTGGAATCTTCATTCAAGGGGAAATCATTACAATGGTTTAGAAGCCTTGGAGCTGGTTCTATCACAAATTGGAATCAACTGTGTATAGCAGCACTTCATGAGCAATTTGGAGAGAAGGGAGACAACTTGTCTCTTTTGGAGCAGCTGACAACCATCAAGAGAGATCCCAATGAGCAGCCTGACCGATTTCAACTTCAGATTTCAAAATACTTGGGAGAGAATTCCAGTGGTAGTCAGGCCAACAGCAGAAGGTGATTTTCTCTACTACCTCAAAGCTCTAAATTCTAATATTTCTATGTTGATTCAGTCCATGGGAGGAATAACTATCCCTATGGCTTATAGCATTGCCATTAGGGCTGAAAATTGTTTGATCCAAGCTAGAAAACTAGCCCCTAGACCTCCCATGCCATTGTTTCCAAGTTTAGAGAGTCCAAATACCAATCAAGCACCTAATTTGGCTCCTTCTCCCACTCCTAGAAATCAGAGTTCAAATGAAGCTTCTACTTCATCTCCAAGTGCCCCAAATGAGCTTCAAGAAGTCATGAAGCAACTGCAAAACCTAGGCAATGATCTGGTTACTCTCAAGAGGCAACAAGACCAAGGTTTTAGACCTTCTTACCAGCCCCAAGCTTAGCCTAACAGGCAGCCATACCAACCACAAAGACCACCTAATCTAGCTACAAATATGAATCAAACAAGGCCTCCTGCCAATAGACCATTTTAACCCTACAATCCAAATGCCATATCTACCTCTAAGGCATTGGTGCCAACACAAAACAACATTACTCAGGAGTATGACTGGTGTTTTCCATGTAATGAACCTCATAAACAATCCATGTTCTTCAATGGTGCTTTGAATCAAGCATTAATGGTGATAACTACTAGTGTGGAGGGTGAGGGCAGTCAAGGAAACAACCAACAACAAGAAACATTCCAACAACAATCAGCCCCAAATGACACCACATCGGTAAATTGGCAAGTAGAGGATTTTTGCGGCATGAATCAGGTAGTTTCCCAAGGTGTTGCAGCCAACACGAGGTCAAAAAGAAGGAATTTGGGTGAAGAAAAACCATTAGCTCCAACCAATCCACAACCTTCCATGGCTCCACAAATGGTTGACAAGCAAAATCTAATTTCAAATGCACAAGGGCAGCCAAGAACAGCTCCTAGACCAACTCAAATACCAGTTATTGCTACCTACGTGCAAGGAGTGAATGTACAAGCAAAGGGACAGCAAAGAGATCCTTCATCACCATTTAGTATCATTGATCAGATGAAGAAGACAAATGTTAATATATCAATGTGGGAATCCCTATCTATCCCAGGCCAAAGAGACTTGTTACAAGCTGCCATGAAGGACTGGCCAACTTCAAATCAACAAGTTCAGATGCAAGAGAAAGTTCTCACAAATGCTACCCAGCCTGAGGGGAATCATGGAGGACAACAAGGTAAAATGTTGAAGGCCCCTCCTTTCTATGTTTCATTAATCATTGGAAATAAGTTAGTGCACAATTGCATGATAGATTCCGGGGCAAGTAGCTCATTGATGCCTAAACAAATAGCTGATCAGTTAGGGCTCCATTATGAAATCATATCCAAAGGGGGTAGTGTAGCTAGATGGGGACAGCAGTAACAATAGTTGGGTGATTAGAAACTTGATTCTTACCTTGCATGCATGTCCAAATGTTTGTTTGTTTTCCCTCCCCCCCAAACGAGAAAATAGATGTCATATCAGTCAATAGCTACTGACCTATGTCAAGAGAGAAGGAAAGGAGAGAGGTCAAGATGCGGAAGTGCACCCAGGAATCACGTCCGACGCCGAATGTCACGGGACCTTGTCACACAAGAACAGCACGACAAGAGAGAGGAGAGGAACTTGCGACTAGGAGGAGAGGATAGAGGAGAGGGAAAAGCCGGCCGCAGGGAAGGACCGATAGCTGGTTAGCCTAGAAGTGAGGTAGAGGTACTTGGTTAGGATTGCGGTCAAACAGGCTATTCAGAAACAAGGTAATGGAAACTAAGGCGACAATCACGCTTGGAATGTCCTCTTGCAAACTTCCACATTGGCCTTACATTCACGTCAGATCAACGCCAATTGTTCATGATTTGATCAAGAGAGACCACCCAAGCACCAATGAAGTGACACAGCCAAGGTTGGACGCCATCCCAGATCTAACTCTTGATGAATGGTGCAAACACGGGAGACAGGTGACCAGCTTTTGATCTTAAGTCAAGAAGTGGAAAAGAATCTGAAGATTGAGGCTCGATCTATGAAGATACACGATAGAGAAAAGAAAATCACTATTCCTAGCATACCACAAGCCAAACCATGAAGATGGACAATGAGGTATGTACTGTTTTTGATGGAATCAGGAGAGAGTAGCCAAAGGATGCAGGATTGGTTATCTACACATAGGGCTCGGATTGGTTTTTATCACAAACTATAGCTTGTGTAATGATTTAGGATTAGTCATTGATCTTGGGGGTCAGGAGACCCATTTGCCCCTTATTCACACTAACTCTGTTAGTTAAATCAAACGCAATGTGTGTGCTGGGGTTATTAGATGTATGCTATTACAGTAGTGATAGATCAGAGGATGGGTCTAGTGGACCATCTCTAGATGATCACCCCCATTTTGAGAGAGTTTTATAATGTCTTTCTAGGGGAGCTACTGGGGTTACCACCCCCACGTGAGATTGAATTTTCATATAGATCTAGTTCCTAGAGCAGAGCCTATCTCACGAGCACCTTATCGGATGACCACCCCAGAGCTCTGCGAGCTCAAGTTGTAGCTTAAGGGCCTTTTGGAGAATTTCCTTATCCCATCGTAGTGTATCCCATTAGGGTGCATTGGTGATATTTATGAAAAAGAAGGATGGATCCTTTGCGGTTATGTATTGATTACCGCCACCTGAACAAGGTAACGATCAAGAATTGTTATCCTCTTCCTCGTATCGATGACTTGTTTGATCAGATAAAGGGAGCCAAATTTTCTCTAAGATTGATCTCAAGTCAAGGTACCATCAACTAAGGATTTTAGAGGTGGAAATTTGTAAGACCACCTTCCACCACGAGATATGGGAACTATGACTCACAGTGGTGCCTTTGGTTTGATAAATGACCCTGCAGTGTTTATGAGTTTGATGAATGGGGTATTCAAGACCTTCTTAGACCACTTCATGTTCATCTTACTTGATGACATTTTGATATACTCACGTAAACATGAGGAGCATGAGGGGCACTTCACTAGGTTCTTCAGTATCTTCGTGAGCAACACCTTTACGGGAAGTTGGAGAATTGTGCTTTCTTTCAGACAGAGGTGTAATATTTGGGTCATATCATTTCTGGGGAAGGTATCATAGTGAATCCTTCCAAGATTAGAGCCATTATGGATTATCTAGCACCCACTACAATGACTGAGGTACGTAGTTTCATGGGATTAGCAGGATACTACCAGAGATTTGTTCAGGACTTCTCTCAGATTGTGCACCCTATCACTTCTCTTCAGAGGAAAGGGAAGAATTTTTTTTTGGTCAGACAGATGTGCAGGGCCTTCAGGACACTAAAGGAGTGCCTCACTTTAGCACCTATTATTATAGTGCCAAATCCATAGGGTGAGTTCTTTGTTTACATAGACGCTTCTTTGGTAGGACTTGGAGGTGTGTTGATGCAGGATGGCCAAGTAGTAGCTTTTGAGTCTCACAAACTCAAGGATCATGACCTTAATTATCCAACCCATGATCTTGAGCTTATGGTATTTGTGTATGCCTTAGTTAGATGGAGACATTTTCTTCTTGGATGAAGATTCACACTCAGGACAAATCATTTGAGTCTTCGCCACCTCTTCACGCTACCCAATCTCAATGCTCGTCAGTGGCGTTGGATGGAGTTACTTTATGAGTATGACATGGAGATTGAGCATGTGAAGAGGAAGGAGAATGTGGTAATAGAAACTCTCAGTAGATGGAGACATGTGGCTATGACCACTACAACGAGCACAAATTTACGAAACAGGATTCTTCAGCAGCTTCCTCTTGACAACTATACATTGTAGTATGAGAAGATATTGAGTCACAGAGACCCCTTGAGGGGAATTTTGATGGTTTTTCCTTAAAGGAAGATGGTCTTCTTAGGCACAGAGGCTGGATATATGTTCACAGAGATGGAGGCTTGAGGTAGAAAATCTTGGTAGAGGCACATCATGTACCCTATTCAACCCATCCAGGGGTGAAGAAGATGCATGCTACTTTGTGATAGTTGTATCATTAGAGAGGAATTCATCGAGATGTGGCTCAATTTGTGTCACGGTGTTTAGAGTGCTAGAGGGTTAAGGCCAAACATCAACATCTAGCAGGTCTTCTTTATCCTCATGCCATACCGGAATGGAAGTGGGACACCATTTCCATGGATTTCATTGTTGGGCTACTGATGTCGAGATATCACCACAACACCATTATGGTCACAATTGATAAATTGACAAAAGTGGCTCACTTTTCTCTGGTGAAGACTACTTATACAACCAGAGTAGTGGCAAAAGTATATTTGGATGAGATTGTCAAGTTTCATGGGATCCCATGGAAGATCATTTGTGACCACAATCCTTTGTACACACTACATTTCTGGATCAACTTCAGCACAACATATCACCCTGAGACATATAGACAGACCAAGTGAGTGAATCAGATTTTAGAGGATATGCTCAAGATGTATGTGATGGATTAGTAGTCTAAGTGGGTGGAGTACCTATACTTGGTGGATTTTTCCTACAATAACTGTTTTCAGAGTTCCATAGGCATGGCTCCTTTTTAGGCTCTGTATGGTAGAGAGTGCAGGACACCTCTTAACTAGGAAAGGTTAGAGGACATAGTATCTCTTGGACCATCTCTCTTGTAGGACATGGAACAGTAGGTAATGTTGATCAGGCAAAGATTGTAGGAGGCACAGGATAGGTAGAATAAGTATCTGGATCAACATAGGATCAACCATAGTTTTAATGTGGGCATGAAGGTGTTCCTTCATGTTATGGAAAAGGTTCTAAGTTAGCTCTTAGATTCATTGGACCTTTTGAGATCTTGGATGGTATTGGCCCTTTGGCCTACCATTTAGCATTGCCACCCAGCTTGTCTCGCGTACATGATGTGTTTCATGTTTCAGTTCTTAGGAGATATATTGTAGATCCATCTCATGTACTAGATTGGACATCATTACAGGTGCAGGATCAGGGGTAGGTAATGGTGGAGTCCATCCGTATCATAGATAGCATGACCCTGGGCCTTCGAGGTAGAGATATTGATCAGGTATGGGTGTAGTGGGATAGATATGACAAGACTACAGCTACTTGGGAGGATGCCACAGTATTACAAGTATAATTTCCACATTTGTTCCAGTGACTTCTAGGAGGAAGTCGAATCTAAGGGGAGGGGGACGTATTTCCCACTTCCCTTTGATACTTTTAGATACTGATCTTGATACTGTTGATCTTATTATGGACACAATTATGTTTTGTTTTGGTATGATGAATATATATTAGATCATAGATTAGTATTGATTTGGATTCAGTTATTATGCATGATGATTATTAGAGACATTATTATATGTGGATGATGGTATACTTGTTATCCAAAATGTGCCCCAGCTCATTTTTTGTGGCTAACTCCTTGTGTTCTTACCTCTCTTGTTCCTTGGTCCACATTTTTTGATTTTAAGGAACTCAAGGATTTCTGGAAATGGCACCATCAGATAGATCTCTCTCTCATCTTTCCAGAAAGGTAAATTTTGCCTCCTAACTCCTTATATTTTTCAAGTTATGGCTCGACGGAGTTTTTGTGGAAAATTTTCCCATTTGAGGCCCGTAGCCAATAGGAAGCTGCCACATGGCATCTGACCAGTGGAGCAAGGGGAATTTTTGAAAATTTTTCCAAAGACAAAAAGACGTAAAATTTGAAATTTTTTCCTGCCGATCCGTTTTTGGGCCGTTTTTGCCCTAAATCTTCAAATGATCATATCTTTTGATCCATAGCTCGGATTTTCACGTTCTTTATATCATTGGAAATCTGTTAAAATTCTCTACATGATTCCATGGTAAATTTATAATTTTGGTTCAATATGGAGAGAGAAAATTCAAAAAAGGTTCTGGTATGTGTCCATGGCTGGAAATGACATTTCAACAACCAAATTTAATACATAATGGGTCGCATTCTTCTCCAATATGGTCAAAAATGACAGGGTATGTGTTTGTAAGGTACTCCATGCTGTTTTAATGTATTTTCCATCAATGAGGAATGGGTTGCCATGTTTTTTATGTTTTCTCTCTCCTGGGCTCGACCCATGCATTGTAAAAGCATGATTTGGCTCATTTCTTCATGGTTGAACACTCTTTGGCATTGCAAACTTCTTCTTTCACCTCCAGAAAGTGATAGTTGTAAGAATTAGACCTTTTTCATAGTTTGTAACAGGTTTATACCTCTTTGATGGTGGAATACAAGAGATTTTTATATGGAATTGACAGTGCAAACTCTGTGAATGCTTTCAATCCTCTGTTTGTATTGTTCTACTTCATTTTAAGACCTCTAATTACATATATCAGCTTGTGTATGTTTTCCCTTGTTGCATTTCATGAATTTGTGTCTATTTAAATGGCAAAAAATGTTTCACCACTCCTTTTGGTGCATCACCATCTTTAGTTTAGTTTCATTTTTGCATTTTTATCACTGTCTCCTTGCAATCTAGGGTAGAATTAGGATTAGAACCTCTGTAGTTGTGCAAAATATAGATCTAAATTAGAGGAGTTTGAGGAACCACCCTCTATTCTGGAGATTTCTCTCTCATTTTCACAAGTCCCACACTTGGAGAGAGGTTTCCATGTTGTGTAATCACACTGGATGCTCTAAACATCATTTAGAACCTTGATTTGTAGCCAGGGGTGCTGCTGATTTGCAACAATAGTTTTGGCACGCCCGGTGGGACCTTAGAGGTCTCATTTTTATTACACCAAAGTTGATGTGCATCTGCTACAATTTTCTTACTTGAAAAGAGCTATAATTTACATATCTGGTGACTCCAAAGGGGAAGAATCAACTGGTTTCAACAGTGCAGGCCTGAAAACTCATGAGAAAAATCACTACAAGGTCAAGAGCTGGAGAAGAAGAGGTGCTGTTTGAATATCTACAGTTATCTCCAAGAGTAAGGCAAAGTGGAAGAAGGATTCAAAGGTCTCCATCTCCACCAAACAGAACTCTCTCAACTCCTCTACCTGGTAGGCCTTTCATTCAGTCAACAAGGGTTTTAAGACTAATTAGAATGGCACAAAACAACCCCTATGTCAACTTCACAGGTAGTAGCCCACTTGCCCTCAATGAAAAACATCCAATTCCTATTACAGCCTTGAAGAACATTCCATACTTCACTAGAGAAAATCAGACTACTCCAGGTGATCATTTTAAGGATATTTCTAACCTTTGTGTAATTCATGAAATCAATGAGATGCAAGTGGCTGTACAGTTGCTGGCATCTTCATTCAAGGGGAAAGCATTACAGTGGTTTAGAAGCCTTGGAGCTGGTTCTATCACAAATTGGAATCAGCTATGTATAGCACTTCATGAGCAATTTGGAGAGAAGGGAGACAACTTGTCTCTTTTGGAGCAGCTGACAGCCATCAAGAGAGCTCCCAATGAACAGATGACCGATTTCAACTTCAGATTTCAAAAGACTTGGGAGAGAATTCCAGTGGCAGTTAGGCCAACAATAGAAGGTGATTTTCTCTATTATCTCAAAGCTCTAAATTCTAATATTTCTATGTTGATTCAGTCCATGGGAGGCATAACTATCCCTATGGCTTATAACATTGCCATTAGGGATGAAAATTGTTTGATCCAAGCTGCAAAACTAGCCCCTAGACCTCCCATGCCATTGTTTCCAAGTTTAGAGAGTCCAAATACTAGTCAAACACCTAATTTGGCTCCTTCTCCCACTCCTAGAAATCAGAGTTCAAATGAAGCTTCTACTTCATCTCCAAGTGCCCCAAATGAGCTTCAAGAAGTCATAAAGTAATTGCAAAACCTAGGCAATGAGCTAGTTACTCTCAAAAGGCAACAAGCCCAAGGTTTTAGACCTTCTTACCAGCCCCAAGCTCAGCCTAAAAGGAAGCCATACCAACCATAAAGGCCTCCTAATCCAGCTGCAAATGTCAATCAAACAAGGCCTCCTTCCAATAGACCATTTCAGCCCTATAATCCTAATGCCATATCTACCTCTAAGGCATTGGTACCAACACAAAACAACGTTGCTCAAGAGTATGATTGGTGTTTTCCATGCAATGAACCTCATAACCAATCTATGTGCTTCAATGGTGCTTTGAATCAAGCATTAATGGTGACAACTACTAGTGTGGAGGGTGAAGGCAGTCAAGGAAACAACCAACAACAAGAAACATTCTAACAGCAATCAACCCCAAATGACACCACATTGGTAAACTGGTAAGCAGAAGATTTTTGTGGCATGAATCAAGTAGTTTCTTAAGGTGTTATAGCCAACACAAGGTCAAAAAGAAGGAATTTGGGTGAAGAGCAGCCATTAGCTCCAACCAATCCACAACCCTCCATGGCTCCACAAATGGTTGGCAAGCAAAAATCCAATTTCAAATGCACAAGGGCAGCCAATAACAGCTCTTAGACCAACTCAAATACCAGTTATTGCTACCCACATGCAAGGAGTGAATGTACAAGCAAAGGGACAAAAAAGAGATCCTTCATCACCATTCAGTATCATTGATTAGATGAAGAAAACAAATGTTAATATATCAATGTGGGAATCCCTATTTATCCTAGGCTAAAGAGACTTGTTACAAGCTTCCATGAAGGGCTGGCCAATTTCGAATCAACAAGTTCAGATGCAAGAGAAAGTGCTCACAAATGCTGCCAAACTTGAGGGAAATCATGGAGGATAGCAAGGTAAAATGTTGAAGCCCCCTCCTTTCTATGTTTCATTAATCATTGGAAATCAGTTAGTGCACAATTGTACGTTAGATTCCGGGGCAAGTAGCTCAGTGATGCCTAAACAAATAGCTGATCAGTTAGGGCTCCATTATGAAATCATATCCAAAGGGGTAGTGTAGCTAGATGGGACAGCAGTAACAATAGTTGGGTGATTAGAAACTTGATTCTTACCTTGCATGCATGTCCAAATGTTGTTGTTTTACAAGATGTATCAGTCATAGACCTTCCACCACTCTTTGCCCTATGCTTGTCAAGGGACTTCACAACCAAGATTGGGGGATATTTTTCTGCTGATTGGTCACACATGCTATTCAGAACAAGGTATGGAACTAAGGCGACAATCAGGTCTGAACCTATTGCAAACTTCCACATTGAGCCTTACACTTCAAGTCAGATCAACGCCAATTGTTCATGATTTGATCAAGAAGACCACCCAAGCACCAATGAAGTTGACACCAAGGTTGGAAGCATCCCAGATCTAACTCTTGATGAATGGGCAAACAAGGTACATGCTTTTGATCCTTATCAAGAAGTGGAAGAATCTGAGTTAGGGGTCTATTGCATACACGAAGAAAATCAGCCTATTCCTAGCATCACCAAGCCAAACCATGAAGATGACAATGAGGTATTGTAGCTGTTTTTTGATGGATCAAGGAGTAGACAAGGTGCAGGAGGTGGAGCCATGCTTGTTTCACCTCAAGGAGTAAACTATTATTCAACTTTTAGATTTCAGTTTACATGCTCCAATAACACTGCTGAATATGAAGCCTTGGTGCAAGGGATGCATTGGGCAATCAAGAAGAAAATAAAGAACTTGCAAGTCTTTGGTGACAGTGAATTGATTATAAATCAGGTTAAGGGACAACATGCTGCCAAGAATGATCTACTCAGGTGCTACAAGAACAGGGTGTGGGACCTCAAGGAAGATTTTGAGGGTTTTGGCATCAAATCCATTCCTAGGAAAGAGAATCAAGCTGCTGACAGGCTTGCAGCAGTAGGGGCAGCCTTTGACATTGTAGAAAGCATTCAAAAAGACAAGCTATATCCAAACATCCACGTGATTATGAGGCCTTCAGTGCCAGATAACAATGTCAGTTGGTAAGTGTTTGAGAATGACCAGCAAATCATCCATTTCTTGCAAGAAGAAGTTGAGTTCTCAGCTAAGAATCAAGAAAAGTTAGAACAACAGTATGGTGACTAGGTGGTACAGCTGAGAACTAACAAGTTGCCCAAGGGACTTATCACTTTGGAGTCCATTTCTAATCCCAATGATCAGTTTAGAAAGGAGAAAGTAAACATTCAGGTCAAGAGAGAGGATTCAGTATCCATCTTGGTAGAAGAGAACAAACCATTGCAAATTGGAAAGATGACAAATGAACAAGAAAGGTATGAATTCATGCAGCTATGTCAAGAACTCCCAGATGTGTTTGCTTAGAGCTACAAAGATTTGAAAGGTTTCAATCCCAACTTAGCTCAGCATACCATTGAATTGGATCCAAATACTAAGCTTGTCAGGCAGAAACAAAGACCAGTCAATCCACACATGGAGCCTCTCATGAGAAAAGAATTGGACAAGCTGATTGAGTCAAGAATCATATTCCCAATCAAGCATTCTAGTTGGGTTGCCAACTTGGTTCCAGTCAGAAAGAAGAGTGGGGAGATCAGATTGTGTGTTGATTTCAGAGACTTAAATAGAGCATCTCTTAAGGACCATTACCCCCTCCCTTCCATGGAGCAAATCTTGCAAGTTGTGGCTGGCTCCAAGAGGTTTTTACTACTTGATGGCTACTCAGGCTACAATCAGATTATGGTGAAGGAGGAAGACCAGTTCAAGACAACCTTCACAACCAAATGGGGAAATTTTACATACAGGAAAATGCCATTTGGGCTATCCAACATTGGTGCTACCTTCCAAAGGGAAATGGACATGGCGTTCAAAGGTTTGATTAACAACGTGGTGCTGATTTACCTTGATGATATTATTGTTTTTTCCAAAAATGCAGCATACCACCTCTCTCATTTGAGACAAGTTTTCACGAGGTGTAGGAAATTTGGGGTGTCTTTGAATCCTAAGTAGTGTATCTTTCTTGCACATGAAGGAAAGCTCCTTGGCCATATTGTCTCCAAAGAATGATTAGCAATTGATCTAGAGAGAGTCGAAGCCATAAGAGCACTACCATTGCCAAGCCACAAGAAATCCCTTCAGAGTTTCTTGGGGAGGATAATCTTTGTTTGGAGGTTTGTCCCAGATTTTGCAGCCCTTGTCAAGCCCATCACCAAAATGTTAAAGAAGAGCATGGCTTTCATGTGGAGAGCAGAAGGCAAGGAGAGTTTTGAAGTAATCAAAGAAGCCATTTCTCAAGCACCAACTCTCATCAACCTGGACTTCTCCAAGGATTTCATCCTCTATGCATTTAGAGGTAATGACACTATTTCTGCCATTTTGGTACAGCAGAACAAGGATAATGATGAGCAGCCAATTACCTTCTTCATCTAGAGCCTAGATGACTATGAGGTGAAGTACTCTTTTATTGAGAAGCATGTGCTAGCAGTAATCAGAAGCTTGAAGAAATTCAAGCATTTAGTCTCAAACAACAAGGTTCTAGTTACTGGTCTCACATGTTGGGGTTAAGGACTTTCCTCCTCAACAAAGATTTGAGCAAGAAAAAGTCAGGTTGGATCACCCGTATCATGGAGTATGACATTGAGATCAAGATCACCAAGCTGGTAAGAGCGAAAGGATTGTGGTGAGCAGCTAGTTTTGGGGAAGAAAAAAGAAGTATGCAATGAACAAGAGGCTGTTTTGACAGTCTAGGACATCCATGAGCCAAGTGGCAATCAAGAAGAAGACAATGTTGCCCCCACTCCTTGCTAGACCCAAAGTATTATACACTTCCTAAGCATAGGCCTATGCCCCTTGGAGATGAAAAATACCCAAAGAAGACACTTCAGATTGCAGGATGTCCCATATGCCATTGTTGATGGAGTTTTGTTCAAGAAAGATGTGAATGGAGTGCTGCTAAGATGCATTAGCACGAATCAGATTCATAGGGTGTTGGAAGACTTCCATGGTGGACCAGCTAGTGGTCATTTTGCACCAAGAGTGATAGCTCTAAAAATCATGAAGGATGGTTATTATTGGCCTAAAATTTTCAGTGATTGCTATGCATGGATTAAGAGGTGTAAGAATTGTGCATTCTTCACAGGAAAAGAGAGACTTGCTGCCCTTCCATTGCATCCAATCTCAGTTGACCAGCCATTCATGCAATGGGGTTTGGACTTCATTGGAGTCATTAATCCCAATTCAAGTCAAGGGCACAAATAGATTTTGATAGCCACGGACTACTTCACCAAATGGACTGAAGCGAGTAGCACTCAAAGAAGCAAATGAGTCCAGCATCTTAGACTTTTATGAGGGGATAGCAGACCAGATTTGGTATACCTGCTACAATAATCTTAGATAATGCATTGGCATTCATTGGATCCAAGGTGACTGAGTGGGCTGTCAAGAATGGGATCTACCTAAGCACTTCATCAAACTATTACCCTCAAGGTAATGGCCAGGCCGAGTCTACAAACAAGAACTTGTCGAGGATCATTAGGAGGACTCTTGATGAGAATCAGAGGTCTTGGCATACCAAACTGAAATCAGCCTTATGGGTTGATAGGATAACTCCCAAGAGATCCATAGGTAACTCTCCATTCAAACTTTTCTATGGAAGAGAGGCAATCTTGCCCATGTCACTTGAGTTGCCAACATTGGAACTCATGAAGCAATTAGAGTTGCTAGAGTTTGAGCCCATGGAGGTGAGATATGTAGAGTTGATGGAGCTGCAGGAGGTTAGAAATCAGGCATGCCAAGCAATGGAAAAGGATAAAGCTTTGATCAAAAAGACCTTTGATAGGAAGGCCAAGGATAGATCTTTTCAGGTTGGAGATCTAGTGTTGAAATGGGATGTGGATAGAGCAAAACCTAGGCAAGGAATTCAAAATTTGATTCCATTTGGAGTGGCCCATACATGGTCACGAAGTGCAAGAACAACAATGCTTTCTAATTGGCCTCATTGGATGGTGAAGAACTTTAGATTCCAGTCAATGGAATCTATCTCAAGCGTTGCTTCTAGAGGGAAATTTACCACCTTGTAAATATTAGATTAGATTTTCACTCCTCCAAGTGCTTTGCACATTGTTTTGATTATATATTAGTTTTTCTTTCCCTAAGGTGCTTTGGCACAGCTTGCTGTCCCTGGAGATGTTTTGCAGTCCTTGCTTCCATCATGTGATATTCCATCTTCCTCCTTGCACATTCTAAGTCAGTTGGAGGTTCTAAACAGAAATATATGATGACTCCATGCCTAATGGACTACTTCAGGCAACTAGTACTTTTCATCTAGCAGGCAGATGACCCCTTTGAGTCGCCAAAATTGTTATCCAAAATGGTGCCCCAGCTCGTTTTTTATGGCTAACTCCTTGTGTTCTTGCCTCTCTTGTGCCTCAGTCCACAATTTTTTTATTTTCAGGCACTCAAGGCTTTCTGGAAATGGCACCTTTAGATAGAGCTCTCTCTCAGATTTCCAAAAAAGGTAAAGTTTTGCCTCCTAACTCCTTATATTTTTTCAAGTTATGGCTCGGCAGAGTTTTTGTGGAAAATTTTTCCCATTTGAGGCCTGCAGCCAATAGGAAGCTGCCACGTGGCAGAGGAGTTCGAGGGTCGGAGGCAAATATGAATTTTTTTCCAAAAGAGTATAAAAAGGTCTGATTTTCCAAAGGAAAACCCACGGAAAAGAGAAGGAGAGAGAATTCCAGAGTGAATCAGAGCTTTCCACGTGGCATCCGAGTAGCGGAGCGCGGGGAATTTATGAAATTTTTTCCAAAGACAAAAAGAAAGGTAAAATTTGAAATTTTTTCCCACCGATCCGTTTTTGGGCAGTTTTTGCCCTAAATCTTCAAACGATCATATCTTTTGATCCAGAGCTCAGATTTTCACATTCTTTATATTATTAGAAAGATGTTAAAATTATCTACATGATTCCGTGGTAAATTTATAATTTTGGTTTAGTTTGGATAAGAGAAAATTAAAAAATGGTTCTACTACTGTGTCAATGGCTAGAAATGACATTTCAACAACCAAATTTAATACAGAATGGGTCGTATTCTTCTCCAATATGAACAAAAATGATAGGGTATGGGTTTGTAAGGTCCTCCATGTTGTTTTAATGCATTTTCCATCAATGAGGGATGGGCTCCCATGCATTTTTCGATGTTTTCTCTCTCCTGGGCTCAACCCATGCAGTGTAAAATCCCATATTTGGCTCATTTCTTCACGGTTGAACACTTTTTACCATTGCAAACTTCCTCTTTCACCTCCAGCAAGTGATAGTTATAAGAATCAGACCTTTTTCACAGTTTGTAACAGGTTTATACCTCTTTGATGGTAGAATGAAAGAGATTTTTACATGGAATTGACAGTTGCAAACTCTGTGAATGCTTTCAGTCCTCTGTTTGTATTGTTCTTACTTCATTTTAAGACCTCTAATTACATCTATCAGCTTGTGTATGTTTTCCCTTGTTGCATTTCATGAATTTGTGTCTATTTACATGGAAAAAAATGTTTCACCACTCCTTTTGGTGCATCACCGTCTTTAGTTTAGTTTCATTTTTGCATTTTTATCCTTGTCTCCTTGTAATCTAGGGTAGAATTAGGATTAGAACCTCTATGTAGTTGTACAAAAATATAGATCTAAATTAGAGGAGTTTGAGGAACCAGCCTCTATTCTGGAGATTCCTCTCTCATTTTCACAAGTCCCACACTTGGAGAGAGGGTTTCCATGTTGTGCAATCACACTAGATGCTCTAAACATCATTTAGAACCTTTATTTACATCCAGGGGTGTTCCTAATTTGCAACAACAATACTATTTGACACAGATATGTGATGGATACACTGTTTACAGATGTGATACTCCCACATACATGTGCACATAGCATTACGCACATGCATTAATTGATGATGACACACCTAGACACACACAATTAAACTGAAGATGATGCATTTTCACTCACATGATGCATGCACACACACACATGACGCAGGTGCACGCGCACACGCACATGCACACACATTTTGTAATAATCTACACGTATGGCACATAAGCACATACACACGCACACACATATGGACATACACACACACACATGCAAACAAGCATGCTCACACGCAAGCAAACACGTAGGTAAAAACAAACACACACGTAAGCATACACACACACGCACACGCATATGCATACGCACATCCACACGCAAAAACAAATGAAAATGCAAGCATACGCATAAGGACACAAACACACACACGTGCATGAACACACACATGCACATGTGCATGAACATGCACACACACATGCACTTGCATGCACATGTGTACAAACACACGCACTCACACATATGCAAGCACAAGCAAACACACACACAAATTTAATTGCACACGCATACGTACACGTAAATGTAAATGCACACACACATGCATAAGCACACACACACACATACACACAAATGCACACTTTCACCACCACTTCAGATCTCTGGGAATTTGAATTTTGTTCTTGGGGGATATATTTTGGAGGCTTTGTGGGACAATTTAACTTGTCCCCAACACCCCTCTGAAATTATTCACCAACCATGTCTATGTTTGGAGGTTTAATTTAGGCATTTTAATGCATTTTGAAATGACTATTGTATTTTTTAATTACACTTTTCTCTTCTGTTTTAACTTCAGTCCTTTTGGAGTATGGATCATTTTGGAGTTCTGTAAGTTTATCTTGTCATCTTTATTTAAAATGTTTTAGGTGAGTGATTGTTGAATTTTTTCTTGAGGTTAAGAAGGATGATGTGGCATCCTCACATGGCTCCACAACATCCTCTTCTCTTCCCTCCTCCTAAAATTTGAACCCCTTGCTTGTTTGAGGTTGTTGAAACTTTGCATACTTTCCTTGGGGTGCATTCCTTGATGTTTAGAGCTTTCTTGTGAGGAGATTGGAGACCATTGCCTGTTTGTGTGTTTGCGGATTTCTAGACTGGTTATTGTGGCATTGGGAAGCTTGTTGATCTTGGAACAAATCCATTATGGTGAGTAGGAACTGACCTTATTAAAATTCTTTCTTTCCTCTTGGCCTGCCATGTATGAAAGGGTGATTCTATTATATGTATGTTGATGGGTTGGTAGCGACTTAGGACATGTGGTAGGAGAAGCAAAAAGAAACATGCAATGAAGGAGAGAGGATATTTTAACAGTTCAAGACTGCCATGAGCCATGTGGCCTCACACTCAAGAAGAAAACAATGTTGCCCCCACTCCTTGCTGGACCCAAGGTATAATGCACTTCCTAAGCACAGGCCTATGCCCTCCAGAGATGAACAAGACCCAAGAAGACACTTTAGATTGCAGGCTTCCCATATTCCATTGTTGATGGAGTTTTGTTCAAGAACGATGTGAATGGAGTGCTGCTGAGATGCATTAGCACAAATCAGATTCATAGGGTGTTGGAAGAGTTCCTATTATCCAAAATGGTGCCCCAGCTCGTTTTTGTGGCTAACTCCTTGTGTTCTTGCCTCTTGTGCCTCAGTCTATATTTTTTTATTTTCAGGCACTCAAGGCTTTCTAGAAATAGCACCATCAGATAGAGCTCTCTCTCAGCTTTCCAGAAAGGTAAAGTTTGCCTCCTAACTCCTTATACTTTTCAAGTATGGCTCGGCGGAGTTTTTGTGGAAAATTTTCCCATTTGAGGCCCATACCCAATAGGAAGTGCCACGTGGCATCAGAGGAGTTCGGGGCGCGGGGAAAATTTTGAAATTTTTTCCAAAGACAAAAAAGAGGTAAAATTTGAAAATTTTTCCCGCCGATCCGTTTTTGGGCCATTTTTTCACTAAATCTTCAAACGATCATATTTTGATCCAGAGCTCAGATTTTCACGTTCTTTATATCATTGGAAAGATGTTAAAATTATCTACATGATTCCATGGTCAATTTTAATTTTAGGTTCATTTTTGAGAGAGAAAAATTCAAAAAACTTTTGGTACGTGTCCATGGCCAGAAATGACATTTCAACAACCAAATTTAATACAGAATGGGTCGCATTCTTCTCCAATATGGTCAAAAATGATAGGGGTATGGGTTTGTAAGGTCCTCCATGCTATTTTAATGCATTTTCCATCAATGAGGAATGGGATCCATGTTTTTTATGTTTTCTCTCTCCTGGGCTCGACCCATGCAATGTAAAAGCCAGATTTGGCTCATTTCTTGAGGGTTGAACACTTTTTTTGGCATTGCAAACTTCTTCTTCTTTCACCTCCAGCAAGTGATAGTTGTAAGAATCAGACCTTTTTCAAGGAGTTTGTAACAGGTTTATACCTCTTTGATGGTGGAATGCAAGAGATTTTTACATGGAAATGACAGTGCAAACTCTGTGTGCTGCTTTCAGTCCTCTATTTGTATTGTTTTACTTCATTTTAAGACCTCTAATTACATCTATCAGCTTGTGTGTATGTTTTCCCTTGTTGCATTTCATGAATTTGTGTCTATTTACATGGCAAAAAATGTTTCACCATTCCTTTTGGTGCATCACCATTTTTAGTTTAGTTTCATTTTTGCATTTTTATCCCTCTCTCCTTGCAATTTAGAGTAGGATTAGGATTTGAACCTCTGTAGTTGTGCAAAAATATAGATCTAAATCAGAGGAGTTTGAGGAACCATCCTCTAATCTGGAAATTCCTCTCTCATTTTCACAAGTCCCACACTTGGAGAGAGGTTTCCATGTTGTACAATCACACTGGATGCCTAAAACATCAATTCAGAACCTTGATTTACATCCAGGGGTGCTGTTGATTTACAACAACAGTTTTGGCACGCCCGGTGGGACCTTAGGGGTTCATTTTTATTGCAGCAAAAGGTTGATGTGCATCTGCTGTAATTTTTCTTGCTTTAAAGAGCTATAATTTGCACATCTGGCGACTCCAAGGGGAAGAATCAATTGGTTTCAGCAGTAGTGCAGCCCTGAAAAACTCATGAGAAGAATCACTACAAGGTCAAGAGTTGGAGAGATGCTGTGTTGGAGATGCTACGAGTTGAGTCTCCGGAAGAGTAAGGCAAAGTGGAAGAAGGATTCAAAGGTCTCCATCTCCACCAAACAGAACTCTCTCAACTCCTCTACCTGGTAGGGCCTTTCATTCAGTCAACAAGGGTTTTAAGACTAATTAGAATGGCACAAAACAACCCCTATGTCAACTTCACAGGTAGTAGCCCACTTGCCCTCAATGAAAAACATCCAATTCCTATTACAAAGCCTTGAAGAACATTCCATACTTCACTAGAGAGAAAATCAGACTACTCCAGGTGATCATTTTAAGGATATTTCTAACCTTTGTGTAATTCATGAAATCAATGAGATGCAAGTGGCTGTACAGTTGCTGGCATCTTCATTCAAGGGGAAAGCATTACAGTGGTTTAGAAGCCTTGGAAGCTGGTTCTATCACAAATTGGAATCAGCTATGTATAGCACTTCATGAGCAATTTGGAGAGAAGGGAGACAACTTGTCTCTTTTGGAGCAGCTGACAGCCATCAAGAGAGCTCCCAAATGAACAGATGACCGATTTCAACTTCAGATTTCAAAAGACTTGGGAGAGAATTCCAGTGTGCAGTTAGGCCAACAATAGAAGGTGATTTCTCTATTATCTCAAAGCTCTAAATTCTAATATTTCTATGTTGATTCAGTCCATGGGAGGCATACTATCCCTATGGCTTATAACATTGCCATTAGGGATGAAAATTGGTTTGATCCAAGCTGCAAAACTAGCCCCTAGAACCTCCCAATGCCATTGTTTCCAAGTTTAGAGAGTCCAAATACTAGTCAAACAACTAATTTGGCTCCTTCTCCCACTCCTAGAAATCAAGAGGTTCAAATGAAAGCTTCTACTTCATCTCCAAGTGCCCCAAATGAGCTTCAAGAAGTCCATAAAGTAATTGCAAAACCTAGGCAAATAGCTAGTTACTCTCAAAAGGCAACAAGCCCAAGGGTTTTAGACCTTCTTACCAGCCCCAAGCTTAGCCTAACAGGTAGCCATACCAACTACAAAGACCACCTAATCCAGCTTCAAATATGAATCAAACATGGCCTCCTACCAATAGACCATTTCAGCCCTACAATCCAAATGTCATATCTACCTCTAAGGCATTAGTGCCAACACAAAACAACATTGCTCAGGAGTATGACTGGTGTTTTCCATGCAATGAACCTCATAACCAATCCATGTGCTTCAATGGTGCTTTGAATCAAGTATTAACGATGACAACTACTGGTGTGGAGGGTGAGGGCAGTCAAGGAAACAACCAACAACAAGAAACATTCCAACATCAATCAGCCCCAAATGACACCACGTTGGTAAATTGGCAAGCAGAGGATTTTTGTGGCATGAATCAAGCAGTTTCCCAAGGTGTTGCAGCCAACACAAGGTCAAAAAGAAGGAATTTGGGTGAAGAACAACCATTAGCTCCAACCAATCCACAACCTTCCATGGATCCACAAATGGTTGGCAAGCAAAAATCTAATTTCAAATGCACAAGGGCAGCCAAGAACAGCTCCTAGACCAACTCAAATACCAGTTATTGCTGCCCACGTGCAAGGAGTGAATGTACAAGTAAAGGGACAACAAAAGAAATCCTTCATCACCATTCAGTATCATTGATCAGATGAAGAAAAAAAATGTTAATATATCAATTTGGGAATCCCTATCTATCCCAGGACTAAAGAGACTTGTTACAAGCTGCCATGAAGGACTGGCCAACTTCGAATTAGCAAGTTCAGATGCAAGAGAAACTGCTCACAAATGTTGCCCAGCCTGAGGGAAATCTTGGAGGACAGCAAGGTAAAATGTTGAAGCCCCCTCCTTTCTATGTTTCATTAATCATTGGAAATCAGTTAGTGCACAATTGTACATGATAGATTCTGGGGCAAGTAGCTCAGTGATGCCAAAATAAATAGCTGATCAGCTAGGGCTCCAGTATGAAACCATATCCAAAGGGGTAGTGCAGCTCGATGGGGATAGTAGTAACAACAGTTGGGGTGGTTAGAAACTTGAGTCTTACCTTGCATACATTTCCAAATGTTGTTGTTTCACAAGATGTAGCAGTCATAGACCTTCCACCACTTTTTGCCCTATGCTTGTCAAGGGACTTCACAGCCAAGATTGGGGAATATTTGTCTGTTGATTGGTCACACATGCTGTTCAGAACGAGGTATGGAACTAAGGTGACAATCAGGTCTGAACCTATTGTAAACTTCCACATTGAGCCTTACACTCCAAGTCAAATCAACACCAATTGTTCATTATTTGATCAAGAAGACCACCCAAGCACTGATGAAGCTGACACCTAGGTTGGGAGCATTCTGGATCTAAATCTTGATGAATGGGGTAAACAAGGTACATGCTTTTGATCCTTATCAAGAAGTAGAAGAATCAGAGCTAGGGGTCTATTGTATACAAGAAGAAAATCAGCCTATTCCTAACATCACCAAGCCAAACCATGAAGGATGACAATGAGGTGTGGCAGATGTTTTTTGATGGATCAAGAAGTAGACAAGGGTGCAGGAGGTGGAGCCATGCTTGTTTCACCTCAAGGAGTAAGGTACTATTTATCTTTTAGATTTCAGTTTGCATGCTCCAACAACACTACTAAATATGAAGCCTTAGTGCAAGGGATGCATTGGGTAATCAAGAAGAAAATAAAGAACTTGCAAGTCTTTGGTGACAGTGAATTGATTGTAAATCAGGTCAAGGGACAACATGCTGTCAAGAATGATCTACTCAGGTGCTACAAGAATAGGGTGTGGGACCTCATGGAAGATTTTGAGGGTTTTTGGCATCAAATCCATTCCTAGGAAAGAGAATCAAGCTGCTGACAAGATTGCAGCAGTAGGGGCAGCCTTTGACATTGTGGAAAGCATTTAACAAAGATAAGGTACAGCCAAACATCCACGTGATTGTGAGGCCTTTAGTGCCAGATAATAATGTCAGTTGGCAAGTGTTTGAGAATGACCAGAAAATCATCCATTTCTTATAAGAAGAAGCTGAGTTCTCAGCTAAGAGTCAAGAAAAATTGGAACAACAGTATGGTGACCAAGTGGTACAGCTGAGAACTAACAAGCTGCCCAAGGGACTTATCACTTTGGAGTCCATTTTTAATCCCAATGATCAGTTTAGAAAGGAGAAAGCAAACATTCAGGTCAAGAGAGAGGATTCAGTATCCATCTTGGTGGAAGAGAACAAACCATTGCAAATTGGAAAGATGACAACTGATCAAGAAAGGTATGAGCTCATACAGCTGTGTCAAGAATTCCCAGATGTTTTTTCTTGGAGCTATGAAGATTTGAAAGGTTTCAATCCCAACATAGCTCAGCATACCATTGAATTGGATCCAAATATTTAGCCTGCCAGGAAGAAACAAAGACCAGTCAATCCACACATGGAGCCTCTCATGAGGAAAGAATTGGACAAGCTTATTGAGTCAAGAATCATATTCCCAATCAAGCATTCTAGTTGGGTTGCCAACCTCGTTCCAGTCAGAAAGAAGAGTGGGGAGATCAGATTGTGTGTTGATTTTAGAGACTTAAATAGAGCATCTCTCAAGGACCATTACCCATTCCCTTCCATGGAGAAAATCTTGCAAGTTGTGGTTGGATCCGAGAGGTTTTCACTACTTGATGGCTACTCAGGCTACAATCAGATTATGGTGAAGGAGGAAGACCAATTAAAGACAGCCTTCACAACCGAATGGGGAAATTTTTCATATAGGAAAATGCCATTTGGACTGTCCAACGCTGATGCTACCTTCCAAAGGGAAATGGACATGGCATTCAAAGGTTTGATTAACAACGTGGTGCGGATTTACCTTAATGATATCACTATTTTTTCCAAAAATGCAGTAGACCACCTCTCTCATTTGAGACAAGTTTTCACGAGGTGCAGGAGATTTGGAGTGTCTTTAAATCCTAGAAAGTGTATCTTTCTTGCACATGAATTAAAGCTCCTTGGACATATTGTCTTCAAAGAAGCATTAGAAATTGATCCAGAGATAGTGGAAGCCATTAAGAGCACTACCATTGCCAAGCCATAAGAAATCCCTTCAGAGTTTCTTGGGGAGGATAAAATTTGTTCGGAGGTTTGTCCCAGATTTTGCAGCCCTTGTCAAACCCATCACCAAAATGTTAAAGAAGAGCATGGCTTTCAAGTGGATAGCAGAAGGCAAGGAGATTTTTGAAGCAATCAAAGAAGCCATTTCTCAAGCACCAACTCTCATCAACCCGGACTTCTCCAAGGATTTCATCCTCTATGCATTTGGAGGGTAATGACACTATTTCTGCCATTTTGGTACAGCAGAACAAGGATAATGATGAGACACCCAATTACCTTCTTCATCCAGATCCTAGATGACTATGAGGTGAAGTACTCTTTCATTGAGAACCATGTGCTGGCAGTAATTAGAAGCTTGAAAGAAATTCAAGCATTTAGTCTCGAACAACAAGGTTCTAGTTGCTGGTCTCACATACTGGGGTTAAGGACTTCCTCCTCAACAAAGATTTGAACGAGAAACGGGCAAGTTGGATCACTCATGTCATGGAGTATGACATTGAGATAAAGATCACCAAGCTGGTAAGAGGGAAAGGATTGTGTGAGCAGCTGGTTTTGGGGAGTAAAAAAGAAGTATGCAATGAAGAAGAGGCTATTTTGACAGTCCATGAAAGCCATGAGCCAAGTGGCAATCAAGAAGAAGACAATACTGCCCCCACTCCTTGCTAGACCCAAGGTATTATACACTTCCTAAGCACAGGCCTATGCCCCCAGGAGATGAAAGAGTACCCAAAGAAGACACTTCAGATTGCAGGTTGTCCCATATGCCATTGTTGATGGAGTTTTGTTCAAGAAAGATGTGAATGGAGTGTTGCTGAGATGCATTAGCACAAATTAGATTCATCGGGTGTTGGAAGAGTTCCATGGTGGACCAGCTGGTGGTCATTTTGTACCAAGAGTGATAGCTCTAAAAATCATGAAGGCTGGTTATTATTGGCCTAAAATTTTCAGTGATTACTATGCATGGATTAAGAGGTGTAAGAATTGTGCATTCTTCACAGGAAAAGAGAGACTTGCTACCCTTCCATTGCATCCAATCTCAGTTGACCAGCCATTCATGCAATGAGGTTTGGACTTCATTGGAGTCATTAATCCCAATTCAAGTCAAGGGCACAAATGGATTTTGACAGCCACTGACTACTTCACCAAATGGACTGAAGCAGTAGCACTCAAAGAAGCAAATGAGTCCAGCCTATTAGACTTTTTATGAGGGGATAGCAACCAGATTTGGTATACCTGCTACAATAATCTCAGATAATGTATTGGCATTCATTAGATCCAAGGTGACTGAGTGGGATGTCAAGAACGGGATCTACCTAAGCACTTCATCAAACTATTACCCTCGAGGTAATGGCCAGGACGAGTCTACAAACAAGAACTTGTTGGGGATCATTAGGAGGACTCTTGATGAGAATCAGAGGTCTTGGCATACCAAACTAAAATCAGCCTTATGGGCTGATAGGATAACTCCCAAGAGATCCACAGGTAACTCTCCATTCAAACTTGTCTATGGAAGAGAGGTAATCTTGCCCATGTCACTTGAGTTGCCAACATTGGAACTCATGAAGAAATTAGAGTTGCTAGAGTTTGAGCCCATGGAGGTGAGATATGCAGAGTTGATGGAGCTGTAGGAGGTTAGAAATCAGGCATCCCAAGAAATGGAAAAGGATCAAGCTTTGATCAAAAAGACATTTGATAGGAAGGCCAAGGATATATCTTTTCAGGTTGGAGATCCAGTGTTGAAATGGGATGTGGATAGAGCAAAATAGGCAAGGCGTTCAAAATTTGATGCCATTTGGAGTGGCCCATATGTGGTCACGAAGTGCAAGAACAACAATGCTTTCTAATTGGCCTCATTGGATGGTGAAGAACTACAGATTCTAGTCAATGGAATCTATCTCAAGTTTTGCTTCTAGAGGGAAATTTACCACCTTGTAAATATTAGATTAGATTTTCATTCCTCCAAGTTCTTTGCACATTGTTTTGATGTAGGTTAGTTTTGCTTTCCCTAGGTGCTTTGGCACAGCTTGCTGTCCCTGGAGATGTTTTACACTCCTTGCTTCCATCATATGATATTCCATCTTCCTCCTTGCACATTATAAGTAAGTTGGGGTTCTAAACAGAATATTTTATGGCTCCATGCCCAATGGACTGCTTTAGGCTACTGGTACTTTCATCTAGCAGGCAGATGACCCCTCTGAGTCGCCAAAATTGTTATCCAAAATGTGCCCCAGCTCATTTTTTATGGCTAACTCCTTGTGTTCTTGCCTCTCTTGTGCCTCAGTCCACAATTTTTGATTTTAAGGCACTCAAGGCTTTCTAGAAATGGAACCATCAGATAGAGCTCTCTCTTAGCTTTCCAAAAAGGTAAAGTTTTCCTCCTAACTCCTTATATTTTTCAAGTTATGGCTCGGCAGAGTTTTTGTGGAAAATTTTCCCATTTGAGGCCCGCAGCCAATAGGAAGCTGCCACGTGGCATCTGACCAGTGGAACGTGGGGAATTTATGAAAAATTTTGCAAAGACAAAAAGAGGTAAAATTTGAAATTTTTTCCCGCCGATCCGTTTTTGGGCCGTTTTTGCCCTAAATCTTCAAACAATCATATCTTTTGATCCAGAGCTCAAATTTTCACGTTCTTTATATCATTGGAAATCTGTTAAAATTCTCTACATGATTCCATGGTAAATTTATAATTTTGGTTTAGTTTCAAAAGAGAAAATTCAAAAATGGTTCTGGTACGTGTCCATGGCCAGAAATGACATTTCAACAACAAAATTTAATACAGAATGGGTTGCATTCTTCTCCAATATGGTCAAAAATGATAGGGTATGGGTTTGTAAGGTCCTCCATGCTGTTTTAATGCATTTTCCATGAATGAGGAATGGGCTCCCATGTTTTTTATGTTTTCTCTCTCCTGGGCTTGACCCATGCACTGTAAAATCCAGATTTGGCTCATTTCTTCACGGTTGAACACTTTTTGGCATTGCAAACTTCCTCTTTCACCTCCAGTAAGTGATAGTTGTAAGAATCAGACCTTTTTCACATTTTGTAACAGGTTTATACCTCTTTGATGGTGGAATGAAAGAGATTTTTACATGGAATTGACAGTGTAAACTCTGTGAATGCTTTCAATCCTCTGTTTATATTGTTCTACTTCATTTTAAGATCTCTAATTACATCTATCAGCTTGTGTATGTTTTCCCTTGTTGCATTTCATGAATTTGTGTCTATTTACATGGAAAAAAATGTTTCACCACTCCTTTTGGTGCATCACCGTCTTTAGTTTAGTTTCATTTTTACATTTTTATCCCTGTCTCCTTGTAATCTAGGGTAGAATTAGGATTAGAACCTCTATAGTTGTGCAAAATATAGATCTAAATTAGAGGAGTTTGAGGAACGAGCCTCTATTCTGGAGATTCCTCTCTCATTTTCACAAGTCCCACACTTGGAGAGAGGTTTCCATGTTGTGTAATCACACTGGATGCTCTAAACATCATTTAGAACCTTGATTTACATCCAGGGGTGATGCTGATTTGCAACAACAATACTATTTGACATAGATATGTGATGGATAATTGTTTAGAGATGTGATATTAGATAATGTGAATAGAATTAGAACAAGAATTAATTGATGATGATATAGTTGATTAATTAAACTGAAAATGATAATTTTGATTTCTTGATGTTGTTGTGATTCATATGAATAGATGGGTTTGTTAGTATATTTATATCATTTTGAATGTTCTAATATGGCCATGAGGCCAAAGGAGGTATTTTCATTTTACAATTTAAAATATCACAACAATGTCGGGGGACTGGAGACTAACCATATTGGAATTCTTGGTGAATGCAACAAGGTCACCATGGAAACATGTTTTGTGTGTGTGTATGTTGTGTTATGTTAGGAATTCCCATGGGGGGAATCACCTTTGTATGTGACCATGGGGTTGTGTATTTATTAGTTTGGTTTCTTTATTTATGTTTGCATGTATTTATTTTGTAATGTGTTACAATTTTCATTAGCTATATATGTTGTGTTAATGTTGTGAATAATCATGTGTTAAAATTAAAAAATCAATATGTCATAAGAATGTAATTAATAAAGTTGTTGACCTTAAATGTAATATTGTAAGATTGTGTAAGAAAGGTTGTAATAATGTGTAAGAAATATGTAAGATAGATTTGGAGTGTGAAACACTTCATCCTCTTGGGAAATTTGAATTTGTTCTTGGGGGATATATTTGGAGGCTTGTGGGACAAGTTAAACTTGTCCCACACCTCTTGAAATTATTCACCAACCATGTCTATGGTTTGGAGGTTAAATTTAGGCATTTTTAATGCATTTTGAAATGACTAATTGTAATTTTTAATTACACTTCTCTTGCATGTTTTAAATTCAGTCCTTTTGGAGTATGGATCATTTTGGAGTCTGTAAGTTATATTGTCATTTTATTTAAAATGTTTAGGTGAGTGATGTTGAATTTTTTCTTGAGGTTAAGGAAGAATGATGTGGCATCCCACATGGATCCACAACATCCTCTTCTCTTCCCTCTCCTAAAATTTGAACCCCTTGCTTGTTTGAGGTTGTTGAAACTTTGCATACTTTCCTTGGGGTGAATTCCTTGATGTTTTAGAGTCTTTCTTGTGGAAGGAGATTGGAGACCATTGCATGTTTGTGTGTTGCTGATTTCTAGACTGTTATTGTGGCATTGGGAAGCTTGTTGATCTTGGAACAAAATCCATTATGGTGAGGTAGGAACTTGAGCCTTTTTAAAATTCTTTCTTTCTCTTGCATGCATGTATGAAATGGTGATTGCTATTATATGTATGTTGGATGGGTTGGTAGACTACTTAGGACATGGTGTAGGAGAAGGCTATGGGGATTTCAAATGGTGGGCATAAGGGAATACTAATGGCATCAGTTTTATTGTTGAGGGAGTATGGGATTGGGATCCACCATGGAAAAAAATAGCTTGCATTTCTTACTCTTGGGGGGGCATAAGGGAGAAAATATGGGGGGCATAATGAGGGGTTGGGAGGCATAAGGTTTATGGGATATTATATGTTATATTGGCAGTATGATTATTGGTGGATGCCCAATTCCCAATTGGGAGGCATAAGTAGATTCCCCCATCGATCCTTGCTCTTTTTGGCTTGCTTGATGAAGCCTCAGTTTTGTTTACACTTGTTTAATACATTTGTGAACTACACTCTTCTTGAAATGTATTTTGAATGTGAAAATGCTACATATTTTTTGTGGAAGCCTTTGTTGCCATGTGTTATATTACATATCTTATTTCAATACGGTTGGGGCTCGGGGGTCAATGAGGAAGGATGGCTTCTCCCTTCTCATTAGATTTCTTGGTTGGGTGGAGAGCATTACCTTTCCCCCTTCCTTATTGTGATCAAGATGAAAATATGAAGAAAATAACATGTTGTTGTTTTGGAATAAGAGGAATATATAGTTTGACTGCCCTTCCTTTTGAAAAAGTTATTATAATCCTTTCCACTTTGGAGTGGATGAATTATATAGAAATTTGTAATGTGAAGATATTTGTATTGATAATGGAAGATTGAATTGTATTGTGTAATGTAAAGAAGTTATATTCTACTCTCTGTTATGGAAAAGAAATGTGAAAGGATGTTACATGCATTGCATTTTGTATTTAGAAATCAAATGGAAATGTGATGAGTTGTAAAGTTGTTATTGGAAATAAATAAAGGAATGCTTCACTTTCTCAAACTTACATGGTTGTATTGGAATTGAATTGTTATTGTAAATTAAAATCTCTATTGAAAAGGAGAATGCGTAAGAAGTATATTATTTTTGCATTCTTCGAAGTATATTAAAATTGAATTAAGAAATTGTAATTTTGACTTGGGAATGAATTTCTAGGATCATATGAGTGTATTAGACTATATTGAAAATAAGTTGTTACATTTAAATGATGGAATTGATAAATAGATCCCTTAAAAATTTAATCACTGGCATTGTAAATTCTAAATATGGTAAATCTAAACAAAATGCATAGTTCAAACCTACACTTAGTAACCAACTTAAAAATGTTATGGAATAGAATTCTAAGACACTAAGGAACTCAATTTGACAAAGAAAACTTAAGAAAACAACTTGACCATTGCTAATTTGAATACAATCCCTCTAACAGTCATTGTCCTGTCATTTGACAAAAAAATACAAACTTGAGTCAATTGGAAAAATTAACTTTACAAAAACTCCCTAAACCCTCCCTAGACCAGTCTTCCATGTCTTTTTGACATGTTGAGTCAAGGAGGATATCTAATTTAACCAAATTGAGAAGTTGAAAATTGCCAGTTCACTAATTATAAGCATGCAGACCCTTTTTACAAAATTATCCCTTAAAAACTTATCAAAATGTAAAATTTATTTTTTCCTTGTAAAGAGGGCATCAAGAGATTTCCAAAAAGTCCTTGTTTTCCCAAAACTAAGTTTCCTAGAAAAATTTATGGCACTTTGAAGTTTTTGGGCCTTGGTGGGAAAATTTGGGAAAAGTTTCCCTAGCAGGCCCACGGTCTGAAATTTTTCCCTTTTAAAAATCCTTAGGAATTTTTTTGAAAATATTGGCTCAGGAAATTTTTCACCTTTTCCTCCATCGGCCCATAGCCAATCAGAGGGTGCTACATGTCCTCACAAGGTAGCGACGGAGGCACGGTAGTTTCTTTTTCCCTTAGCCTTTTTGAAAATTTTTGGAAAATTTTCTTCTTTTCCCCCGCTGGCATGCAACCAATCAGAGGGTGCTATTGTTGCAAATCAATAGCACCCCTGGATGTAAATCAATGTTCTGAATTGATGTTTTAGGCATCCAGTGTGATTGCACAACATGGAAACCTCTCTCCAAGTGTGGGACTTGTGAAAATGAGAGAGGAATCTCCAGATTAGAGGCTGGTTCCTCAAACTCCTCTGATTTAGATCTATATTTTGCATAACTACAGAGGTTCAGATCCTAATCCTACTCTAAATTGCAAGGGGACAGGGATAGAAATGTAAAAATTGAAACTAACTAATGATGGTGATGCACCAAAAGGAGTGGTGAAAACATTTCTTGCCATATAAATAGACAAAATTCATGAAATGCAACAAGGGAAAACATACACAAGCTGATAGATGTAATTAGAGGTCTTAAAATGAAGTAAAACAATACAAACAGAGGACTGAAAGCATTCACAGAGTTTGCACTGTCAATTCCATGTAAAAATCTCTTGCATTCCACCATCAAAGAGGTATAAACCTATTAAAAACTATGAAAAAGGTTTGATTCTTACAACTATCACTTGCTGGAGGTGAAAGAAGAAGTTTTCAATGCCAAAAAGTGTTCAACCATCAAGAAATGAGCCAAATCTGGCTTTTACAATGCATGGGTCGAGCCCAGGAGAGAGAAAATGTAAAAAACATGGGAGCCCATTCCTCATTGATGGAAAATGCATTAAAATAGCATGGAGGACCTTACAAACCCATACCCTATCATTTTTGACCATATTGGAGAAGAATGCGACCCATTCTGTATTAAATTTGGTTGTTGAAATGTCATTTCTGGCCATGGACACGTACCAGAACTATTTTTGAATTTTCTCTCTCCAAACTAAACCAAAATTAGAAATTGACCATGGAATCATGTAGAGAATTTTAACATCTTTCCAATGATATAAAGAATGTGAAAATCTAAGCTCTGGATCAAAAGATATGATTGTTTGAAGATTTAGGGCAAAAACGGCCCAAAAACGGATCAGTGGGAAAAAATTTCAAATTTTACCTCTTTTTTGTCTTTGGAAAATTTTTCAAAAATTCCCCATGCTCCACTGGTCGGATGCCACATGGCAAGCTCCGATTCACTCTGGAATTCTCTCTGCTTCTATTTTCCATGGGTTTTCCTTTGAAAATCGACCTTTTTATACTCTTTTGGAAAAAAATTCATTTTCCCCCCGCGCCCCGCCACTTGGGACACATGGCATCATTTGGTTCGTTGACAGGGGCGCGGAGTCATCCTTTGGCTTTTAATTTTTTGTGCGAAGCCTTTTTTAAGTTTCCAAAGCTCTCCCCGAGCTCTGAACCCCCCTGCCCCATAGGACACGTGTCCTAATCCTATTGTCTCGGGCCAACCCTGTGAAATTTGCCCATTGGAAACTCGGCAAAACATTAAGTGGAAATTTCACCCTCTCCTCCACTGCTCTGATCCACGAAGACATGTGGAGGGATGCCATTCGACGCGGGCCGCGTGGGAAAATTTTTCTTTTTAAACTTTTTGGCAAGACTTAGCCAAAATTTCAATTTTAACCCTGACGCCCGCGCCCCTACTTTGGACACGTGTCGTGCTCCTATTGGCCGCGGGCCAAAATTCAAAAATTTTCCTTCTCAAACACTTAGCAGATTTTTCATTGCACCTTCCCCTTGTGACACATGTCACACTGTGATTGGTCCGCGAGCCCCGCGGGAAAAAATTTCCATTTGAACCTTCGACCAAAATACTTGGAAAAATTTCAAATTTGCCTCCGACCACTAAACTCCTCTGCCACGTGGCAGCTTCCTATTGGTTACGGGCCTCAAATGGGAAATTTTTCCACAAAAACTCTGCCGAGCCATAACTTGAACAATATAAGGAGTTAGGAGGAAAAATTTACCTTTCTGGAAAGCTGAGAGAGAGCTCTATCTGATGGTGCCATTTCCAGAAAGCCTTGAGTGTCTGAAAATCAAAAAATGTAGACTGAGGCACAAGAGAGGAAAGAACACAAGGAGTTAGCCACAAAAACGAGCTGGGGCACCATTTTGGATAACAATTTTGGCAACTCAGAGGGGTCATCTGCCTGCTAGATGAAAATACCAGTTGCCTGAAGCAGTCCATTGGGCATGGAGTCATCAAATTTTCTATTTGGAACCCCAACCTGACTTAGAATGTTGCAAGGAGGAAGATGGAATATCACCTGATGGAAGCAAGGGCTGAAAAACATCTCCATGGACAGCAAGTTGTGCTAAAGCACTTAGGGGAAACAAAACTAACCTACAGCAAAACAATGTGCAAAGCACTTGGAGGAATGAAAATCTAATCTAATATTTACAAGGTGGTAAATTTCCCTCTAGAAGCAACTCTTGAGATAGATTCCATTGACTGGAATCTGCAGTTCTTCACCATCCAATGAGGCCAATTGGAAAGCATTGTTGTTCTTGCACTTCGTGACCATGTATGGGCCACTCCAAATGGCATCAAATTTTGAATGCCTTCCCAGTTTTGCTCTATCCACATCTCATTTCAACACTAGATCTCCAACCTGAAAAGATCTATCCTTGGCCTTCCTATCAAAGGTATTTTTTTATCAAAGCTTGATCCTTTTCCATTGCTTGGGATGCCTAATTTCTGACCTCCTGTAACTCCATCAACTCTGCATATCTCACTTCCATGGGCCGAAACTCTAGCAACTCTAACTGCTTCATGAGTTCCAATGTTGGAAACTCAAGTGACATGGGCAAGATTTCCTCTCTTCCATAAACAAGCTTGAATGGAGAGTTACCTATGGATCTCTTGGGAGTTATCCTATCAGCCCATAAGGCTGATTTTAGTTTGGTATGCCAAGACCTCTGATTCTCATCAAGAGTCCTCCTAATGATCCTCAACAAGTTCTTGTTTGTAGACTCGGCCTGGCCATTACCTTGAGGGTAATAGTTTGATGAAGTGCTTAGGTAGATCCCGTTCTTGACAGCCCACTCAGTCACCTTGGATCCAATGAATGCCAATGCATTATCTAAGATTATTGTAGCAGGTATACCAAATCTGGTTGCTATCCCCTCATAAAAGTCTAAGATGCTGGACTCATTTGCTTCTTTGAGTGCTACTGCTTCAGTCCACTTGGTGAAGTAGTCCGTGGCTGTCAAAATCCATTTGTGCCCTTGACTTGAATTGGGATTAATGACTCCAATGAAGTCCAAACCCCATTGCATGAATGGCTGGTCAACTGAGATTGGATACAATGGAAGGGCAGCAAGTCTCTCTTTTCCTGTGAAGAATGCACAATTCTTACACCTCTTAATCCACGCATAGCAATCACTGAAAATTTTAGGCCAATAATAACCAGCCTTCATGATTTTTAGAGCTGTCACTCTTGGTGCAAAATGACCACCAGCTGGTCCACCATGGAACTCTTCCAACACCCTATGAATCTGATTTGTGCTAATGCATCTCAGCAGCACTCCATTCACATCTTTCTTGAACAAAACTCCATCAACAATGGCATATGGGACAACCTGTAATCTGAAGTGTCTTCTTTGGGTCTTGTTCATCTCCGGAGGGCATAGGCCTGTGCTTAGGAAGTGTATTATACCTTGGGTCCAGCAGGGAGTGGGGGCAACATTATCTTCTTCTTGATTGCCACTTGGCTCATGGCTGCCCTGGACTGTCAAAACAACCTCTTCTTCATTGCATACTTCTTTTTGCTTCCCCAAAACCAGCTGCTCACACAATCCTTTCCCTCTTACCAGCTTGGTGATCTTGATCTCAATGTCATACTCCATGACACGGGTGATCCAACCTACGCTTTTCTCTTTCAAATCTTTGTTGAGGAGGAAGTCCTTAACCCCAGCATGTGAGACCAGCAACTGGACCTTGTTGTTTGAGACTAAATGCTTGAATTTCTTCAAGCTTCTGATTACTGCCAGCACATGCTTCTCAATAAAAGAGTACTTCACCTCATAGTCATCTAGGCTCTGGCTGAAGAAGGCAATTGGATGCTCATCATTATCCTTGTTCTGCTATACCAAAATGGCAGAAATAGTGTCATTACCTCCAAATGCATAGAGGATGAAATCCTTGGAGAAGTCCGGGTTGATGAGAGTTAGTGCTTGAGAGATAGATTCTTTGATTGCTTCAAAACTCTCCTTGCCTTCTGCTGTCCACTTGAAAGCCATGCTCTTCTTTAACATTTTGGTGATGGGCTTGACAAGGGCTGCAAAATCTGGGACAAACCTCCGAACAAAGTTTATCCTCCCCAAGAAACTCTGAAGGGATTTCTTGTGGCTTGGCAATGGTAGTGCTCTTATGGCTTCGACTCTCTCTGGATCAATTGCTAATCCTTCTTTGGAGACAATATGGCCAAGGAGCTTTCCTTCATGTGCAAGAAAGATACACTTCTTAGGATTCAAAGACACTCCAAATTTCCTACACCTCGTGAAAACTTGTCTCAAATGAGAGAGGTGGTCTGCTGCATTTTTGGAAAAAACAGTGATATCATCAAGGTAAATCAGCACCACGTTGTTAATCAAACCTTTGAACGCCATGTCCATTGCTCTTTGGAAAGTAGCACCAGCGTTGGACAACCCAAATGGCATTTTCCTGTATGCATAAGTTCCCCATTTGGTTGTGAAGGCTGTCTTGAACTGGTCTTCTTCCTTCACCATAATCTGATTGTAGCCAGAGTAGCCATCAAGTAGTGAAAACCTCTCGGAGCCAGCCACAACTTGTAAGATTTGCTCCATGGAAGGGAGTGGGTAATGGTCCTTGAGAGATGCTCTATTTAAGTCTCTGAAATCAACACACAATCTGATCTCTCCACTCTTCTTTCTGACTGGAACCAAGTTGGCAACCCAACTAGAATGCTTGATTGGGAATATGATTCTTGACTCAATCAGCTTGTCCAATTCTTTCCTCATGAGAGGCTCCATGTGTGGATTGACTGGTCTTTGTTTCTGCTTGACAGGCTTAGTATTTGGATCCAATTCAATGGTATGTTGAGCTAAGTTGGGATTGAAACCTTTCAAATCTTCATAGCTCCATGCAAACACATCAGGGAACTCTTGACATAGCTGTACGAACTCATACCTTTCTTGATCAGTTGTCATCTTTCCAATTTGCAATGGTTTGTTCTCTTCCACCAAGATGGATACTGAATCTTCTCTCTTGACCTGAATGTTTGCTTTCTCTTTCCTAAACTGATCATTGGGATTAAAAATGGACTCCAAAGTGATAAGTCCCTTAGGTAGCTTGTTAGTTCTCAGCTGTACCACTTGGTCACCATACTGTTGTTCCAGTTTTTCTTGATTCTTAGCTGAGAACTCAGCTTCTTCTTGCAAGAAATGGATGATTTGCTGGTCATGCTCAAATACTTGCCAACTGACATTGTTATCCGGCACTGAAGGCCTCACAATCACTTGGATGTTTGGCTGTACCTTGTCTTTTTGAATATTTTCCACAATGTCAAAGGCTGCCCCTACTGCTGCAAGCCTGTCAGCAGCTTGATTCTCTTTCCTATGAATGGATTTGATGCCAAAACCCTCAAAATCTTCCATGAGGTCCCACACCCTATTCTTGTAGCACCTGAGTAGATCATTCTTGGTAGCATGTTGTCCCTTGACCTGATTTACAATCAATTCACTGTCACCAAAGACTTGCAAGTTCTTTATTTTCTTCTTGATTGCCCAATGCATCCCTTGCACCAAGGCTTCATATTCATCAGTGTTATTGGAGCATGCAAACTGAAATCTAAAAGCTGAATAGTACCTTACTCCTTGAGGTGAAACAAGCATGGCTCCACCTCCTGCACCTTATCTACTTCTTGATCCATCAAAAAATAGCTGCCATACCTCATTGTCATCCTTGTGGTTTGGCTTGGTGATGTTAGGAATAGGCTGATTTTCTTCATGTATACAATAGACCCCTAGCTCAGATTCTTCTACTTCTTGATAAGGATCAAAAGCATGTACCTTGTTTTCCCATCCATCAAGAGTTAGATCTGGGATGCTTCCAACCTTGGTGTCAGCTTCATCGGTGCTTGGGTGGTCTTCTTGATCAAATGCTGAACAATTGGCGTTAATCTGACTTGGAGTGTAAGGCTCAATGTGGAAGTTTGCAATAGGTTCAGACCTGACTGTAGCTTTGGTTCCATACCTCATTCTGAACAGCATGTGTGACCAATCAGCAGAAAAATATCCTCCAATCTTGGCTGTGAAGTCCCTTGACAAGCAAAGGGCAAAGAGTGGTGGAAGGTCTATGACTGATACATCTTGTAAAACAACAACATTTGGACATGCATGCAAGGTAAGACTCAAGTTTCTAATCACCCCAACTGTTGTTATTGCTGTCCCATCCAGCTGCACTACCCCTTTGGATATGGTTTCATACTGGAGCCCTAGCTGATCAACTATTTGTTTAGGCATCACTGAGCTACTTGCCCCAGGAATCTATCATGCAATTGTGCACTAACTGATTTCCAATGATTAATGAAACATAGAAAGGAGGGGGCTTCAACATTTTACCTTGCTATCCTCCATGATTTCCCTCAGGCTGGGTAGCATTTGTGAGCACTTTCTCTTGCATCTGAACTTGCTGATTCGAAGTTGGCCAGTCCTTCATGGCAGCTTGTAACAAGTCTCTTTGGCCTGGGATAGATAGGGATTCCCACATTGATATATTAACATTTGTCTTCTTCATTTGATCAATGATACTGAATGGTGATGAAGGATCTCTTTGCTGTCCCTTTGCTTGTACATTCACTCCTTGCACGTGGGAAGCAATAACTAGTATTTGAGTTGGCCTAGGAGCTGTTCTTGGTTGTCCTTGTGCATTTACAACTAGATTTTTTTTTCCAACCATTTGTGGAGCCATAGAGGGTTGGAGATTAGTTGGAGCTAATGGCTGTTCTTCACCCAAATTCCTTCTTTTTGACCTTGTGTTGGCTGCCACACCTTGAGAGACCATTTGATTCATGCCACAAAAATCCTCTGCTTGCCAATTTACCAACGTGGTGTCATTTGGAGCTGATTGCTGTTGGAATGTTTCTTGTTGTTGGTTGTTTCCTTGACTGGCCTCACCCTCCACGCCAGTAGTTGTCACCATTAATGCTTGATTCAAAGCACCATTGAAGCACATGGATTGGTTATGAGGTTCATTGCATGGAAAGCACCAATCATACTCCTGAGCAATGTTGTTTTGTGTTGGCACTAATGCCTTAGAGGCATATATGGCATTTGGATTATAGGGCTGAAATGGTCTATTGGCAGGAGGCCTTGTTTGATTCATATTTGCAGCTAGATTAGGTGGTCTTTGTGGTTGGTATGGCTGCCTGTTAGGCTGAGCTTGGGGCTGGTAAGAAGGTCTAAAACCTTGGGCTTGTTGCCTCTTGAGAGTAACCAGCTCATTGCCTAGGTTTTGCAGTTGCTTCATGAATTCTTGAAGCTCATTTGGGGCACTTGGAGATGAAGTAGAAGCTTCATTTGAACTCTGATTTCTAGGAGTGGGAGAAGGAGCCAAATTAGGTGCTTGATTGGTATTTGGACTCTCTAAACTTGGAAACAATGGCATGGGAGGTCTAGGGGCTAGTTTGCCAGCTTGGATCAAACAATTTTCAGCCCTAATGGCAATGCTATAAGCCATAGGGATAGTTATGCCTCCCATGGACTGAATCAACATAGAAATATCAGAATTTAGAGCTTTGAGATAATAGAGAAAATCACCTTCTGCTATTGGCCTGACTGCCACTGGAATTCTCTCCCAAGTCTTTTGAAATCTAAAGTTGAAATCGGTCAGCTGTTCATTGGGAGCTCTCTTGATGGTTGTCAGCTGCTCCAAAAGAGACAAGTTGTCTCCCTTCTCTCCAAATTTCTCATGAAGTGCTATACACAGCTGATTCCAATTTGTGATAGAACCAGCTCCAAGGCTTCTGAAACCATTGCAATGCTTTCCCCTTGAATGAAGATGCCAACAATTTGACAGCCACTTACATCTCATTGATTTCATGAATTACACAAAGGTTGGCAATGTCTTTAACATGATCACCTGGAGTAGTCTGATTCTCTCCAGTGAAGTATGGAATGTTCTTCAAGGCTGCAATTGGAATTGGATGTTGTGCATTGAGGGAAAGTGGGCTGCTACCTGTGAAATTGACATATGGATTCAGTGGTTGCATCATTCTAATTGGTCTTAGAACTGTTGTTGATTGAATGAAAGGCCTACCAGGTGGAGGAGTTGAGAGAGTTCTGTTTGGTGGAGATGGAGACCTTTGGATTCTCCTCCCACTTTGCCTTACTCTTGGAGATAACTGCAGATATTCAAACAGCACCTCTTCTTCTCCAGCTCTTGACCTTGTAGTGATTCTTCTCATGAGTTTTCAGGCCTGCACTACTGAAACCAGTTGATTCTTCTCCTTGGAGTCGCCAAATGTGCAATTTATAGCTCTTTTGAAGCAAGAAAATTGCAGCAGATGCACATCAACTTTGCTGCAATAAAAATGAGACCTCTAAGGTCCCACCGGGCGTGCCAAAACTATTGTTGCAAATCAGCAGCACCCCTGGATGCAAATCAAGGTTCTGAATTGATGTTTTAGGCATCCAGTGTGATTGCACAACATGGAAACCTCTCTCCAAGTGTGGGACTTGTGAAAATGAGAGAGAATCTCCAGATTAGAGGCTGGTTCCTCAAACTCCTCTTATTTAGATCTATATTTTGCACAACTACAGAGGTTCAGATCCTAATCCTACTCTAAATTGCAAGGGGACAGGGATAGAAATGCAAAAATTGAAACTAACTAAAGATGGTGATGCACCAAAAGGAGTGGTGAAACATTTTTTGCCATGTAAATAGACACAAATTCATGAAATGCAACAAGGGAAAACATACACAAGCTGATAGATGTAATTAGAGGTCTTAAAATGAAGTAAAACAATACAAACAGAGGACTGAAAGCATTCACAGAGTTTGCACTGTCAATTCCATATAAAAATCTCTTGCATTCCACCATCAAAGAGGTATAAACCTGTTACAAACTATGAAAAAGGTCTGATTCTTACAACTATCACTTGCTGGAGGTGAAAGAAGAAGTTTGCAATGCCAAAAAGTGTTCAACCATCAAGAAATGAGCCAAATCTGGCTTTTACAATGCATGGGTCGAGCCCAGGAGAGAGAAAACAAAAAAAACATGGGAGCCCATTCCTCATTGATGGAAAATGCATTAAAATAGCATGGAGGACCTTACAAACCCATACCCTATCATTTTTGACAATATTGGAGAAGAATGCGACCCATCCTGTATTAAATTTGGTTGTTGAAATGTCATTTCTGGCCATGGACACGTACTAGAACCGTTTTTGAATTTTCTCTCTCCAAACTGAACCAAAATTAGAAATTGACCATGGAATCATGTATAGAATTTTAACATCTTTCCAATGATATAAAGAACGCAAAAATCCGAGCTCTGGATCAAAAGATATGATCATTTGAAGATTTAGGGCAAAAATGGCCCAAAAACGGATCGGCGAGAAATTTTTTCAAATTTTACCTCTTTTTTGTCTTTGGAAAAAATTTCAAAAATTCCCCACGCTCCAAATGCCACGTGGCAAGCTTGATTCACCTGGAATTCTCTCTCCTTCTTTTTCCGCTCTTTTTATACTGGAAAAAAATTCATTTTCCCCCCGCGGCCACTTGGGACACGTGGCATCATTTGGTTCGTTGACAGGGGCATGGGGTCATCCTTTGGCTTTTAATTTTTTGTACGAAGCCTTTGCTAAGTTTCCAAAGCTCTCCCCGAGCTCCAAACCCCCTGCCCCATAGGACACGTGTCCTAATCCTATTGGCTCGAGGCCAAAATTCAAAATTTTTCCTTCTCAAATGAAGACACTTAGCCAATTTTTCATTGCACCTTCCCCTTGTGACACGTGTCACACTATGATTGGTCCGTTCACACTATGATTGGTCTGCCAGCCCCGTGGGAAAAAATTTCCATTTGAACCTTCGACCAAAATACTTGGAAAAAATTCAAATTTGCCTCCGACCCCCGAACTCCTCTACCACGTGGCAGCTTCTTATTGGCTGCGGGCCTCAAATGGGAAAATTTTCCACAAAAACTCCGCCGAGCCATAACTTGAAAAATATAAGGAGTTAGGAGGCAAAACTTTACCTTTCTGGAAAGCTGAGAGAGAGCTCTATCTGATGGTGCCATTTCCAGAAAGCCTTGAGTGCCTAAAAATCAAAAAATGTAGACTGAGGCACAAGAGAGGCAAGAACACAAGGAGTTAGCCACAAAAAATGAGCTGGGGCACCATTTTGGATAACAAGCACTCACATGACACCTTCTGGAAATGACAACGGAGGAGTGATAAATTCATCACCTTATAATTTTTACCTTAGGAAAAATTCCATAAAACTCTCTGCGGCCAGGCAATCCCACCCTTGCCTTGGTGCGACCCCTTTGCGGATGTGCGGACCCGCATGCCTAATGTTTCCCTTTCTCCCCTTTGTCCCTTTTGGTGAAATTATCCCTTGCAAGGCCCGCAGCCAATCTGTGGAACTGCTTCTCTGTTCTCCAAGTAGCAAAAAATTGAGCACCATGCGACCCTGAAGTGAAAACATGGGTGTAGGAGCATTGTTTGGTTTTTTCCTTTTTTTTGGCGAAATGCCCTAAATCCTTCCACCGCTCCACCTTTCCCCTGTTCCCTGACGTTGTCTCTGAGACAACCACGTGTCCACCAAGGTCCCGCAGAGGTGTGAAATAACTTTTTCCTTTATTCCTATTTGATGGGAAAAATTTTCCAAGCTTTTTGCCATGACCTGCCAACCCATTGAAGGTGGTTTCCCCCCTCTTGACACGTGTCCCCCTAGGGAAAAATTTGACCTGAAAACTCCACCTAGTCTTTCGATCCAGAGTTCTATAAGGATTTTTGCGGACTTCTTTATATCAATGGAAAGATGGTGAAAATTATCCTATCTGATTCCATGGTCAATGGTTTAGGGAAATTTTGGAATCAGTTAAGGAGGGAGAAAATCAAGTTAAAACTCTAAGCTTCTTAGAGAGTTGGGTATGGGGGAAGATTGCTCCATGGACCTAACTAAAACTTCTAGCCCTAAGTTTTGGACCTTGTGACATCTGAGAATTTTTAATGCAAAATGGGTCACATTCTTCTTTAGTGGATTTGAGTTGTTTCAAAATCTGTCAGGGGGATGGGTACTGTCTAGGTCAACCTGGGATAGACTATTTTTAATCACATTGTTGTTTAATGAGGAAGTGAGACCTCCCACTATTGAATTTCATGTTTTCCTCTCTCTTGGGTTCGACCCATGCACTGTAATTTAAGCCAGACTCTTGGCTTGATTTGGTGGAAAGTGGAATTACCTTTGTCGCATAGCAATTGCTTCTGGGTCCCTTCACCCTAAAATTCAATCAAGTGAATATTTGGCTAAAGTATCAATGACCTTCCAGGGATTTAAATTAATCCCTAGAGTTATTTGAGCTAGGGTGGACCTATTGCACGTGTTGGAATACAATGAGAAATTATTGATTATTATAATGGAATCATAATGCAGGTTGAATGTGAATTGCTTTCAATCCTTTGTATGTGTTGTTCCTACTTCAAAAAGAAATTCCATAATTTTATAGCTAAACCTAGGTTGTTCTTGGGTCTCAAGTGGTTGTTTTAATCAGGCATCACATTAGGGGTTATGGTTTACAGCTTAGGGTTTAGGGCTTATGGTTTAGGTTACAAGATATAGGTTTTAGCACACATGTTTAGTGTTTAGGGTTTAGGGATCAATGTTTAGGTCTTAGGGATTTAGGGTTTAGGGCCTAGGGTTTAGGGTTTAGGGTTTAGGGCTCATGGATTAGGTTTTAAGGTTTAGAGTTTAGGGAAAAGTGTCCATTATTTAGGGTGTCAGGGTTTATATTTTAGGGCTTAGGATTTAGGTTTTAGGGTTTGAGGTTTAGGGCTCAGCCTCTAGGGTCTAGAGATTTAGCTCTTAGTGTTTAGGTCTATGCATTTAGGGTCCCACAGGTTTAGAGTTTAGTCCTATAGGTTTCAAGTTTTAGGGTTTAGGGTTTAGCATTTAGGGTTAAGGGTTTAGGGATTAGGTCTTAAGGTTTATAGCTTAGAATTTAGGATTTACCATTTAGGGCTCTGGGTTTAGTGTTTATGACTAAGGGTTTAGGATTTAGGGATGAGGTTTCAGGGTTTAGGGTTCTCAGCGTGCACCACTTAGGGTTTAGGGATCACTGCTTTAGGGTCTAAAGCTTTGGATCCTAATTTTTAGGGCTGAGGGATTCAAGCCTCTTCTTGCAAGATCATGGATGAAGGTTTCTGGCTCATGGTTTCAAACACTTGCCAAGGTTTAGGGGTCATTGTTATCTAGCACTGAAGGCCTCACAATCACATGGATGTTTGGCTGTACCTATTATCCAAAATGTGCCCCTGCCCATTTTTGTGGCTAACTCCTTGTGTTATTATCTCTCTTATGCCTTAGTCTCCATTTTTGATTTTTACACACTCAAATATTTCTAAAAATTGCACCATTGGATAGAGCTCTCTCTCAGCTTTCCAGAAAGGTAAAGTTTTCCTCCTAACTCCTCATATTTTTCAAGTTATGGCTCAGCGGAGTTTTTGTGGGAAATTTCCCTTAGGAGGCCCGCGACCAATAGGAAGCCACCACATGGCACCTAGAGTGGTGGAGCGTGGGGAAAATTTGAAAAACTTTCCAAAGACCAAACGGGTAAAAATTCAAACTTTTGCCCGCCGATCCGATTTTAGCCTGTTTTTGCCCTAAATTTTCAAATCGCCATATCTTTCGATTCAGAGCTCAGATTTTCACGTTATTTATAGCAATGGAAAGGTGGTAAAATTATCTACATGTTTCCATGGTAAATTTTAAATTTTGGTTGAGTTTGGAGAGAGAAAATCAAGAAACACCTCTGACACGTGGTAATGGCCAGAAATGACGTTTCAACAACTAGTTTTAATGCAAAATGGGTCGCATTCTTCTTCAGCATGGCCAAAAATGTCAGGGCATGGGTCTGTAAGGACGCCCATGTTATTTTATGAATCTTCATTCAATGGGGAATGGCTTCCATGTTTTTTACATGTTTTCTCTCTCCTGGGCTCGACCCATCTATTGTAAAAGCCAGATTTGACTCATTTTTTGAGGTGGAACATTTTTTTGGGATAACAAGCTTCTTCTTTCACCTTCAACAAGTGATTTTTGCAAGTATCAGACCTTCTTCATGATTTGTAACAGGTTTCTACCTCTTTGATGTTGCAAATGCAAGGATTTTGACAGTGAAAAATGACAGTGCAAACTCTGTGATAAATTTTCAGTCCTTTGTTTGTATTATCTTGCTTCATTTTAGACCTCTAATTGCATCTTATCAGCCTGTGTATGATGTTTCATGTTGCATTTTACGAAATTGTGTCAATTTGCATGAACAAGAAGTGTTCACCACTCCTTTGGTGTATCACCTATTAGTTTAGTTTCAATTTTTGCACTTTCTATCTCTGTCTCCTTGGAATTTAGAGTAGGATTAGGATTCAAACCTCTGCAATTATGCAAATAACAGATCTGATTAGAGGAGTTTGAGGAACCAGCCTCTAATATGGAGATTCCTCTCTCATTTTATAAGTCCCACACTTGGAGAGAGCTTTCAATGTTGTGAAATCACACTGGATGCCTGAAACATCAACTTAGAAACCTGATTTACATCCAGGGGTGCTGCTAATTTGCAACAATAGTTTTGGCATGCCCGGTGGGACCTTAGAGGTCTCATTTTCATTGCAGCAAAGTTGATGTGCATCTGTTGCAATTTTCTTGCTTAAAAGAGCTATAAATTACACATCTGGTGATTCCAAGGGGAAGAATTAGCTGGTTTTGGCAGACCTGAAAACTCATGAGAAGAATCAACACAAGGTCAAGAGCTAGAGAGGAAGAGGTGTTGTTTGAATATCTTCAGTTATCTCCAAGAATAAGGAAAAGTGGGAGGAGAATCCAAAGGTTTCCATCTCCACCAAACATAACTCTCTCAACTCCTCCACCTGGTAGGCCTTTCATTCAGTCAATAAGTGTTCTAAGACCAATTAGAATGGCACAAAACAACCCCTAAGTCAATTTCACTGGCAGCAGCCCACTTGCTCTCAATGCACAAAATCCAATCCATAGTTGCAGCATTGAAGAACATTCCATACTTCACTGGAGAAAATCAGACCTCACCTGGTGATCATGTTAAGGATATTGCTAACATTTGTGTAATCTATGAGATCAATGAGATGCAAGATGCTATCAAATTACTGGCATATTCATTCAAAGGGAAAGCTTTGCAATGGTTTAGGAGTCTTGCCTCAGGTTCTATTCAAAATTGGAATAAACTATGTATAGCGCTCCATGAGTAGTTTGGGGAAAAGGGAGACAACTTGTCCCTTTTGGAGCAGCTAACAACTATCAAAAGAGCTCCCAATGAGCAGTTGACTGATTTTAATTTCAGATTTCAAAGGACTTGGGAGAGAATTCCAGTGGCAGTCATGCTAACAACAGAAGGTGCTTTTCTTTACTATCTCAAAGCTCTAAATTCTGATATTTCTATGTTGATTCAGTCCATGGGAGGCATAACTATCCCTATGGCTTATAGCATTGCCATTAGGGCTGAAAATTGTTTGATCCAAGATGGAAAACTAGCCCCTAGAACTCCCATGAAATTGTTTCCAAGTTTAGAGAGCCCAAACAATAATCAAGCACCTAATTTAGCTTCTATTCCCACTCCTAGAAATCAGAATTCAAGTGAAGCTTCCATTTCATCTTCTAGTGCCTCAAATGAACTTCAAGAAGTCATGAAGCAATTGTAAAATCTAGGTAATGAGCTGGTTACACTCAAAAGAAAGCAAGCTCAAGGTTTTAGACCTTCCTTCTAGCCTCAAGCTCAGCCTAACAGGCAGCCATATCAACCTCATAGAACACCCAATCCAACTGCAAATCTAAATCAAGCAAGGCCTAGTGACAACAGACCATTTCAGCCTTATAATCCCAATGCTACATCTGCATCTAAATCATTAGTACCAGTACAAAACAATATAGCTCAAGAGTATGATTGGTGTTTCTCATGTAATGAACCTCATAACCAGTCCATGTGCTTCAATGGTGCCTTGAATCAAGCATTAATGGTGACAACTACTGGTGTGGAGGGTGAGGGCAGTTAAGGAAACAACCAACAACAAGAAACATTCCTGCAGCAATCAGCTCCAAATGACACCACACTTGTGAACTGGTAGGAAGAGGATTTTTGTGGCATAAATCAAATAGTCTCTCAAGGTGTTGTAGCCAACACAAGTTCAAAAAGAAGGAATTTGGGTGAAGAACATCCATTAGCTCCAACTAATCCATAACCTTCCATGGCTCCACAAATGGTTGGTAAACAAAATCTAATTGTAAATGCACAAGGGCAGCCAAGAACAGCTCCTAGACCAACTCAAATACAAGTTTTTGCTGCTTACATGCAAGGGATGAATATACAAACCAAGGGAGAACAAAGAGATCCTTCATCACCATTTAGTATCATTGATCAGATGAAGAAGACAAATGTAAATATATCAATGTGGGAATCCCTATCTATCCCAGGCCAGAGAGATTTTCTACAAGCTGCCATGAAGAACTGGCCAACTTCAAATCAGAAAGTCTAAATGCAAGAGAAGGTGCTCACAAATGCTGCCCAACTTGAAGGGAATCATGGAGGACAACAAGGTAAAATGTTGAAGCCCCCTCCTTTTTATGTCTCATTAATCATTGGAAACCAATTGGTGCACAATTGCATGATTGATTCCGGGGCAAGTAGCTTAGTGATGCCCAAGCAAATAGCTGATCAGGACTTCAATATGACAACCATATCCAAAGGGGTAGTGCAGTTGGATGGGACAGCAGTAACAACAGTTGGGGTGATTAGAAACTTGAGTCTTACCTTGCATGCATGTCCAAATGTTGTTGTTTTACAAGATGTATTAGTTATAGACCTTCCACCACTCTTTGCCCTATGTTTGTCAAGAGATTTCACAGCCAAGATTGGAGGATATTTGTCTGCTGATTGGTCACACATACTGTTCAGAATGAGGTATGGAACCAAAGCTACAATCAGGTCTGAACCTATTGCAAAATTCCACATTGAGCCCTACACTCCAAGTCAGATCAATGCCAACTGTTCGGCATTTGATCAAGAAGATCACCCAAGCACTGATGAAGCTGACACCAAGGTTGGAAGCATCCCGGATCTAACTCTTGATGAATGGGCAAACAAGGTGCATGCTTTTGATCCTTATCAAGAAGTAGAAGAATCTAAGCTAGGGGTCTATTGCATACATCAAGAAGATCAGCCCATTCCTAGCATCACCAAGCCAAACCACAAGGATGACAATGAGGTATGGCAGCTATTTTTGATGGATCAAGGAGTAGACAAGGTGTAGGAGGTGGAGCTATGCTTATTTCACCTCAAGGAGTAAAGTACTATTCAGCTTTTAGATTTCAGTTTGCATGCTCCAATAACACTACTGAATATGAAGCCTTGGTGCAAGGGATGCATTGGGTAATAAATAGAGGAATAAAAAACTTGTAAGTCTTTGGTGACAGTGAATTGATTGTAAACCAAGTTAAGGGGCAGCATGCTGTCAAGAATAATCTACTCAAGTGCTACAAGAACAGGGTGTGGGTCCTCATTGAAGATTTTGAGGGCTTTAGCATTAAATCCATTCCTAGAAAAGAAAACCAAGCTGCTGACAGGCTTACAACAGTTGGGACAGCCTTTGATATTGTGGAAAGCATTCAAAAGGACAAGGTACAACCAAACATCCATGTGATTATGAGGCCTTCAGTGCTGGATAACAATGTAAGTTGGCAAGTGTTTGAGAATGACCAGCAAATCATCCATTTCTTACAAGAAGAAGCTGAGTTCTCAGCTAAAAATTAGGAAAAATTGGAACAGCAGTATGGTGACCAAGTGGTACAGCTGAGAACTAACAAGCTACCCAAGGGACTTATCACTTTGGAGTCCATTTTCAATCCCAATGATCAGTTTAGGAAAGAGAAAGCAAACATTCAGGTCAAGAGAGAAGATTCAGTATCCATCTTGGTGGAAGAGAACAAACCATTGCAAATTGGAAAGATGACAACTGAACAAGAAAGGTATGAGTTCATACAGATGTGTCAAGAGTTCCCTGATGTGTTTGCTTGGAGCTACGAAGATTTGAAAGGTTTCAATCCCAAGTTAGCTCAGCACACCATTGAGTTGGATCCAAATACTAAGCCCATCAGGCAGAAATAAAGGCCAGTCAATCCACACATGGAACCTCTCATGAGGAAGGAATTGAACAAGTTGATTGAGTCAAGAATCATATTCCCAATCAAGCATTCTAGTTGGGTTGCCAACTTAGTTCTAGTCAGAAAGAAGAGTGGAGAGATCAGATTGTGCATTGATTTCAGAGATTTGAATAGAGCATCTCTCAAGGACCATTACCCACTTCCTTCTATGGAGCAGATTTTATAAGTTGTTGTTGGCTCTGAAAGGTTTTCATTGCTTGATGACTACTCAGGCTATAATTAGATTATGGTGAAGGAAGAAGATCAGTTCAAGACAGCCTTCACAACCAAATGGGGAACTTATGCATACAGGAAAATTCCAGTTGGGTTGTCCAACGCTGGAGCTACCTTCCAAAGAGCAATGGACATGGCGTTCAAAGGTTTGATTAACAACATGGTGCTGATATATCTTCATGATATCACTATTTTTTCAAAGAATGCAGCAAACCACCTCTCTTATTTGAGACAAGTCTTCCAAAGGTGTAGGAGATTTGGAGTGTCTTTGAATCCTAAGAAGTGTATCTTCCTAGCACATGAAGGAAAGCTCCTTGGCCATATTGTCTCCAAAGAATGATTAGCAATTGATCTAGAGAGAGTTGAAGTCATAAGAGCACTACCATTACCAAGCCACAAGAAGGCACTTCAGAGTTTCTTGGGGAGAATAAATTTTTTTCGGAGGTTTGTCCCAGATTTTATAGCCCTTATCAAACTTATCACCAAGATGTTGAAGAAAATCATGGCTTTCAAATGGACAACAGAAGGCAAGGAGAGTTTTGAAGCAATCAAAGAAATCATCTCTCAAGCACCAACTCTCATCAACCCGGACTTCTCCAAGGATTTCATCCTCTATGCATTTGGGGGTAATGATACCATTTCTGCCATTTTGGTACAGCAAAACAAGGACAATGATGAGCAACCAATTGCTTTCTTCAGCCAAAGCCTAGATGAATATGAGGTGAGATATTCTTTTATTGAGAAGAATGTACTTGCAGTAATCAGAAGCTTGAAGAAATTCAAGCATCTAGTCTCAAACAACAAGATTTAGTTGTTGGTCTCTCATGCGGGAGTAAAGGACTTCCTCCTCAACAAGGATTTGAATGAGGAAAGGGCAGGTTGGATCACTCTTGTCATGGAGTATGAAATTGAGATCAAGGTCACCAAGCTAGTAAGAGGAAAAGGATTATGTGAGCATCTGATTCTGGGCAAGCAAAAAGGAGTATGTAATAAAGAAGAGGTTGTTTTGACAGTTCAAGACAGCCATGTGCAAGGTAACACTAAGGAAGAGGATAATGTTGTCCCCACTCCTTGCTGGACCCAAGGTATAATGCACTTCCTAAGCACAGGACTATGCCCTCTAGAGATGAACAAGACCCAAAGAACACACTTCAGATTGTAGGATGTCCCATATGCCATAGTAGACGGTGTTTTGTTCAAGAAAGATGTGAATGGAGTGCTGCTGAGATGCATTAGCACAAATTAGATTCATAGGGTGTTGGAAGAGTTCCATGGTGGACCAGCTGGTGGTCATTTTGCACCAAGAGTGAAAACTCTAAAAATCATGAAGGCTGGTTATTATTGGCCCAAGACTTTCAGTGATTGGTTTGTGTGGATCAAAAGGTGCAAGAATTGTGCATTATTCACAGGTAAAGAGAGGCTTGCTGCCCTTCCATTGCATCCAATTTTAGTTGACCAGCCATTCATGCAATGGGGTTTGGACTTCATTGGAGTCATTAATCCCAATTCAAGCCAAGGGTATAAGTGGATTTTGACAGCCACAGACTACTTCACCAAGTGGACTGGAGCAGTGGCACTCAAGGAAGCAAATGAGTCTAGCATCTTAGACTTCTATGAGGGGATAGTAACTAGATTTGGCATACCTACTACAATAATCTTAGATAATGCATTAGCATTCATTGGATCCAAGGTGACTGAGTGGGCTATCAAGAATGGGATCTACCTAAGTACTTCATCAAACTACTACCCTCAGGGTAATGGCCAGGATGAATCTACAAACAAGAACTTGTTGAGGATCATTAGGAGGACTCTTGATGAGAATCAAAGGTCTTGGCATACCAAACTAAAATCAGCCTTATGGGCTAATAGGATAAATCCCAAGAGATCCACAGGTAACTCTCCATTCAGGCTTGTTTATGGAAGAGAGGAAATCTTGCCCATGTCACTTGAGTTGCCAATATTGGAACTCATGAAGTAGTTAGAGTTGCTAGAGTTTGGGCCCATGGAGGTGAGATGTGCAGAGTTGATGGAGCTCCAAGAGATCAGAGATCAGGCATCCCAAACAATGGAGAAGGATCAAGCTTTGATCAAGAATACATTTGATAGGAAGGCCAAGAGTAGATCTTTCCAAGTTAGAGATCTAGTGTTAAAATGGGATGTAGATAGAGCAAAACCGGGAGGGCATTCAAAATTTGATGCCATTTGGAGTGGCCCATACATGGTCACAAAGTATAAGGACAACAATGCCTTCTAATTGTCTTCATTAGATGGCAAAGAACTGTAGATTCTAGTCAATGGAATCTATCTAAAGCATTGATACTAAAGGGAAATTATCCACCTTGTAAATATTAGCTTAGGTTTTCATTCCTCCAAGTGCTTGTGCACATTGTTTTGCTGTAGGTTGTTTTAATTTCCCTAAGTGCTTTGGCACAGACTTACTGTCCCTGAAGATGTTTTGCAGTCCTTGCTTCCATCAGGTGATATTCCATCTTCCTCCTTGTAACATTTTAAGTTATTTTGGGTTCCAAATAGAAAATTTTATGACTCCATTCCTAATGGGCTGCTTTAGGTAACTGATATCTTCATCTAGCAGGCAAATAACCCCTCTGAGTCGACAAAATTGTTATCCAAAATGTGCCCCTGCTCATTTTTGTGGCTAAATCCATGTGTTCTTACCTCTCTTGTGTCTCAGTCTCCATTTTTTATTTTTAGGCACTCAAATATTTCTAAAAATGGCACCATTGGATAGAGCTCTCTCTCAACTTTCCAGAAAGGTAATGTTTTCCTCCTAACTCTTCATATTTTTCAAGTTATGGCTCGGTAGAGTTTTTGTGGGAAATTTTCCCTTAGGAGGCTCACGGCCAATAGGAAACCACCACATGGCACCTAGAGTGGCGGAGCACGGGGAAAATTTAAAAAAAATTCCAAAGACCAAACGGGTAAAAATTCAAACTTTTACCCGCCGATCTGATTTTGGCCTGTTTTTGCCCTAAATTTTCAAATCGCCATATCTTTCGATCCAGAGCTTAGATTTTCACGTTCTTTATATCAATGGAAAGCTGGTGAAATTATCTACACGATTCTAGGGTCAATTTTTCATTTTGGTTTATTTTGGAGAGAGAAAATCAAGAAACACCTCTAGCATGTGGTAATGGCCAGAAATGACGTTTCGACAACCAGTTTTAATGCAAAATGTGTCGCATTCTTCTTCAGCATGGCCAAAAATGTCAGGGCATGGGTCCTTAAGGATTCCCATGCTATTTTAATGCATCTTCATTCAATGGGGAATGGATTCCAAATTTTTTACACATTTTCTCTCTCCTAGGCTCGAGCCATGCAATGTAAAAGCTAGATTTGGCTCATTTTTCAAAGGTTGAACATTTTTTTTGGATAGCAAGCTTCTTCTTTCACCTTCAACAAGTGATTTTTGAAAGTATCAGACCTTCTTCATGATTGTAACAAGTTTCTACCTCTTTGATGTTGCAAATGCAAGGATTTTGACAGTGAAAAATGATAGTGTAGACTCTGTGATCAATTTTTAGTCCTTTGTTTGTATTGTCTTGCGCTTCATTTCAGACCTCTAATTGCATCTTATCATCCTGTGTATGATGTTTCATGTTGCATTTTATGAAATTGTGTCAATTTTTATGAACAAGAAGTGTTCACCACTCCTTTGGTGTATCACCTATTAATTTATTTTCAATTTTTTCACTTTCTATCTCTGTCTCCTTGGAATTTAGAGTAGGATTAGGATTCAAACCTCTACAATTGTGCAAATAACAAATCTGATCAGAGGAGTTTGAGGAACCAGCCCCTAATTTGGAGATTCCTCTCTCATTTTACAACTCCCACACTTGGAGAGAGGTTTCAATGTTGTGCAATCACACTAGATGCCTGAAACATCAACTTAGAAACCTAATTTGCATCCAGGGGTGTTGCTGATTTGCTACAACATATAGGGTTTAAGGTTTAGATTTTAGGGCTCATTGTTTAGTGTTAAGGGTTTAGGGTTTAGAGTTTTGAGATAATGGTTTAGGGATTAGTTTTTAGGGATTAGGTTATAGTGTTTGTGGCTGAAGGGCTATGGTTTAACGTTTAGGGTGTAAGGTTTAGGGTTTAGAGGTTTGGGTTCAAGTTTAATTATTTTAGGGTTTATGGTTTAGGGATTAGGGTCTAGGGTTTAAGATTTAGGGTTTAGGGATCAAGGTTTATGGTTTAGGATATAGGGTTTATGGTTTATGGTTTAGGTTTGAGGGCTAAGGGATTTGGGTTTACGATTCAGGGTTTAGTGTTTCTTGTTTAATGTTTATGGTTTGGGGTTTAGGAATTAGTGTTTAGGGTTTAGGGAACAAGATTTAGGGTTTACGGTTTAATCTCAGGATTTAAATTTTATAACTTTATGCTTGGGGTTTAGGGTTTGGTGTTTAGGGATTAATGCTTATGGTTTAGGGGTTAGGCTTTAGGGCTCAAGGTTTAGGGTTTAGGGCTTAGAGTTCAGGGCTTAGGGTCTAGGTTTTAAGATTTATGGTTTAGGGATTAAGCTTTAGGGTTTAGGATATAGGGTTTAGGGTTTAGGGTTGAGGTTTGAGGGCTAAGGGATTTGGGTTTAGGATTTGGGGTTTAGTGTTTCTTGTTTAGCGTTCAAGGTTTAGGGTTTATGAAACAAGATTTAGGGTTTAAGCTTTAAGCTTAGGATTTAAATTTTATAGTTTTTAGGTCGAGGTTTATGGTTTCTTGTTTAGGGCTTAGTGCTCGGGGTTTAGGGGTTAGGTTTTAGGGATCAAGGTTTAGGGTTTAGGGCTCAAGATTCAGGGTTTAGGGATCATAGGTTAGGGTTTATAGTTTAACTTTTAGGGTTTAACATTAAGTGTTTAGCATTTAGGTTTTAGGGTTTAAGGATTAGAGTTTAGGGTTTATGGCTTAGGTTTTTAGGATTTAGTGTTTAGGGTTTACGGATCAATTTTTTGGGCTTAGGTTTTAGGTTTTAGAGTTTAGGGCTTAGGGTTGAGGGTTTAGGGTTTAGCGCTTAGGGCTCAGGGTTTAGGGTTTAGGTTTTAGATTTCATGGCTTATGGTATAGGGTTTATAATTTATGGTTTAGGGATAAGGGTTTAGGGTTTAGGTTTTAGGTATTAGGATTCAGGTTTATGATTTAGGGTTTAAGAATTAGGGTTTAGGGTTTAGTGTTCAGGGCTCAAGTTTCAAGGTTTAGGGTTTAGGGTTTATCATTTAGGGCTAAGGGTTTAGGGTTTAAGGCTTATGGTTTATAGTTTAGGGTTTAGTGTTTAAAAATTTGGCTTAGGGTTTAGGGTTTAAGGTTAAGAGTTAAGGGTTTAGGGTTTAGGGTTTAAGGCTTAGTCATTAGGGTTTATTATTTATGGTTTAGGTTTTATGACTCTAGGTTTAGGGTTTAGGGTTTAGGGCTCATAATTTACAGTTTATGATTTAAGGTTCATGTTTTAGGGTTTATGGATCATGATTTAGGTTTTATGATTTTTTGTTTAGGGTTTTGGGGTTTAGGGTTTACGATTTAGGGATTAGGGTTTAGGGTTTATCATTTAGTTCTTAGGATTTAAATTTTACAATTTTTAGTTTAGGGTTTATGGTTTGGTGTTGAGGTTTTACGGTTTAGGAATCAGTGATTAGGGTTTAATGTTTATGGTTTAGGGCTCATGGTTTAGGGTTTAGGGCTCAGGGTTCAGTGTTTAAGGCTTAGAGTTTAGGGTTTAAGGTTTAACATTTAGTTTTTAGCATTTAGGGTTAAAGGTTTATGGTTTATTGCTTAGGTGTTTAGGATTTAGGGTTTGAGATTTAGTGTTTATGGTTTAAGGCTTGGGGTTTATGGTTTAGGGTTAGGGGCTCAGGGTTGAGGATTTAGGGTTTAGGGCTTACGGTTTAGGGTTTAGGGCTCAGGGATCATGGTTTAGGGTTTAGGGTTTAGATTTGAGGACTTAGGGTTTCCAGATTAGGGTTTAAGGTTGAGTGTTTTAGGACTCAGTGTTTAGGGTTGAGGGTACAAGGATGAGGTCCTAGGGTTTAGGTTTAGGATTTAGGGTCTAGTGCTTATGGCTCAGGTTTAAGGGTTTATGGTTTATCATTTAGGGCTCAGTGTTTAGGGTTTAAGGCTTAGGGTTTATAGTGTATGGTTAAAGGTTAAGCGTTTAGAGCTTAGGGTTTAGGGTTTACGATTTAGGGTTTACGGTATAAGTTTAAGGGTTTAGGGTTTAGGATTTAAGGCTTAGATTTTTGTTTTTAGGGTTTGGGGAAGTTATATTAGGGTTTAGGGCTCTTTGTTTAGGGACTAGGGATTAGGGTTTAGGGCTCAAGATATAGGTTTTAGGGTTTAATGTTTAGGTTTTACAGTTTAGGGTACAAGGTTTATGGTTTAGGGCATAAGGTCTAGGGTTTATGGTTTAGTATTTGTGGTTAAGGGTTTATGGTTTAGGGGATAAGGTGTAGGGTTTAGGGTATAGGGGTTAGGGTTTAGGGTTGAGTGTTCAGGGATTATGGTTTATAGCTTAGGTTTTGGGGTTTATGGTTAAGGGCACAAGTTATAGGGTTTATGGAACATGTTTAGTGGTTAGGGTTTAGGGCTCAATTTTTAGGGCTTAGGGTTTAGAGTTTATGATTTAGGGTTTAGGGCTTAGAGCTCAGGGTTTAGGGTTTATATTTTAGGACACAATATTCATTGTTTAGGGTTTAGGGTTTATCATTCAGGGCTCATGGTTTAGGGTTTAAGGCTTATGGTTTATAGTGTAGGGTTAAGGGTTCAGATTTTACGACTTAGGGTTTAGTGTTTACGATCTATAGTTTAAGGTATAGGTTTAAGGGTTTAGGGTTTAAGGCTCAATTATTAGGGTTTATTGTTTACAGTTTAGGGTTTACATCCTAGGATTTAGTGTTTAAGGTTAGCCTTTAGTGCTCAATGTTTATGATTAATGGTTTGGGGTTTAGTTTTTAGGGTTTGGGGAACTTTAATTAGGGTTTATGTTTTAGGTTTTAGGGTTTAATGTTTGGGGTTAAGGGTTTAGGGAACAAGGTTTACGGTTAAAGTTTTATCCCTAAAGGTTTAGAGTTTATGGTTTAGGGTTTATAGTTTAGGGCTTAAGGTTTAGGGTTTAGGGTTTAGGGCTCATGGTTTAGGGTTTAGAGATTTGTGTTTATGGTTTAGGGCTCATGTGTTAAGATTTAGGGCTAGGGGTTTATGGTTTAGTGTATAAGGCCTAGGGTTTGGGGTTTAGGATTTAGAGATTAGGGTTGAGAGTTTAGGGATTATGGTTTCTAGCTTATGGTTTGGGGTTTATGGTTCAGGGCACATGATATAGAGTTTAGGGAACATTTTTAGTATTTAGGGTTTATGGCTCAATATTAAGGTCTTAGGGTTTATGATTTATTGTTTAGGGATTATGGCTTATGGTTTACGGTTTAGGGCTTAAGTCTTAAGGTTTAGGTTTTAGATTCTAGGCCTCAGGGCTCATTATTTAGGGTCTATGGTTTAGGGTTCGTATTTTAGAGCTTAGGATTAAGGTCTTAGGGTTTAGGGCTCAGTGTTTAGGGTTTAGGGTTTGGGTCTTAGCGTTAAGGTTTATGATTTATGGTTTACGGTTTATCATTTAGAGATAAGGGTTTATGGATTAGGTCTTAAGGTTAATAGCTTAGGGTTTAGGGTTTAGCATTTAGGTTTCAAGGTTTAGGGTTTATGATTAAGGGTTTAGGGTTTATGGTTTAGGTTTTGGGGATCATGGTTTAGGCTTTAACGTTTAGGGTTTAGGATTTATATTTTAGAGTTTAGTGTTTAGGGATTAGGGCTAATGGCTCAGTACTTATGGTTTAGGGTTTATGCTTAAGGGTTTATGGTTTTATGTCCAGGGTGTAGGGTTTAGTGGTTCAACTAAGGGTTTAGGGTTTAGGGTTTAGTGTTTATCCTTTAGTATTTAGGGTTTAGGGATTTGAATTTAAGGTTTAGGGCTCAAGGATCAAGTTTTTATAGATCATGGTTTAAGGTTTAGGGCTCATGGTTTAGGGATTAGGGTTTAAGGTTTGGAAATTAGGGTTTAGGGTTTAGGCGTCATGGGTTAGGGTTTAACATTTAGGGTTTTAAGTGGTAATATATGGTTTAAGGTTTAGAGTTTAGGGCTCATTGTTTAGGGTTAAGGGTTAAGGGTTAAGGGTTTAGGGTTTAGAGTTTAACGATCATTGTTTAGGGATTAGGGTTTAGGGTTTAGTGTTTGTGGATCAAGGTTCAGGGTTTAAAATTTAGGGTTTAGGGTTTAGGGTTTAGGGTTTAGGGTTTAGAGTTTTGGGTTTAAGGTTAATTATTTTAGGGTTTGTAGTTTAGGGCTTACGGTCTAAGGTTTAAGGTTTATGGTGTAGGGCTCAAGGTTTAGGGTTTAGGATATAGGGTTTCAGGTTTAGGGTTGAGGTTTTAGGGCTAAGGGATTTTGGTTTAGGATTTAGGGTTTAGGGTTTCTATTTTGATATTTATGGTTTGGGACTTAGGGCTTAGCATTTAGGGTTTAGGGTTTAGGGAAATAGATTTAGGGTTTATGGTTTAAGATCATGATTTCAATTTTATAGTTTTTACCTTTGGTTTTAGGGTTTGGTGTTTAGGGATCAACGCTCAGGATTTAGGGGTTAGGATTTAGGGTTTAGAGATTTGTGTTTATGGTTTAGGGCTCATGTGTTAAGATTTAGGGCTAGGGGTTTAAATGGTTTAGTGTATAAGGCCTAGGGTTTGGGGTTTAGGATTTAGAGATTAGGGTTGAGAGTTTAGGGATTATGGTTTCTAGCTTATGGTTTGGGGTTTATGGTTCAGGGCACATGATATAGAGTTTAGGGAACATTTTTAGTATTTAGGGTTTATGGCTCAATATTAAGGTCTTAGGGTTTATGATTTATTGTTTAGGGATTATGGCTTATGGTTTACGGTTTAGGGCTTAAGTCTTAAGGTTTAGGTTTTAGATTCTAGGCCTCAGGGCTCATTATTTAGGGTCTATGGTTTAGGGTTCATATTTTAGGGCTTAGGATTAAGGTCTTAGGGTTTAGGGCTCAGTGTTTAGGGTTTAGGGTTTGGGTCTTAGCGTTAAGGTTTATGATTTAGGGTTTATGGTTTATCATTTAGAGATAAGGGTTTATGGATTAGGTCTTAAGGTTAATAGCTTAGGGTTTAGGGTTTAGCATTTAGGTTTCAGGGTTGAGGGTTTAGTGATTAAGGGTTTAGGGTTTATGGTTTAGGTTTTGGGGATCATGGTTTAGGCTTTAACGTTTAGGGTTTAGGATTTATATTTTAGAGTTTAGTGTTTAGGGATTAGGGCTAATGGCTCAGTACTTAGGGTTTAGGGTTTATGCTTAAGGGTTTATGGTTTTATGTCCAGGGTGTAGGGTTTAGTGGTTCAACTAAGGGTTTAGGGTTTAGGGTTTAGTGTTTATCCTTTAGTATTTAGGGTTTAGGGATTTGAATTTAAGGTTTAGGGCTCAAGGATCAAGTTTTTATAGATCATGGTTTAAGGTTTAGGGCTCATGGTTTAGGGATTAGGGTTTAAGGTTTGGAAATTAGGGTTTAGGGTTTAGGCGTCATGGGTTAGGGTTTAACATTTAGGGTTTTAAGTGGTAATATATGGTTTAAGGTTTAGAGTTTAGGGCTCATTGTTTAGGGTTAAGGGTTAAGGGTTAAGGGTTTAGGGTTTAGAGTTTAACGATCATTGTTTAGGGATCAGGGTTTAGGGTTTAGTGTTTGTGGATCAAGGTTCAGGGTTTAAAATTTAGGGTTTAGGGTTTAGGGCTTAGGGTTTAGAGTTTTGGGTTTAAGGTTAATTATTTTAGGGTTTGTAGTTTAGGGCTTACGGTCTAAGGTTTAAGGTTTATGGTGTACGACTCAAGGTTTAGGGTTTAGGATATAGGGTTTCAGGTTTAGGGTTGAGGTTTTAGGGCTAAGGGATTTTGGTTTAGGATTTAGGGTTTAGGGTTTCTATTTTGATATTTATGGTTTGGGACTTAGGGCTTAGCATTTAGGGTTTAGGGTTTAGGGAAATAGATTTAGGGTTTATGGTTTAAGATCATGATTTCAATTTTATAGTTTTTACCTTTGGTTTTAGGGTTTGGTGTTTAGGGATCAACGCTCAGGATTTAGGGGTTAGGGTTTAGGGTTTAGGGGTTATATTTTAGGGTTTAGGGCTCATAGATTAGGGTTTATGGTTTAACATTTAGGTGTTAGCATTAACTATTTAACGTTTAAGGTTGAGGGTTTAGTGATTAGGGTTTAGGGTTTATGGCTTAGGTGTTTAGGATTTAGGGTTTAGGCTTTAGTGTTTAGGGTTTATAGCTTAATATTTTTGGCTTAGGGTTTATGGTTTAGGGCTCAGGAATTAGGGTTTAGCGCTCAGGGCTCAAGGCTTAGGGTTTAGGGTATAGAGCTTAGGGCGTAGGGCTCATAGTTTAGGTTTTAGGTTTTACATTTTAGGGCTTAGGGTTTAGGGTTTAGGGCTCAAGGTTTAGGGTTTATGGATTACGGTCTTAGGATTTAGGTTTCTTATTTAGGGTTTAGGAAGTAGGGTTTAGTGGTTAGGGATTAAGTTTTAGAGTTTACGGTTTAGGGTTTATCATTTAGGGCTAAGGGTTTAGGGTTTATGGCTTATAATTGATATCTTAGGGTTTAGTATTTAGGGTTTATCATTTAGGGCTCAGGGTTTACGGTTTATGATTTTAGGTTTAGGGTTTAGGGTTAAGAGTTATGGGTTTAGGGTTAAGGGTTAAGGGTTTAAGGCTGTTTAGGGTTTATTATTTACAATTTAGGGTTTACTACTCTAGGTTTAGGGTTAAGGGTTTATGGTTTAGGGTTTAGGGCTCAAGATTTAGGATTTATAGTTTAAGGTTCATGTTTAAGGGTTTAGGGATCATGATTTAGATTTTATTATTTATCATTTAGGGTTTGGGGTTTAGGTTTTAGGGTTTAAGGTTTAGTGATTAGGGTTTATGGTTTATCATTTAGTGTTTAGGATTTAAATTTTATAGTTTTTATTTCAGGGTTTAGGGTTTGGTGTTGAGGGTTTACGGTTTAGGAGTCAACAATTTGGGTTTTAAGGTTTATGGTTTAGGGTTTAGTGCTCATGGTTTAGGGTTTATGGCTCATGGAACAAGTTTCAGTGTTTAAGGATCAAAGTTTAGGGTTTAGGGTATAACATTTAGGGTTTATGGTTTAGGGATCATAATTTAGGGCTTATAGTTTAGGGATCAAGCTTTAGGGTTTAGGGTTCAGGGCTTAAGGTTTAGGGTTTATGATTTAGGCTAAGGGTTTATGGTTTAGGGTAGAATGTCTAGGGTTTATGGTTTAGTATTTAGGGTTTAGGGTTTAAGGATTATGGTTTATAGCTGAGGGTTCTAGGTTTATGGTTTAGGGCACAAGACATATTGTTTATGGTTTAAGGAATAAGGTCTAGGGTTTAGGGTTTTAAAATTATGGTTTATAGCTCAAGGTTTGGGGTTTAGGGTTTAGGATTTAGGGTTTAGGGTTTATAGCTCGAGGTTTGTGTTTTATGGTTTAGGGCACACGATATAGGTTTTAGGGAATTGTTTAGTGTTTAGGGTTTAGGGGTCAATGTCTAGGGCTTAGGGTTTAGGGCTTAGGGCTTAGGGTTTAGGGTTTAGGGCATAGGGCTCATGATTTAGGGTTTAGAGTTTAAGGCTCAACGCTCATTGTTTAGGTGTTAGGTTTTATATTTTAGGGCTTAGGATTCAAGTCTTAGGGTTTAGGGTTTAGGGATAAATGTTTAGGGTTTAGAGTTTAGTTCTTAGAGTTTAGGTTTATGATTTAGGGTTTAGGGTTTAGTCCTATGGGGTTTATGTTTAAGGGTTTAGGGATTAGGTCTTAAGGTTTATAGCTTATGGTTTAGGATTTAGTGTTTATGGCTCAGGGTTTAGGGTTTACAATTAAGGGCTTAGGGTTAATATTTAAGGGTTTAGGTTTTAGGTTTTAGGGATCATGGTTTAGGCTTTAATGTTTAAGGTTTAGGGATCAGGGTTTAGGGTTTAGAGTTTAGAGTTTAGTGTTTAGGGATCAGGGCTGACAAATCAACACTTAGGGTTTAGGGTTTAGGGTTTGTGCTGAAGGGTTTATAGTTTTAGGCCCATGGTTTAAGGTTTAGTGGTTATGACTAAGGGTTTAGGGCTAAGGTTTTAAGGTTTAGGGTTTAACATTTAGCATTTAGGGTTTAGGTTTTTAGATATAGGGTTTAGGGCTTAAGGAAACCCTAATCTCTAAACCCTAAACCATGACCGTTAAATCCTAATACCTAAACCTTAAACAATAGTTGTTAGGGTATAGAGTTGAGGTCTTAGGGTTTAGGGCTTAGGGCTCAATGAAACACTAAACCCTCCTAAAAAAATAGTTGTTAGGGTATAGAGTTAAGGTCTTAGGGTTTAGGGCTTAGGGCTGAGTGCTAGGGTTTAGGGCTCAAGGATACCCTAATCTCTAAACCCTAATGACTATTGTTTAAGGTTTAGGGCTTAGGGCTTAGGGTTTAGGGTTTAGAGTTTAGGGATTATAGTTTACGATTTAGGGTTTAAGGTTTATTAGCTCTCAAGGTTTAATGTTTATGGTTTACAGTTCAAGGTTTACGATTTACAGTTCATCGTTTAGGGCTTAGCGCTCAAGGTTTAGGCTTTAGTGCTAAGGGTTTAAGGTTTAAATTTAATGGTTTAGGGATTATGGTTTAGGGTTTAGGGTTTAAGGGTTGGGTTTTAAATTTTATCATTTAGAGTTTAGGTTTTAGGGTTTAAGGCATATGGTTTAGGATTTAGGGATTAGGCTCAAGATTTAGGGTTTAGGTTTTAGGGATCGTGGTTTACGATTTATCGTTTATCATTTAGGGATCAAGGTTTAAGGTTTAGAATTTAGGGTTTAGTGTTTAAGGATATGGGCTAAGGGCTTAGCATTGAGGGTTTAGGGTTTAGGGTTTAAGCTTTAGGCTTTAGGGTTCAGGTTTTAGGGCTCATGGTTTATGGTTTAGGGATTAGGGTATTTTTTTAGGGTTTAGGGATCATGTTTTAGGGTTTAGGTATTAGGGTTTAGGGTTTAAGATTTATGATTTAGGGTTAAGGCTTTAGGGCTTAGTGCTCAGGGTTTAGGGTTTAAGAATTATGGTTTAGGGTTTACGACTTAGGGATAAGGGCTCATGGTTTAGTGTTTATGGTTTACGGTTTAGAGTTTATGGTTTATATTTTAGGGCTTAGTTCTAATTATTTCAGGTTTAGGGTTTATTAGGCCTCAAGGTTTATGGTTTATTGTTTAATATTTTATGTTTAAGGTTTAAAGTTAAGGGTGAAGGATTTAGAGTTTATTATTTAGGGTTTAGGGTTTAGTGTTTAGGGTTTAATGTTTATGGATTAGGGTTTAGGGTTTAGGGTTTAAGCTTTAGGGATTAGGGTTTAGGGTTTATCAATTACTGTCCAGGATTTAAATTTTACACTTTTTAGTTTGGGGTTTAGGGTTTGGTATTAATGGTTTATAATTTAGGACTCAGTGATTAGGGTTTAAGGTTTAGGGTTTAGGGTTTAGGGCTCATTGTTTAGGATTTAGGGCTCAAGGATCAAGGTGAAGTTTTTAAGGCTTAGAGTTTAGGGTTTAGGGTTTACCATTTAGGATTAAACATTTAGTGTTTAGAATTTAGGGTTTAGGTTTTATCGCTTAGGTGTTTAGGATTTAGGATTTGGGATTTCATGTTTACGGTTTACGGTTAAATGTTTAAGTTTTTGGGGTTTAGGGTTTATGGCTCAGGGTTGACAGTTTAGGGTTTAGGGCTCAGAGCTTAGGGTTTAGTGTTTAGGGATTAAGGCTCATATTTTAGGGTTTAGGGTTTAGATTTTAAGTCTTAGGGTTTAAGGTTTAGTGTTTATTGCTCAAGGTTTAGGGATGAGGGTACAGGGTTAAGGTCTTAGGGTTTAGGTTTATGATTTAGTGTTTAGGGTTTAGTGCTTACGGCTAAGGTGTAAGGGTTTATAGTTTAGGGTTTGTCATTTAGGGATCAGGGTTTATGGTTTACAGCTTAGAGTTTAGAGTTTGGTGCTTAGTGCTTAGGGATCAAGGTTTAGGGTTTAGGTTTTAGGGTTTAGGGCTTAGGGTTTAGTGTTTAGGGTTCAAGGTGGTGAAAAAATGTTTTATCTTTTAAAATTTAGATTTTAGGGTTTAGGGGTTAGTGTTTAGATTTTAAGGTTCATGGTTTAAGGTTTAGGTTTTAAGATTTAAGGCTCATGGTTTAGGGTTTAGAGTTTAGGGGTTAGGGCTCAAGGTTTAGGTTTGAGGGTTTATAGTTTAATTTTTACTTCTTAAGGTGTAGGGTTTAGGGTTTAGGGTTTAATGATAAAGGTTTAAAGTTTAAAGTTAATGGTTTAGGATTTAGGGTTTAAGGGTTAGGTTTTAAATTTTATCATTTAGGGTTTACGTCTTAGGGTTTAAGGCCTAGGATTTAGGGTTTAGGTATTAGGGCTCAAGATTTATGGTTTATATTTTAGGTATCATGGTTTAGGATTTATCATTCAGCAATTAGGGTTAATGGTTTAAGTTCTAAGTCCCAAGGTTTAGGGTTTACCACTTAGGGATAAGGACTCAGTGTTTAGGATTTAGAGTTTAGAGTTTAGGGTTTATTAGGGCTTAAGGATTTAGGGTTAATCATTTATGGTTTAGGGTTTATATTTTAGGGTTTAGGGTTTAAGGTTTAGGGATTAGGGTTTATGGTTTATCATTTAGTGCTCAAGATTTAAATTTTACGGTTTTTAGTTCGAGGTTTAGGGTTTGCTATTGAGGTTTTATAGTTTAGGGCTCATAGATTAGGTTTTAAGGTTTATGTTTTAGGGTTTAGAGCTCATTGTTTAGGGTTTAGGGATCACGACTCAGTGTTCAGTGTTTAAGGCTCAAATTTTAGGGTTTAGGGTTTAGGTTTTATGGCTTAGGTGTTTAGGATTTAGGATTTGGAGTTTCTTGTTTACAGTTTACAGCTTAATGTTTAAGGCTCGATGTTTAGGGTTTAGGGTGTAGGGATCAGGGCTCAGGGTTTAGTGTTTAGGGTTTAGGGCTCAAGGCTCATGGTTTAGGGTTTAGGGTTTAGATTTTAGGGCTTAGTGTTTAGGGCTTAGGGTTTAAGGTTTAGTGTTTAGGGTTCAAGTTTTATAGGAAGGGTAGAGGGTTGAGGTATTAGGGTTTTAGTTTATGATTTAATGTTTAGGGTTTAGTGCTTAGGGCTCATTTTTAAGGGTTTATTGTTTAAAGTTTAGAGTTTAGCAGTTAGTGCTTAGGGCTTGAGGTTTAGGGTTTACGGTGGTGAAAAAGGGTATTATGTTTTAAAATTTATATTTTAGGGTTTAGGGTTTAGTGTTTAGAGTTTAGGGTTCATTGTTTAAGATTTAGGCTTTAGGATTTAAGACTCATGGTTTAAGCTTTAGATTTTAGGGTTTAGGTCTCAACATTTAGGTTTGAGGGTTTATAGTTTAGGGGTTAAGGTTTAATGTTTACGTATTAAGGTTTAGGGTGTAGGGTTGAGGGATTAGGGTTTAGCATTTAGAGTTTAGGGTTTAGTGCTTAGTATTTAGGGTTTAGGATTTAGTGTTTAAGGTTTAGGGAACTTGGCTCAAAGTTTAGGATTTAGGGTTTAGGGCTCATGGTTTAGGGATTATTGAATAGGGTTTAGGGTTTAGGGTTTAATGTTTAGAGTTTAGGGGTTAGGTCACATGGTTTAGGGTATAGGGTTTATGAGGTAGGGTTTATGGTTTATAGCTTAGGGATTAGGGTTTATGATTTAGTGTTGAATGTTTAGGGTCTAAGATTTAGTGTTTAGGTATTAGGGTTTAGAGTTTACATTTTACGATTAAGGACTTAAGGCTGATGGTTTATGGCTCAGGGTTTAGTGTTTAGGGCACATGGTTTAGGTTTTAGGTTTTAGGGTTTAGGGCTTAGAGCTTAGGTTTCAGGTTGTAGGGTTAAGGGTTTAGGTTATAGGGCCCAAGGTTTAGGGTTTAGGGTTTAGGGTTTAGGGCTAAGGGCTAAGGGTTTAGGGTTTATATTTTAGGGTTTAGGGTTTATGGTTTAGGGTTTAGGGTTTAGGGCTAATGGTTTAAGGTTTAAGTTTTATTAGCATTCAAGGTTTAATGTTTAGGGTTTAGGCATAAGGGTTAATGACTTAGGGTTTAGATTTTATGATTTAAGTTTTATTGTTTAGGGCTTAGGGCTCAAGGTTTATGGTTTAGAGTTTAGTGCTAAGGTTTTAAGGTTTAAAGCTAATGGTTCAGGGATCATGGTTTAGGGTTTAGGATTTAGGGTTAGGTTTTAAAGTTTATCATTTAGGGTTTAGGTTTTAGGGTTTATGGCCTAGGGTTTAGGGGTTACGTATTAGGGCTAATGATTTAGGGTTTTGGTTTTAGGGATCATGGTTTAGGATTTATCATTTAATTTTTAGGTATCATGATTTAGGGTTTAGAGTTTAGGGTTTAGTATTTAAGGATCGGGGATAAGGGCTTAGCATTTAGGGTTTAGGGTTTAGTTTTTATGCTTCTGGGATCATGGTTTATAGTTTAGGGCTTAGGTTCTTATTTTTAGGGTTTAGGGTTTAGGGTTTAGGGATCATGGTTTAGGGTTATAAAAATAAGTTTTAGGGTTTAGGGATTGGGGTTTAGGTCTTAGTGCTTAGGGTTTAGGGTTTAGGGTTTAAGAATTAGGGTTTAGGGTTTTGTGCTTAGGTTTCAGGTTTTAGGGTTAAGGGTTTAGGTTCTAAGTCCCAAGGTTTAGGGTTTAGTGCTTAGATCTAAGGAATCAGGGTTTAGGGTTTACAATTTAGGGTTTAGGGATTAAATGTTATTTTTTTCAGGTATAGGGTTTATTAGGTCTCAAGGTTTAAGGTTTAGGGTTTAATATTTATGTTTTAGTGTTTAAGGTTTACCGTTAAGGGTCAAGGATTTAAGGTTTATCGTTTAGGGTTTAGGGTATAGGGTATAGGGTTTATCATTTAGTGCTCAGGATTTAAATTTTACAATGTTTAGTTTAGGGTTTAGGATTTGGTGTTTAGGGTTTACGGATTACGACTCAACAATTAGGGTTTAAGTTCTATGGTTTAGGGCTGATGGTTTAGGGATTAGGGCTCATGGCTCATGGTTCAGTGTTTAAGGATCAGAGTTTAGGGTTTAGTATTTAACATTTAAGGTTAAGGATTTAGTGTTTAGCATTTTGTAGTTAGGGTTTAGGGTTTAGGGTTTATGGCTTAGGTGTTTAGGATTTAGTGTTTTGGGTTTAGAGTTTATGGTTTATGCCTTAATGTTTAAGGCTCGAGGTTTAGGATTTAGAGTTTAGGGCTCAAGGTTGAGGGTTTAGGGTTTACAGCTCAGGGATGAGGGTTTAGGTCTTAAGGTTTATGGCTCAGGGATCATGGTTTAAGGTTTAGGGTTTAGATTTTAGGGTTTATTCAGGGATTTAGGGTTTATAGTTTAGGGGTTAAGGTTTAGGGCTCAGGGTTTAGGGTGTAGGGTTGAGGGATTAGAGGGAGAGTTTAGGGTTTAGAGGGTTTTAGGGCTCAGGTTTAGTGTTTAAGGTTTAGGGAACTTGGCTCAAAGTTTAGGATTTAGGGTTTAGAGGTCTTAGGGTTTAGGTTTATTATTTAGGGTTTAGGGTTTAGTACTTAGGGCTTAGTTTTAAGGGTTTAGGATTTAGGGTTTATCATTTAGGGCTTATGGTTTAGGGTTTAAGGCTAAGGGTTTATAGTGTAGGGTTGAGTTCATAATTTAAGGATTAGGGTTTAAGGGTCATGATTTAGGGTTTAAGTTGTTCAGGGTTTAGGGCTCAATGTTTAAGGTTTACGATTTAGGGCTCATGTATCAAGGTTTAGGTCTTACGGTTTATGGCTCAGGGTGCATGGTTTAGGGTTTAGGGTTTAGATTTTAGGGCTTAGGTTTTAGGGATTATGGTTTAAGGTTTAGTATTTAGGGCTCAGGGTTTAGGGTCTAGGGTATAGTGTTGAGGTCTTAAGGTTTAGGTTTATGATTTAGGGTTTAGGGTTTAGTGCTTAAGGCTCTATTTTAATGGTTTAGGTTTTAGGGTTTATGATTTAGGGCTCAAGGTTTAGGGTTTAAGGCTTAGGGTTTATAGTGTAGGGTTGGGTTCAACATTTAGGGTTAAGGAGCCACCGCATTTAGGGTTTAGGGTTTAGTCCTAAGGGTTTAAGGTTTAAAGCTAATGGTTCAAGGATTATGGTTTAGGGTTTAGAGTTTAAGGGTTAGGTTTTAATTTTTTTCATTTAGTGTTTAGGTTTTCAGGTTGAATTCTTAGGGTTAAGGGTTTAGGGATTAGGGCTCAGGATTTAGGATTTGGGTTTTAGGGATCATTTTTTAGGATTTATCATTTAGAATTTAGGGATACAGGTTTAGGGTTTAGAATTTAGGGTTCAATCTTTAAAGATCAGGGCTAAGGGCTTAACATTGAGGGTTTATGCTTTATGCTTTAGGGTTTAGGGTTTATATTTTTAGGCTAATGGTTTATGGTTTATATATTAGCCTCTTGTGTTTAGGGTTTTGGGTTTACAGTTTAGGGATCATTATTTAGGGTTGGAAAAATAGGGTTTAGGGTTTTGGATTTATGATTTTATCATTTAGGGTTTAGGTTTTGAGGTTTAATTCCTAGGGTTAAGGGTTTAGGGATTAGGGTTCAGGATTTAGGATTTAGGTTTTAGGGATCATTTTTTAGGATTTATTGTTTAGTGTTTAGGGATACGGGTTTAGGCTTTGGAATTTAGGGTTCAATCTTTAAAGATTGGGGCTAAGGGTTTAACATTAAGGGTTTATGATTTATGCTTAAGGGTTTATATTTTGGGGCTAATGGTTTATGTTTTATATCTTAGGGTCTTGTGTTTAGGGTTTTGGGTTTATGGTTTAGGGATCATTGTTTAGGGTTAGAAAGATGGGGTTTAGGGTTTAGGATTTATGATTTATGGTTAAGGGTTTAGGACTTAGTGCTTAGTGCTTAAGGTTTAAGAATTAGGGTTTAGGGTTTTGTGCTTAGGTTTTAGGTTTTGGGGTTGATGGTTTATGTTCTAAGTCATAAGGTTTAGGGTTTACGACTTAGGAATAAAGGCTCAGGGTTCAAGGTATAGAGTTTATGGTTTACGATTTAGGGTTTAGGGCTCAGGGTTTAGGGTTTAGATCTTAGGTTATAGGTCTCAATTCTCATGGTTTATGGTTTAGGTTTTTATTTAGGGCTTAGGGTTTAGGGCTTAGGTTTTAAGGTTTAGTGTTTAGGGCTCAAGGTTTAGGGGTGAGGGTATAGGTTTGAGGTCTTAGGGTTTAGGTTTATGATTTAGAGTTTAGGGTTTAATGATTAAGGCTCTTATTTAAGGGTTTATGGTTTAGGGTATATCATTTAGGGCTCATGGTCTAGGGCTTACGGTTTACAGTTTAGAGTTTATCACTTAGTGCTTAGGGTTTGAGGTTTAGGGTTTAGGGTTTAGGGCTTAGGGCTTAGGGTTTAGTGTTTAGGGTTAAAGGAGATCAACAAATATTTTAGGTTTTAAAATTTATATTTTAAGGTTTAGGGTTTAGTGTTCATGGTTTAAGGTTTAGGTTTTAAGATTTAAGGATTATAATTTAAGGTTTAGAGTTTTGGGTTTAGGGCTTAAGGTTTAGGCTTGAGGGTTTATAGTTTAGGGTTTAAGGTCTAATGTTTACGTCTTAAGGTTTAGGGTTTAGGGTTTAGGATTTAGGGTTTAAGCTTTAAAGTTAATGGTTCAAGGATTATGGTTTAGGGTTTAGGGGTTAGGTTTTAAAATTTATCATTTAGGGTTTAAGGCCTAGGTTTTAGGGATTATGGCTCAAGATTTAGGGTTTATATTTTAGGGATCATGGTTTAGGATTTATCATGTATTTTTTAGGGATTAAGGTTTAGGATTTAAAATTTAGGGTTCAGTGTTTAAGGATCAGAGCTAAAGGCTTAGCATTGAGGGTTTAAGGTTTAGGGTTTAGGGTTTATGCTTTAGGGTTTAGGGTTTATGCTTTATGGATCATGGTTTATGGTTTAGGGCTTAGGGTCTTGTGTTTAGGGTTTAGGGTTTGGGGATCATGGTTTTGGGTTGGAAAAATAGGGTTTAGGGTTAAGGATTTATGATTTAGGGTTAATGGCTTAGTGCTTAGGGTTTAGGATTTAGTGTTTTGTGCTTATGTTTCAGGTTTTAGAGTTAATGATTTAGGTTCTAAGTCCCAAGGTTTAGTTTTTACAGCTTAGGGATAAGGGCTTAGGGTTTATGATTTAGGTTTTAGTGCTAATTATTTCAATTTTAGGGTTTATTAGGGCTCAAGGTTTAAGGTTTGGGGTTTAAGGTTTATGATTAAGGGTTTATCATTTAGAGTTTGGGGTTTAGGGTTGAAGGTTTAGGGATTATGGTTTAGGGTTTATCATTTAGTGCTTAGGATTTAAATTTATTAGTTTTTAGTTCGGGGTTTATGGTTTGGTATTGAGGGTTTATAGTTTAGGGCTCAAAAATTAAGGTTTAATGTTTATGTTTTAGGGTTTAGGGCTCCTTGTTTAGGGTTTAGGGATCAGGACTCATGGTTTAGTGTTTAAGACTTAGAGTTTAGGGTTTAGATTTTATGGTTTAGGTCTTTTGGATTTAGGGTTTGGGGTTTCATGTTTATGATTTACAACTCAATGTTTAAGTTTGGGGGTATAGGGTTTAGGTTTTAGGGCTCAGGGTTGATGGTTTAGGGTTTAGGGTTCAGGGCTCGAGGTTTAGGGTTCAGGGTTTAGGGATCAAGGCTCATGGTTTAGGGTTTAGATTTTAGGGCTTAGCATTTAGGGCTTAGAATTTAAGGTTCAGTTTTTAGGGGTAAGGGTATAGGGTTGAGGTCTTAGGGTTTAGGTTTATGATTTAGGGTTTAAGGGTTAGTACTTAGGGCTCAGGTTTAAGTGTTTAGGGTTTAGGGTTTATCATTAAGGGCTCATGGTTTAGGGTTTACGGTTTAGAGTTTAGAGTTTAGTGCTTAGTGTTTAGAGGATTAGGTTTAGGCTTTGTGAATTTAGTTCAGTGGTTTAGGTTTGGGGCTAGGTTTTAGGTTTTAAAATTTAGATTTTAGGGTTTACAGATTAGTGTTTAGAGTTTAGGGTTCATTGTTTAAGGTTCAGGTTTTAGGATTTAACACTCATGCTTTAGGGTTTAGAGATTAGGGTTTAGGGCTCAAGGTTTAGGTTTAAGGGTTTATAGTTCAGGGATCAAGGTTTAATGTTTATGTCTTAAGGTTTAGGGCGTAGGGCTGAGGGATTAGGGTTTATAATTTAGAGTTTAGGGTTTAGTGATTAGTGTTTAGGGTTTAAGATTTAGTGTTTAAGGTTTAGAGAACTTGGATTATAGTTTAGGATTAAGGTTTTAGGGCTCAGGGTTCAGGGTTTAGTGAATAGCGTTTAGGGTTTAAGATTTAGCATTTAGGGTTTAGGGTTTAGGGCACATGATTTAGGGTTTAGGGTTTATTGGGTAGGTTTTATGGTTTAGGGCTTACGGATTAGGGTTCATTAGGTTTAGCGTTTAGGGTTGAGGCATTTAGGGTTTAGGGTTTAGGGCTTAGATTTTAGGGTTTAGGGTTTAGATTTTAGGTTTTATGGTTTAGGGCTTAGGGTTTAGGTTTATGGTTTATTTTAGAGTGTTTAGGGTTTAATGATTTAGTTTCTTAAGGTTTAAGGGTTTAGGGTTTAATGTTTTATCGATTTAGGGCTCAAGGTTTATGGTTTAGGGTTTAGGGTTTAGAGTTTAGGGCTTAGGGTTTAGGGTTTAGGTTTAGGGTTTAGGGTTTAGGGATTAGGGCTTAAGGGTTTAGTGTTTAGGGGTTAAAGGTTTCAACATCGCTTTAGGTTTTAAAGTTTAAGGTTTAAGGTTTAGGGTTTAGGGTTAATGGTTTAAGGACTTAGGGTTTAGGGTTTAAGATTTAAGGATTATGATTTAGGGCTTAAGGGCTAATTAGGGTTTAGGGTTTAGTATCGCTTAAGGTTTAAAGATTTGAGGCTTTATAGTTTAGGGTTTAGGGTTTAATGTTTACGGTCTTAAGGTTTAGGGTTTACGATTTTAGGATTTAGGGTTTAGGGCTTTAAGGGTTTAATGCCTAGGGTTTAGGATTATGGATTAGGGCTAATGATTTAGGGTTTAGGTTTTAGGGATCATGGTTTAGGTTTTATCATTTAGCGTTTGAAGGCCTAGGTTTTAGGGATTTAGATCATTTAGGGTTTAGCATTTAAGGGTTTAATGGCCTTTAGGGTTTAGGGTTTATGATTTAGGGCTAATGATTTAGGGTTTAGGTTTTAGGGATCATGGTTTAGGTTTTATCATTTAGCGTTTGAAGTGTTCAAGGATTAGAGCTTAGAAGGCTTAGCATTGAGCATTTAAGGATCAAGGGTTTAATGGCTTATGCATTTATGCTTTAGGGTTTATGCTTTATGGATCATGGTTTATGGTTTAGGGATTAGGGTCTTGTGTTTAGGGTTTAGGGTTTGGGGATCATGGTTTTGGGTTGGAAAAATAGGGTTTAGGATTAAGGATTTATGATTTAGGGTTAATGGCTTAGTGCTAAGGGTTTAGGATTTAGTGTTTTGTGCTTATGTTTCAGGTTTTAGAGTTAATGATTTAAGGTTCTAAGTCCCAGGGTTTATGGTTTTACAGCTTAGGTTTTAAGGTTTTAGGGTTTATGATTTAGGTTTTAGTGCTAATTATTTCAATCCTAGGGTTTAGGGCTAAGGGCTCAAGATTTAAGGCTTTATAATTTATGGTTTATGGTTTATGATTAATGGGTTTAGTGCTCATTATTTTGGGTTTATAGGTTATTATGGCTGAAGGTTTAGGGATTTATGGTTTTGAAATTTATCAGTTTAGTGCTTAAGGATTATGATTAAAGGTCAAGGATTTAGTTTTTATCGTTCGGGGTTTTGGGTTTAGGGTATTGAGGGTTTATAGGTTTAGGGCTTAAAAATTAAGGGATTATCATTTAGTGTTTTAGAATTTAGGGCTCCTTGTTTATAGTTTTTAGGGATGGGGACTCATGGTTTGGTGTTTAAGACTTAGAGTTTAGGGTTTAGCGATTTTATGGTTTAAGGTCTTTTGGATTGAGGGTTTAGGGGTTTCATGGTTTAGGGATTTACAACTCAATGCTCAAGGGTTGGGGGTATAAGGGTTCAAAGTTTTAGGGCTCAGCATTTATAATTTAGGGATTTAGGGTTTATTTATTCAGCATTCGAGCATTTAGGGTTTTTGGGTTTAGGTGATCAAGGCTTTATGGATTTAGGGGTTTAGTCTTTACAGCTTACGACTCAATGTTTAAGGCTTAGAATTTAAGGTTCAAGTTTTTAGGGGTAAGGGTATCAGGGTTGAGGTCTTAAGGAGTATGGATAAAGTTTCATGGTTTAGGGTTTAAGGGTTTATATACTTAGGGCTCAGCGTTTAAGGACTTAGGGTTTAAGGGTTTAGTCATTAAGGGCTCATGGGTTTAGGGTTGAGTGTATACGGTGCAGAGTCTTAGAGTTTAGTGATTTAGTGGTTAGGGCTCAGTTTTAGGTGGTTGAGGGTTTAGGGTGGTGAAATTTAAGGCTCAAGGTTTTAAAATTTAGAGGCTTTAGGGTTTACAGATGTAGGGTTGGGTTTAATGTTTAGGGTTCATTGGGTTTAGGGTTCACGTTTTAGGATTTAACACTCATGCTTTAGGGTTTAGAGGTTTATGGTTTAGGGCTCAAGAATTTGGGTTTAGGTCTTAAGGGTTCATGTCTCAGGGCTCAGGGATCAGGGTTTAGGGTTTATGGTCTTATAGGTTTAAGGCTTAGGGTTTAAGATTGATTATTTAAGGCTCAAGATTTAGAGTTTAGGGTTTAGTGATTAGTGTTTAGGGTTTAAGATTTAGTGTTTAAGGTTTAGAGAACTTGGATTATAGTTTAGGATTAAGGTTTTAGGGATCATGGTTCAGGGTTTAGTGAATAGCGTTTAGGGTTTAAGATTTAGCATTTAGGGTTTAGGGTTTAGGGCACATGATTTAGGGTTTAGGGTTTATTGGGTAGGTTTTATGGTTTAGGGCTTACGGATTAGGGTTCATGGTTTATTGTTGAGTGTTTAGGGTTGAAGATTTAGTTTTTAAGGTTTAGGGTTTAGATTTTATGTTTTACGATTTAGGGCTTAAGGCTTATGGTTTAGGGCTCAGGGTTTAGTGTTTAGGGCTCATGGTTTAGATTTTAGGTGTTAGGGTTTAGTGTTTAGAGATTAGGTTTTGGGTTTTAAAAATAGGCTTTAGGATTTAGGATTTTTAAGGGTTAAGGAGTTAGGCGGTTTTAGCACTTAGTGGCTTAGTGGTTTAGGGTTTTAAGAATTAGGGTTTATGGTTTTGTACTTAGGTTTAGGTTTTTTAGGGTAAGGATTATAGGTTCTAAGTCTAAGGTTTAGGGTTAAGGGCTAAGATTTTAGGCTTTATAATTTTATGGTTTATGGATTTATGATTTATTGGTTTAGTGCTCATTATTTTGGGGTTTAATAGTTTATCTTATGGTCAACGGTTTAAGGTTTAGGTTTTGAAATATTAGAGTTATAGGTTTAAGGTTAGATTAAAGGCTCAAAGGATTTAGGGTTCATCGTTTAGGGTTTTAGGAAGTTTAAGGGATTTTATAGGGTGTATTAAAGCGTTTAGAGGATTAATAAAATTTAGGGATTATCATATATTAAGTGCTCAGAATTTAAATTTCTAGTTTTTAGTTTGGGGTTTATGGTTGTGGTGTTGGGTTACATTTAGCGTTTGAAGATCAAGGTTTAGGGTTTAGAATTTAGTGTTTAGCATTTAAGGATCAAGGCTAATGGCTTAGCATTTAGGGTTTATGGTTTATGCTTTAGGGCTCATGGTTTATGGTTTAGGGATTAGGGTCTTGTGTTTAGGGTTTAGGGTTTAGGGATCATGGTTTAGGGTTGTAAAAATAGGCTTTAGGATTTAGGTTTTAGGGTTAAGGGTTAAGGGTTTAGCACTTAGTGCTTAGGGTTTAGGGTTTAAGAATTAGGGTTTATGGTTTTGTACTTAGGTTTTAGGTTTTAGGGTTAAGGATTTAGGTTCTAAGTCCTAAGGTTTAGGGTTAAGGGCTCAGATTTTAGGCTTTATAATTTATGGTTTATGGTTTATGATTTATGGTTTAGTGCTCATTATTTTGGGTTTATAGTTTATTATGGCTCAAGGTTTAAGGTTTAGGTTTTGAAATTTAGAGTTTAGGGTTTAAGGTTTATGATTAAAGGTCAAGGATTTAGGGTTTATCGTTTAGGGTTTAGGGTTTAGGGTTTAGGGTTTAAGGTTTAGGGATTATAATTTAGGGATTATCATTTAGTGCTCAGAATTTAAATTTTATAGTTTTTAGTTTGGGGTTTAGGGTTTGGTGTTGAGGGTTTACAGTTTATGGCTCAGCGATTAGGGTTTAAGGTTTATGGTTGAGGGTTTAGGGATCATGGTTTAGGGATTAGGGCTCAGGGCTCAGGGTTCACTGTTTAAGGATCAAAGTTTAGGGTTTAGCATTTATAATTTAGGGTTAAGAATTTATTTATTAGCATTTAGCATTTAGGGTTTTTGGGTTAGGTGTTTAGGATTTAAGATTTGGGGTTTAGTCTTTACAGCTTACGACTCAATGTTTAAGGCTTAGAGTTTAGGGTTAAGGGTTTAGGGATCAGGGATCAGGGTTTAGGTCTTAAGGAGTATGGATAAAGGCTCATGGTTTAGGGTTTAGGGTTTATATTTTAGGGCTTAGCGTTTAGGACTTAGGGTTTAAGGGTTAGTGTTTAGGGATTTGGGTTTAGGGTTGAGTATATAGGGTGCAGGTCTTAGGGTTTAGGATTTAGTGCTTAGGGCTCAGTTTTAATGGTTGAGGGTTTAGGGTTTATCATTTAGGGCTCAAGGTTTAGGGTTTAAGGCTTAGGGTTTATAGTGTAGGGTTGGGTTTAATGTTTGGGTCATAGGGTTTAGGGTTCACGATTTAGGGTTTAATGTGTTTAGGGTTTAGGGTTTATGGTTGAGGGCTGAAGAATTTGGGTTTAGGTCTTAAGGTTCATGTCTCAGGGCTCATGGTTTAGGGTTTAGGGTTTAGGGTTTATATTTTAAGGCTTAGGGTTTAAGATTTATTATTTAAGGCTCAAGATTTAGGTTTGAGGGTATTGGGTTGAGGTCTTAGGGTTTAGGTTTATGATTTAGGGTTTAGGGTTTAGTGCTTACGGCTCAATTTTTAGGTTTTATGGTTTAGGGTTTAGGGTTTAGTGCTTAGGGATTAGTTTTATGGTTTTATATTATAGGGCTCAGGGTTTAGAGTTTATATTGTATGATTGGGTTCAACATTTAGGGTTTAAGGTTTAGGAGCAATTACATTTAGGGTTTAGGGTTTAGTTCTAAGGGTTTAAGGTTTAAAGCTAATGGTTCAGGGATTATGGTTAGGGTTTAGGGTTAAATGGTTAGGTTTTAAATTTTATCATTTAGGGTTTAGGTTTTAGGGTTTAAGGCCTAGGGTTTAAGGTTTAGGTATTACGGCTCAAGATTTAGGGTTTAGGTTTTAGGGATCATGGTTTAGGATTTATCATTTAGCATTTATGGATCAGGGTTTAGGGTTCAAAATTTAAGGTTTAGTGTTTAAGGATTTGGGCTAAGGGCTTAACATTGAGGGTTAAGGGTTTAGGGCTTAGGGTTTATGCTTTAGGGTTTAGGGTTTATGTTTTAGGGCTCATTATTTATGGTTTATTTCTTAGGGTCTTGTGTTTAGGGTTTACGGTTAAGGGTTTATGGATCATGGTTTAGGGTTGGAAAATTAGGGTTTAGAGTTTAGGAATTACGATTTAGGGTCAAGGGTTTATTGATTAGTGCTTAGGGTTTATGGTTTAGGAATTAGGGTTTAGGGTTTTGTGCTTAGGTTTCAAGTTTTAGGGTTAATGGTTTAGGGTCTAAGTACCAAGATTTAGGGTTTATGGCTTAGGGCTAAGGGCTTAGTTTTTAGGGTTTAGAGTTTAGGGTTTATGGTTTAGGATTTAGGGCTCTGGGCTCAGAGGTTAGCGGTGAAGGTATATGGTTGAGGTCTTAGGGTTTAGTGCATAGGGTTCACGTTTAAGTGTTTATGGTTTATCATTTAGGGCTCATGGATTAGGGTTTACGGTTTAGAGTTTAGATTTTAGTGATTAGTGCTTAGGGATTGAGGTTTAGGGTTTAGGTTTTAGGTTTTAGGGCTTAAGGTTTAGTGTTTAGGGTTACAGGTGGTGAAAAAATGTTTTAGGTTATAAAATTTAGATTTTAGGATTTAGGGTTTAATGTTTAGAATTTAGGGTTCATGATTTAAGGTTTAGGTTTTAGGATTTAAGGCTCATGGTTTATGGTTTATACTTTAGGGTTTAGGGCTCAAGGTTTAGGTTTGAGGGTTTATAGTTTAGGGCTCAGGGTTTAGGGTTTAGGGTTTAGTGCTAAGGTTTTATGGTTTAAAGTTAATGGATCATGGATTATGGTTTAGGGTTTAGGGTTTAAGGGTTAGGTTTTAAATTTTATCATTTAGGGTTTAGGTTTTAGGGTTTAAGGCCTATGGTTTATGGTTTAGGGATTAGGGCTCAAGATTTAGGGTTTAGGTTTTAGGGATCATGGTTTAGGATTTATCGTTTAGCATTTATGGATCATGGTTTAGGATTTATCATTTAGCATTTAGGGATCAGGGTTTAGGGTTTAGAATTTAGGGTTTAGTGTTTAAGTATCAGGGCTAAGGGCTTAACATTGAGGGTTTAGGGTTTAGGGTTTATGCTTTAAGTCTCATGGTTTATGGTTTAGGGCTTAGGGTTTTGTGTTTAGGGTTTAGGGTTTAGGGATCATGGTTTAGGGTTGGAAAAATAGAGTTTAGGGTTTACGATTTATAATTTAAGGTTAAGGGTTTAGGGCTTATTGCTTAGAATCAGGGTTTAGGGTTTTGTGCTTAGGTTTAAGGTTTTAGGGTTAAGGGTTTAGGTTCTAAGTCTTAAGGTTTGGTTTAGAGTTTATGGTTTACGTTTTAGGGTTTAGTGCTAATTGTTTTAGTTTTAGGGTTTATTAGGGCTCAAGGTTTAGGGTTTAATATTTAGGTTTTATGGTTTAAGGTTTACGGTTAAGGGTCAAGGATTTAGCATTTATCGTTTAGGGTTTAGGGTTTAAGGTTTAGGGATTAGGGTTTAGGTTTTATCATTTAGTTCTAAGGATTTAAATTTTACTATTTTTAGTTTGGGTTTCAGGGTTTGGTATGAAGTGTTTACAATTTAGGGTTCAATGATTAGGTTTTAAGGTTTAGGGTTTAGGGTTTAGGGCTCATATTTTAGGGTTTAGGGCTCAGGGCTCAGGGTTTAGTGTTAAGGCTCAAAGTTTAGGCTTTATGTTTAGCATTTAGGGTTAAGCATTTAGTGTTTAGTGTTTAGTTTTTATGGTTTAGGTGTTTAGGTTTTAAGGTTTGGGTATTCGTGTTTATAGTTTATGGCTCAATGTTTATGGCTCAGGTTTTATAGTTTAGGGTTTAGGGTTTAGGGTTTAGGCCTTAGGGTTGACACTTTAGGGTTTAGTTCTTAGGGCTTAGGGTTTAGGGTTTAGAGTTTAGGGCTCAAGGCTCATGGTTTAGGGTTTACGGTTTAGACTTTAGGGATTAGGGTTTAGGTCTTAGGGTTTAAGGTTTAGTGTTTAGGGCTCATGGTTTTGGGGTGAGGGTATAGGGTTGAGGTCTTAGGGTTTAGGTTTATGATTTAGGTTTTAGGGTTTTGTGCTTAGGGCTCGATTTTAAGGGTTTATTGCTTAGGGTTTATCATTTATGGCTCAGGTTTTAGGGTTTACGGTTTAGAATTTCAAGTTTAGAACTTAGTTCTTAGGGCTAGAGGTTTAGGGTTTAGGTTTCAGGGTTTAGGGCTTAAGGTTTAGTGTTTAGGGTTCAAGGTTTGTGAATAAAGGTTTTAGGTTTTAAAAATTTAGATTTTAGGGTTTAGGGTTTAGGGTTGAGTATTTAGAGTTTAGGGTTCATGTTTTAAGGTTTAGGTTTTTAGATTTAAGGCTCATGGTTTAGGTTTTAGAGTTTAGGGTTTAGGGTTCAAGGTTTAGGTTTGAGGGTTTATAGTTTATGGTTTAAGGTTTAATGTTTACGTCTTAAGTTTTAGGGTGTAAGGCTGAGGGGTTAGGGTTTAGAATTTAGAGTTTAGGGTTTAGTGCTTAGTGTCTAGGGTTTAGGATTTAGTTTTTAAGGTTTAGGTAACTTGGCTCAGAGTTTATGATTTAGGGTTTAGGGATCATGGTTTAGGGATTAGTGAATAGGGTTTAGGGTTTAGGGTATAGGGCACATGGTTTAGGGTTTAGGGTTTATGGGGTAGGGTTTATGTTTTAGGGCTTAGGGATTAGGGATTATGGTTTAGTGTTAAGTGTTTAGGGTCTAAGATTTAGTGTTTAGGGTTTAGGGTTTAGAGTTTTCATTTTATGATTTAGGGCTTAAGGGTTATGGTTTAGGGCTCATTGTTTAGGTTTTAGGTTTTAGGGTTTAGAGATTAGGTTTCAGGTTTTAGGGTTAAGGGTTTAGGTTGTAAGGCCCAAGGTTTAGGGTTTAGGGTTTATAGCTAAGGGCTCAGGGTTTAGGGTTTATATTATAGGGTTTACTATTTAGGGTTTAGGGTTTAGGGCTAATTGTTTAGGGTTTAAGGTTTATTAATGCTCAAGGATTAATTTTTAGGGTTTAGGGTTTAATTTTTAGGGTTTAGGGTTTAATTTTTAGGCTTAAGGGTTTGTGCCTTAGGGTTTAGGGTTTAAGATTTAGGTTTTAGGGTTGAGATTTTAGTTCTAAGGTTTTAAAGTATAAAGATAATGGTTTAGGGATTTTGGTTTAGGGTTTAAGTGTTAGGTTTTAAAGTTTATCATTTAGGGTTTAGGTTTTAGGGTTTAAGGCCTAGGGTTTAGTGTTTAGGGATTTGGGCTAATGATATAGGGTTTAGGTTTTAGGGATCAGGGTTTAGGGTTTAGAATTTAGGGTTTAGTTTTTAAGGATCAGGGCTAAGGTCTTAGTATTTATGGTTTAAGGTTTATGCTTTAGGATTTAGGGTTTATGCTTTCGGTCTTAGGGTATTGTGTTTAGGGTTTAGGGTTTAGAATTTAGGGATCATGGTTTAGGGTTGTAAAAATATGTTTTAGGGTTTAGGGTTTAGGATTTAGGGTTTAGGGTTAAGGGATTAGGTCTTAGTTCTTAAGGTCTAGAAATTAGGGTTTACGGTTTTATGTTTAGGTTTCAGGTTTTAGGGTTAAATTTTTAGGTTCTAAGTCCTAAGGTTTAGGGTTTACGACTTAATGCTATGGGCATAGGGTTTAGGGTTTAGGTTTTAGTGCTATTTTTTGGTTTTATGCTTTATTAGGGCTAAAGATTTAAGGTTCATGGTTTAATATTTAGGTTTTAGGGTTTAAGGTTTACAATTAAATGTCAAGGATTTAGGGTTTATCATTTAGGGTTTGGGGTTTAGGGATTAGGGTTTAGGGTTTATCATTTAGTGCTCAGGATTTAAATTTTAGGGTTTATAGTTTATATTTTAGGGCTTAGGATTTAGGTATTAGGGTTTAAGGTTTAGTTTTTAGGGCTTAGGGTTTAGGGTTTAGGGTATAGATTTGAGGTCTTAGGGTTTATGTTTATGATTTAGGGTGTAGGGTTTAATGCTTAGGGCTCAGTTTTAAAAGTTTATGGTTTAGGGTTTATCATTTAGTGCCTAGGGTTTAGGGTTTTTAAGGCTTAGGGTTTATAGTGTAGGGTTGGGTTCAACATTCAAGGCTTAGGGTGATGTAGTGCCCACTCTCCTTTGACACTTTTTAGATACTAATCCTGACACTATTGATCATATTTTGGAAATTGTTCTGTTTTGATGTAGTATGATTGTATATGCTAGATCATGAATTACTATGGACATTATTATGTTTTGTTTAGTATGTTGGTTAGATGTTAGACTATGGAGTAATATTGATCTGGATTCAGTCATTATGCTTGATGAACATTGAGAAATTATTATTTTTATGTAGATGATGATATACTATTGACATGGACCGGTTATTGATGTTGATTTTAGACATGTGACATTTGATATTATGAATAGCTCTAGTATAGAGATCTATTAGATGATGATATAGTTGCAAATTGAATTTTAATTGATAAATGTTAAAATCTTGATATTGTTGTGATTTGGATTTAATGTTTATATATCATTTGGATGTTCTGATATGGCCACGAGGCCGAAGGAGGTATTTTGTATTTTGCAGGTTAAAATCACAACAATGTCGGGGGACTGGAGACTAACCATATTGGAATTCAGTGTGAAATCAAGAAGGATCACCATGGCAACTGTGTTTGATTTGTGTGTTGTGTTGTGTTAGGATTTCCCATGGGGGGATTTCCATTATTGTGACCATGGGGTATGTTTGTGCTTTATTTGTTGTGTCCCTTTTTAAAAATTATTGTTGTATGTATTTCGTTTGTGAGGTGTTCCTTCTTTTAATTTATTTTAATGTGATAGTATAATGTGAGAGTCATATAGTTAAATTTTAATTAAATTAATTGGGATGTGGAATGTAAATTAAATGTTGTTGCCTTTATTGTTAATTAAATTTGAATTATATTACGTATCACTATATGATAAATAAATAAATCTTATGTCAAAAGATTGAAATAAATGAATGTCATAGATATTAATGCATTTTGAAAGAGTGTGTAAGTTACCATGTTAGGATGTGTAAGAATTTGTAAGAGGTTTTAAGGCTGATTTTGGAAGGTCAAACACTTCTTCCTCTTTGAAATTAGAATTTGGTCTTGAAGGAAAAATTTGGAGGCTTTTGGGACAAGTTAAAATTGTCCCACACCTCTCAAAAACCTCCACCAACCATGACTATTGTTTTGGAGTAAAAATAAATCTATTTTATTATGTTTTGATATGATTTTGTGTAAGTATTGATTACACTTATCTTACAAATTTTAAATGCATTCCCTTTTTTGTATGTGTTGAATTTGAGTATGTAAGTAAATTTTTTCATTCACATTTACTGTGATTTAATTTTATTTGATGTTGATTTCATTTTGGGATGAGGAAAAATGATGTGGCATCACACTTAGAGTCCACATCATCCTCTTCCACCTTCTCCTTCAAAAATGTGAATTGCCTCCTCATTTGAGGTTGTTGAAAGTTTGTGATTTCACTCTTGGTGGTCGAATTTTCTCTTACATTGGGATCTTGCTTTGTGGAAGGAGCTTGGATTGTTTTCCATGTTATTCATTTCTTGTTTTGGAAATGGTTTTTGTACAACAAAGAACTTCTGTTTTGGAAACAAGTCTCCATTATGGAGAGGTAGGCTCTCATTCTTTTTATTTGTTGTTTTTCCCTCTTTCTTGCATGCTTTGTGGAATGTTGTTGTGTTTGCATATTTAGATGGATGGGTAGAATTCTTATGGCATGGTGTAGAGAGAGAAGACTATAAGGTTTTATTAGAGGATGGGTACGGGATTTTCCATTGGAACTTGTCCTTGTGGAGGGTGCGTTGGTTTGGGATCCACCTAGGAAAAGAATATGCTTGCATTTCTTACTTTGGGGGATGCATAAGAGATAAATTTGGAGGAGGGATAAGGAGGGGTTGAGGAGGGATAAGGTTTATGGGATTGATATATTTTGGTGATTTGATTTTGTTAGAGTACGTATTTACCTGAGCTCATGATCACCTAGGTACATTATTTACCTTTATTATATTTATCCTCACCCACTTATGTGTGTGGATATTTATTTTTATTTATTTAGATATTAGGAGATATTATTTAGTTGTTAGGTATAGTTCTTTCCTTGATCTATGGTATTGACTAGATCTTTGATGTCTAGTTCTCTCATAAATCTATGGACTTGACTAGTTATTTGATGACTAGTTCTTTCCATGATTTATGGCTTGATCTACGACCTTGACTGGTTCTTAGATTGTTATTCCTTGCCTATATAAGCAAGTTCTCTATGAAACGTATTACCTCAGAAACTATAGTACGATCCCACTTAGGCACAATGACAACATCAGTGTGAATAGGATCCTCAATGGAATCTATAACCTCCTCATCACTCTCCTTAAAGAAAGGATCCTCAAGATGAGATGAAGAAGAAGGAATGGAAGAAGATGAAGAATCATGAGGAGTGAAATTCTCATCAAACTGAACATGTGTTCGAAAAAGAACATCATATGTATCAGGATCTAAAAGGTGATAATCTCTCATGTCCTCATAATACCCTACAAAAATTAAGGGTTTACTCTTCGTATCCAAATCTTTTCTTTTCTTCTTTGGCACAAAGGCCCAAGCATGGCTCCCAAAGACTCAAAAAAATGAGACATTTGGCTTAGTGTTGGGTCAAGCTTCCTCTGGAGTCAAATGCTCAAGTGCTCTATGTGGTGTTTGATTCTAAATATAGTTAGCATAATTAATTGCTTCTACCCAATAAATAGGAGGTATATCTCTAGAATGCATCATACAGTTAGCTATTTCCTTCAAAGTTCTATTCTTCCTTTCTGGTAAGCCATTATGTTGTGGAGTATGAGGAACATAATGCTGGTGAATAATGCCTCGAGTTACCAAAAATTCAAAAAAATCATCGCTAAAGTACTCCCCCCATTATCAGTACGAAGGTTCTTTATGCAACTAGAAGATTTTTTCTCAACCAAAGCCTTGAAGACTTTTAAGTGTGAAAAAACATCACTTTTTTACTTGAGAAAATAAACCCAAGTATGCCTCAAGAAATTATCAATAAACGTAAGTGCATACTTAGCTCCATTGAAAGAGGGAGTATGAAAAACCATCAAGTCACTATGCATAAGCTCAAGTGGTGAAAAAACTCTCTTAGAAAAATTCTTAGGAAATGGATCTTGGTGTTATTTCCCTAATACATAGCTAGATAAAACTCCCTCAAGACTATAAACTCTAGGAAGACCATCTACCATATCATGAGTGCTCAACTCCTTCAAATATCTGTAATTAAGATGTCTAAATCTTTCATGCCAAAGCTTACTCTCTGAATCTGCATGATAAACCAATCCTATCCCTATAGAGGAAGTGTCATCAAAACTCTCAAAGTGATATAGTTTAGAACTATGATCAACAATACCCTGAGCAACAAGTGAATTTGGCTCCAACAAAGTTCGTACTTCTGCCCCATGTGGTGTAAAAGTCACTGTTTTCCCTTGACCAGAATGACAAATTTGATATACAGAAAGCAAATTTGTAGTGATGTTAGGAACATATAGTGCATCTTGGATACTTCCACCATCAAGTTTTATATCATCTTTTCCTTTAACAGAAAGAAAGGAAGAATCTCCAACCTCAATTTTGGAAGTAGAACTCAAACCTAGAGAAACAAAAGACTCCTTAGAAGAATTCATGTGATGAGAAGCACCAGAATCTATAACCCAACTGTTTGCAAGTGGTGACTGAGATCTCCCAACAACATTAAGTGCTTTTCCATGCTGATTAGAAAGAGGTGGAGTGGAGATAGAAATTTTGTGTTTCTTGACTACATCCTCTAAGGCTTGCATTCGCTTATAACACCTATGTTCTTCATGACCACTACCCCCACAAAAAGAGCATGAAAGGCTAGACTTATTCTTGGATTTAGAAGACTCCTTGGATTTAGAGTTGTTTTCTTTGGGTTTAGGAGCACTTTGAGATGGAGAAGGGGTGGATTTGGGTTTTCCCTTGCCCTTAGGATTAGATGCAACTAATGCCTTTTGAGAGGTGGAAGACTCAAGGTGAGACAATTTGGATTCTTCCCTAGTAAGTCTTTCACAAAATGTTTCTAAGTTAGACATTTTGAATGTGTCACTTAAGGCATCCATGCTAGAGGAAAAGGTAGAAGAAAATATTTGAAATGGTCCTCTCAACTTGGATAGAATCAAGTAAACACACTCTTCATCTTTCTTATCTCTTCCACTCCCCTTCAACTGTGTCAACAAATGCTTGAACTTAGTAAGATAGTCTATAATTATTGGAAAATCTTCAGGATTAAGAGAGGTGATCTCAATTTCAAGTTGCATGGCTCTCATATGATCCACCTTACCAAATAAATCCTCCAATTTCTCCCATATTTTGAAAGGAGAGTCACATTTTTCCAAATGAAACAAAATACTGTCACTTACATAAGTTCCTATCAAACCCATACACTCATCAAATTTGCACGGGTACTAAATTTTTTCATATTCTCTAGTGAACATTGGTTATTCTGAAGAAGTTAAAGCCCATAATACTTTCCGCTTTATTATTGTTTCCATTCTTAGTTTCCATGTGTAGTAATTATGTGTTGTTAATGGCTCAACATGATCTAATGTAGAAGTAGATAAAGATGCCATCCATAAAAAATCACCAAATGAAATGTAAGAACCAAGTAATGCAGCAAGAGCCCCCAAGATTTTGGCACTTTATAATGAGTGTGTGTTACAATATGGCACTTTATAATTATAGTGCAATTCTCAAAATAAATATTTCCAATGGAAAGAGCACTCAAGCGCTTTTGCAAAAAATGACACTTAAAACCAAGTTACCGATCAAAAGATACAAGTTTTTCAATATTATACTCTACTATTTATTTTAGTTTTCACTAAAATATAATAAAATTATCTTGCCTTAACCACAAAAATAAAATGAAATGGGGTTGGAGTTAAGAACCTACTAGTAGAAATCACAAACTTTAAGCCCTCATATGACCATACCATACGATCTAGTTATCATTCCTTTTATTTTTTTGGTGGATGCCCAATTCGAACATGGGAGACATAAGGAGACCTCCATAGTTCTTGCTCTTTCTTAGCTTGCTTGCTTGGAGAAGGATCTTTTTTTTTTATTGAAATTTTTGTTGTAGTTAAGAACTACATCTTTTTTTTTGTGCATGTGATTGTATGTTATATGTGAAAGAAGCTATGTTACCATGTGTTATTTTATCATGTTCCATTCCAATATTGTTAGATATCAGGGGCCAATGGGGAAAGATGGATTCTCTTTTCCCATTGGATGTCTTGGTTGTGTGGAGAGCGTTTCCTTTCCCCCTTCCTTGTTATGATCAAAAGAAAGATAAAAGATGGAGAAATCAGCATGTTGCTGTTTGGAGCTTGGAGAAATCAGTTCTGACAGTCTTCTGTTCTTGAGAAAATGTCAATGTGACCTTTCCCACTTCAAGTGGATGAATGTATCAATGTTTTATGTGAAGTGACTACATTTTTATGGAGAAATGTAAAATATTCATAATTGTTTTCTATTGATGCAAATGAAATGTAAACGGTATTGTATTCTTGTATATTGAAATGTGAAGATCAAATTCATTTGGAAAAGTGCTAAGTTGTAAAGATGTCCCTTGTTAGCATTCAATAATAGGATTATAGCTACTCTAATTTCATTGTTGTAATGAAAAGATACCTTGCATTGGAAATGAAGGATTGAATCTCATTTGGGCAATAAAATGAAATATCACTTCATTTTCTATTTTGGAAGTTACGTGAAAGAATGAGACTCTATTTTGAAAGAGAGTAAATAAATAATGTTGTCATTAAATGTATTGCTTTTAAAATCAAATGGAAAGACCCAATTTTCTGTTATTTTGTTGTAGATCAATGAGAGAAATATGCCCCTCTCCCAAATTACATTGTTTTGAAATTACATGGCTATTATACTTTACAAATTTTGTTTTGGGGAAAAGAATACATATGAAGGAATTAATAGAATTTTGATCTTTGGAAATGGGTGTTAAAATTTGAATTCAACCTTTCATTTTGAATGTAAGTGTTCATTTAAATCAATTGAATGCTTGATATAGGAATTTGACATGTTTTTCCTTATTTGAAAACTGCCCATTGAATTGCAAACTTGTGGAAGAGAGAACTCTATAACAATTTATAATTCTCACAATAAGTTGTCTGATAAATGTATAGTTTAGTTTTATAATAAACATTAAGATATTAAATAATGCTATATAGATGAAATAAGTTCCAATGAACTTAATGGGAACCCAATCTTCAAGATTGGCCATTAAGAACTTTATCCAATCCAATTCCAAGCTTGTATAACAATATTCCTTCCAAAAGATGTAAAATGAATCAAGTGGAACTCAATCTATAAATTATACCTTTAAAATACTCCCAAACCTATTTATGACCATCTCTACATATTCAATTTGCATGTTGAGGAGAGAAGAGTTCAAAATTGAACAAATCTTACAAGTAGGAAAAATTGCCAGTTTTAAATGTGAAACCTTGCAGATCGATTTCTTAAAATTGACTCTTGAAACTTCACCAAATTCCAAAATTGATGTTTTATGTATAAAGAGGACTCTAAGAAATTTTTGGAAAGTCCTTGTTTTCCCAAAATGGAGTTCCCAATCAAAAGTTATGGCCATTTGAAGTTTTACTTTAAAATGGCCATCCAAAACAAAAAATGAAATAATTCGACCTTAGAAAAAATTATATTTTGAACTTTAGAAAAATTTCCTAAAAATTTCCATGGCCCCACCACCCTCTCATCCTATAAGAAGTCGCCATGTGGCACCTTGGAGGGGCGGATCCTTATTAAAACTTAACATTTTGAAATTTTTTCCTTGGGAAAACTTTCCCAATTTTCTCTGCAACCCCGCGGCCCCCAACCAATCATGTGTCGACACGTGGCAGGGAGGGTGTGTGGGTTCAAATCGAAAACTTAGATTTTTTGAAAAAATTTCCTTTGGAAAATTTTCAAAAATCTCCCCTCAACTCTGCTTTTCTACACCAATCATGTGCTAACACATGGTAGGGAGGCCCGCGGGTTAAGAATTGAAAACTCAACTTTTTACACCTTTGGAAAAATTTCTCATTTATCTCCACAGCGCCACAACCTTGTAGTTAATTGTGTGATGAAACGTGTCCCCATGGGTGTGTGGGTCTATGCAATTCTTTTAACCATTCAACCCCTTGGGCAAAAAATCCAAGTTCTCTCCATTGGCCCACGACCAATCACAAGGCACCACGTGTCCATTTAGGCAAGCGCGTAGGCACGGAGGAAAATTTTCCTTCAGAGAATTAAAACTTGGTTTTGGGAAAAATTTCACATTTTTCCCTGCAACTTGCCAGCCTAGACCAATCACGTGATGACATGTGGCATTTGGGGCATCGACGGGGGCACGAAAGCATTTTCTCCCTAACCTCGCGGACTTCCAAGGGAAAATTTTCCCTTAAAACTATGCCTAACCATAACTTGAGTTTTACAAGGAGTTAGGAGGACTTATTTATATGGTTCGAAAGGTGAGGAAATTTCCTATCCAATGAACCTATTTTAGGAAAGTTTTGATAAATCTAAATGTGTGAAAAATCTAGTTGAACTTTTGGGCCTGTTTGAGAGCAGGCATGAGGGAGATTTTCTCCCTGAACCTAAGTAAAACATATAACCCTAATTTTGGAACCTTGTGAACTTGCTATAAGTTAAAAATGGAAATCTTATGTTTGGTTAATCAGAATCTATTTTGAAACCTGTTAGTTCAAACTAGTGTCTTGCAACTTAGTTATAGACTCTTCTTATCAAAAACAAATTATTCCATAATTTTCCTAGTTTGTTTCTTGGTCTCAAGTGGTAGTTAAAGAAGGCATTACATTAGGGTTCATGATTTAGGGTTCAAGGTGTAGATTTAAGGGTTTAGGGATTAGGGATTAGGATTTATGATTTAAGGCTCAATTATTAGGGTTTTTTGTGCAAATCAGCAGCACCCCTGGATGCAAATCAAGGTTCTAAATGATGTTTAGAGCATCCAGTGTGATTGCAAAACATGGAAATCTCTCTCCAATTGAGGGACTTCTAAAAAATGAGAGAGGAATCTCTACAATAGAGGCTGGTTCCCCAAATTCCTCTAATTTAGATCTATATTTCACACAACTATAGATGTTCTAATCCTAATTCTACCCTAGATTGCAAGGAGACAGGGATAAAAATACAAAAATGAAACTAAACTAAAGATGGTGATACACCAAAAGGAGTGGCGAAACATTTTTTGCCATGTAAATAGACACAAATTCATGAAATACAACAAGGGAAAATATAAAAAAGTTGATAGATGTAATTAGAGGTCTTAAAATGAAGTAAAACAATACAAACAGAGGACTGAAAGCATTCACAAAGTTTGCACTGTCAATTCCATGTAAAAATATCTTGTATTCCACCATCAAAGAGGTATAAACCTATTAAAAACTGTGAAAAAGGTATGATTCTTACAACAATCACTTGCTGGAGGTGAAATAAGAAGTTTGCAATGCCAAAAAGTGTTCAACCATGAAGAAATGAGCCAAATCTGGCTTTTACAGTGCATGGGTCGAGCCCAGGAGAGAGAAAATGTAAAAAACATGGGAGACCATTCCTCATTGATGGGAAATGCATTAAAACAGCATGGAGGACCTTATAAACCCATACCCTTTCATTTTTGACCATATTGGAGAAGAATGCGACCCATTCTGTATTAAATTTGGTTGTTGAAATGTCATTTCTAGCCATGGACACGTACCAGAACCGTTTTTGAATTTTCTCTCTCCAAAATGAACCAAAATTAGAAATTTACCATGGAATCTTGTAGATAATTTCAACATCTTTCTAATTATATAAAGAACGTGAAAATCTGAGCTCTGGATCAAAAGATATGATCGTTTGAATATTTAGGGCAAAAACGGCCCAAAAACGGATCGGCGGGAAAAAATTTCAAATTTTACCTCTGTTTTGTCTTTGGAAATTTTTTCAAAAATTCCCCATGCTCCACTGGTCAGATGCCACATGGCAAGCTCTGATTCATCACATAATTCTCTCTCCTTTCTTCTCCACAGGTTTTTCTTTGAAAATTTGACCTTTTTATACTCTGGGAAAATTTCCCATTTTCTCCCCGCGCCCCTTTGATCCACGAAGACACGTGGCTCACTGCCATTGGACGCGGGCTATGTGGGCTGGTTTTCACCTTTGAAACTTTTACAAAAACTTAGCAAAAATTTCCAATTTTCCTCCGACCCCCGAACTCCTCTGCCACGTGGCAGCTTCCTATTAGCTGCGGGCCTCAAATGGGAAAATTTTCCACAAAAACTCCACTGAGCCATAACTTGAAAAATATAAGGACTTAGGAGGAAAAATTTACCTTTCTGGAAAGCTGAGAGAGAGCTCTATCTGATGGTGCCATTTCTAGAAAGTCTTGAGTTCCTTAATATTAAAAAATGTGGACTGAGGCACAAGAGAGGTAAGAACACAAGGAGTTAGCCACAAAAAATGAGCTGGGGCACATTTTGGATAACCGGTTTATTGTTTACGATTTAAGGTTTCTTACTCAGGGTTTAGTGTTTAGGGTTATCCTTTAGTGCATAATGTTTACAATTAATGGTTTATGGTTTGGGGATCTTTGATTAGGGTTTAGGGGTTGGGGTTTCGGGATCATTATTTTTGGACTAGGGATTAAGGTTTAAGTTTTAGGGTTTAGGGCTCAAGATTTAGGTTTTAGGGTTTAATGTTTAGAGTTTAGGGTTAAAGGTTTCTCATTAAGGGTTTAGAGTTTATGGTTTAGTGTTTAGGGTTTATGGTTTAGGGTTTAGATTTTATGTTTTAGGGATAATGGGTTAGGGTTTAGGGATTATGGTTTAGGGCTCAGGTGTTTAAGATTTAGGGTTAAGGATTTAACGTTTATAGTTTAAGGCTCAAGGTTTAGTGTCTAGGGTTAGGGGTTTAGAGTTTAGAATTTAGTGTTTATCCCTTAGGGATTAGGTTTTATTTTTTATGGTTTATGGTTTAGGGTTTAGGATTTATGGCTCATGACTCAGGGTTTAGGGTTTTGGGCTTAAGTTTTAGGGTTTAGGGATTATAGCTTAGAGTTTATGGTTTAGGCCTCAATATTTAGGGTTTAGGATGTAGGAATCATGGTTTAAGGTTTATGGTTTAACATTTAGCGATTAAGGTTTAGGGTTTAAAATTTTATGTATAACATTTAGGGATTAGGGATTAGGGTTTAGGGTTTAAGGCTAAGGGTTTAGACATTACTATTTAGAGTTTAGATTTTAGCGCTCAGTGCTTAGGGCTCGAGATTTAGGGTTTATATTTTAGGGCTTAGGGCATTGGGTTTAGTTTTTAGGGTTTAGGGTGGTGAAAATGGGGTTTAGGTTTTAAAATATATATTTTAGGGTTTAGGGTTTACTGTTTAGAGTTTAGGGTTCATGGTTTAAGGTTGTGGGTTTAGGGTTTCAGGCTCATAGTTTAGGGTTTATGGCTCATGGTTTAGGTTTGAGGGTTTATAGTTTAGGGTTTAAGGTTTAATGTTTTCATCTTAAGGTTTAGGGTGTAGGGATGAGGGATTAAGGTTTAACATTTAGAGTTTAGGGTTTAGTACTTAACGTTTAAGGTTTAGGATTTAGTGTTTAAGTTTTAGGGAACTTGGCTTAGAGTTTAGGATTTAGGGTTTAAGGCTAATTATTTAAAGATTAGTGATTAGGGTTTTAGGTTTAGGGTTTAACGTTTAGGGTTTAGGGTTTATGGGGTAGGGTTTATGGTATAGGGATTAGGGTTTACATTTTATTCTTGAGTCTTTAGGGTTTAGGATTTAGTGGTTAGGGTTTAGGGTTTAGAGTTAAGGTTTTACAATTTAGGGCTTAGGGTTTAGTGTTTAGGGCTCATGGTTTAGGTTTAATGTTTTAGTTTTTAGGTTTTAGAGCTTAGGTTTCAGGTTTTAGGGTTAAGGTTTTAGGTTGTAAGGTGAAAGGTTACGGGTTTAGGGTTTATTGTCAAGGGCTCAGGTTTTAGGGTTTATAGTTTAGGGCTTAAGATTTAATGTTTATGTCTTAAGGTTTAGGACTCAGGGTTTAGAGTATAGGGTTTAGTGCTAAGGGTTTAAGGTTTAACTTTAATTTTTCAGGGATTATGGTTTAGGGTTTAGGGTTTAAGGGTTAGGTTTTAAATTTTATCATTTAGGGTTTATGTTTTAGGGTTTAAGGTCTAGGGTTTAGGGTTTACGAATTAGGGCTCAGGATTTAGGGTTTAGGTTTAAGGGATCATGGTTTAGGATTTATGATTTAGCATTTAGGAATCAAGGTTTAGGGTTTAGAATTTAGGGTTTAGTGTTTAAGCATCAGGGCTAAGGGCTTAGCTTTGAGGGTTTAGGGTTAAGGGATTAGTGCTTAGGGTTTAGGAATTAGAGTTTATAGGTTTATGTTTAGGTTTTATATTTTAGGGTTAATGGTTTAGGTTCTAAGTCCCAAGGTTCAGGGTTTATGGCTTAGGGATAAGGGCTCATGGTTTAGGGTTTAGAAGTTATGGTTTATGGTTTAGTGTTTTGGGTTTAGGGTTTATTAGGGCTCAAGGTTTAAGGTTTAGGGTTTAATATTTAGGGTTTTGGGTTTAAGGTTTATGGTTAAGGGTCAAGGATTTAGGGTTTAACGTTTAGGGTTTTAGGTTTAGGGATTAGGGTTTAGGTTTTATCATTTAGTTCTTAGGATTTAAATTTATAGTTTTTAATTTAGGGTTTAGGGTTTGTTATTAAGGCTTTATGGTTTAGGGCTCAGTGATTAGGGCTTAAGGTTTAGGGTTTAGGGTTTAGGGCTTAGGGTTTAGTGTTTAAGGCTCATAGTTTAGGGTTTAAGGTTTAACATTTAGGGTTAAGAATTTAGTGTTTAGCATTTAGGGTTTAGGGTTTAGGTTTTATGGATTATGTGTTTAGGATTTAGGGCTTGGTGTTTCATGTTTCCAGTTTATGGCTCAATGTTTAAGGCTCAGGGCTTAGGGTTTAGAGTTTAGGGATAAGGTTTGATGGTTTAGGGTTTAGGTCTTAGGGCTTAGGGTTTAGGGTTTAGGGCTCAAGGTTCATGGTTTAAATTTTAGGATTTAGATTTTAGTGCTTATGGTTTAGGGATTATGGTTTAAGGTTTAGTGTTTAGGGATCAAGGTTTTGGGGTGAGGGTATAGGGTTGAGGTGTTAGGGTTTAGGTTTATGATTTAGTGTTTAGGGTTTAGTGCTTAGGGCTTAGGTTTAAGGGTATATAGTTTATAGTTTAGAGTTTATTTCTTATTTATTAGGTCTCAATGTTTAGGGTTTAGGTTTTAGGGTTTATGGATCAAGGTTTAGGTTTTAGGGTTTATAGTTTAGGGTTTATGGTTTAATGTGTACGTCTTAAGGTTTAGGGTGTAGGGATGAGGAATTAGGGTTTAAAATTTAGAGTTTAGGGTTTAGTTATTAGTGTTTAGGGTTTAAGATTTAGTGTTTAAGGTTTAGGGAACTTGGCTCAGAGTTTAGGATTTAGGGTTTAGAGCTCATGGTTTAGGGATTAGTGAATAGGGTTTAGGGTTTAACATTTAAGGTTTAGGGTTTAGGGAAAATGGTTAAGGGTTTAGTGTTTATGGGGTAGGGTTTATGGTTTAGGGCTTAGGGATTAGAGTTTATGGTTTAGTGTTGAGTGTTTAGGGTCTAAAATTTGGTGTTTAGGTTTTAGGGTTTAGAGTTTACATTTTACGATTTATTGCTTATGACTTATGGTTTAGGGCTCGGGGTTAAGTATTTAGGGCTCATGGTTTAGGTTTTAGGTTTTAGGGCTTATGATTTAAAGATTAGGTTTCAAGTTTTAGGGTTAAGGGTTTAGGTTTTAAGGCCCAAGGTTTAGGGTTTAGGGTTTATGTTTTAATGTTGAGGGCTAAGTGTTTAGGGTTTAGGTTTAGGTTTTAAGGCCCAAGGTTTAGGGTTTAGGGTTTATGTTTTAATGTTGAGGGCTAAGTGTTTAGGGTTTAGAGTTTAGGGTTTAGGGTTTAGGGTTTAGGGCTAATCATTTAGAGTTTAAGGTTTATTATGTCTCAGGATTTAATATTTATGGTTTAGGGTTTAATGTTTAGGGTTAATGGTTTAAGACTTAGGGTTTAGGGTTTACAATTTAAAGTTTACCATTTAGGCTTAGGGTTTAGGGTTTATGGTTTATTGCTAAAGTTTTAGGGTTTAGGGCTAATGGTTAAAGGATTATGGTTTAGGGTTTAATGGTTAGGTTTTAAAGTTTATAATTTAGAGTTTAGGTTTTAGGGTTTAAGGCCTAGGTTTTAGGGATTAGGGATTAGGGCTCAAGATTTAGGGTTTAGGTTTTAGGGATCATGATTAATATTTATGGTTTAGGGTTTTAATGTAATGGTTTAAGATTTAGGGTTTAGGTTTTAGGGATCATGAATTAGGATTTAGCATTTAGTGTTTAGAGATTATAATTAAGGGTTAAATGTTTGAAGATTAGGGATGAGGGCTTAGCATTTAGGGTTTAGGGTTTATGCTTTAGAGCTCATGTTTTATGGTTGAGGGCTCAGGATTTAGGGTTTAGGGTTTAGGGTTAAAGGTTTAGGGCTTAGTTCTTATGGTTTAAGCTTAAAGGTTTAGGGCTTAGTGCTTAGGTTTTAGGTTTTAGGGTTTAGGGTTTAGGTTCTAAGTCTCAAGGTTTAGGGTTTAGGGCTTAAGGTGAACGGTTTAGAGTTTAAGGTTTGCGATATATGGTTTAGTGCTAATTATTTCAGGTTTAGGGTTTGTTAAGGCTCAAGGTTTAAGGTTTAGGGTTTAATGTTTATGGTTTAGTGTTTAAGGTTTATAGTTAAGGTTAAAGGATTTAGGGTTTACAATTTAGAGTTTACTTTTTAGCGTTTAGGGCTTAAGGATTAGGTTTTAGGGCTAAGGGTTATGGTTTTAAGGCTAATGATTAAGGGTGTATGGTTTAGGGTTTAAGGATTATATTTTAAAGTTTAGTATTTATGGCTTATGTTTTAACAATTATGTTTTAAATTTTAGCATTTAGGGTTTAAGGTTTAAGGCCAAAGGCTTAGGGTTTGGGGTTTAGGTTTTAGGGATCATAGTTTAGAGTTTAGCGTTTAGTGTTTATGGATCAAGGTTTAGGGTTTAAAGTTTAGGGTTTAGGGTTTAGGGTTTATGGTTTAGGACTAAGGGTTTATGGTTTAGGGCATAGGGTCTAGGGTTTAAGGTTTAGGATTTAGGGTTTAGGGTTTAAGGTTTAGTGTCTAGGACTTACGGTTTAGGGTTGAGGGTTTAGGGATTATGGTTTATAGCTCAAGGTTTGGGTTTTATGCTTTAGGGAATGAAATATATGGTTGAGGGCATAATTTTAGTGTTTAGGGTTTAGGGATCAATGTTAAGGGATTTGGTTTTAGGGTTTAGGGTTTAGGTATTAGGGCTTAGGGCTTAGGGTTTAGGTTTTAGGGATCAAGGCTCAGGGTTTAGGGTTCTAATTTTAGTGCTGAGGGCTCATTGTTTAGGGTTTAGGGTTTATACTTTAGGGCTTAGGGGTTAGGTTTTTAGGGTTTAGGTCTTAGTGTTTAGGTTTATGATTTTGGTTTTAGGGTTTAGGGTTTAGCCCTCAGGGGTTAAATTTTTAGGGTTTAGGGTTGATCATTCACGGCTAAGTGTTTAAGGTTTACGTATTAAGGTTTATAGCTTAGGGTTTAGGGTTTAACGTTTAGGGCTCAGGGTTTAGGGTTTATGATTTAGGGTTTATGGTTAAGAGTTAAGGGTTTAGGATTTAGGTTTTATGGATCATGGTTTAGGGTTTAACATTTAGGGTTTAGGGATCAGGGTTTGGAGTTTAGAATTTAGAGTTTAGTTTTTAGGGATCAAGGATGAGGGCCTAAGGTTTAGGGTTTATGCTTAAGGTTTAATTGTTTTAGGCCCATAGTTTAGGATTTAGGATTTAGGGTTTAGGGCTCAAGGATCAGATAATAGGGATCATGGTTTAATATTTAGGGCTCATGGTTTAGGGTTTAGTGTTTAAGGTTTAGAAATCAGGGTTTAGGGTTTAGGGGTCATGGTTTAGGGTTTAGTGTTTAGGGTTTATGGTGGTAAAGATAAGATTTAAGGTTTAGGTTTAAGGGCTCAATGTTTAGGGTTAAGGGTTAAGGGTTTAGAGTTTAGGGATCATTGTTTAAGGATTAGGGATTAGGGTTTAGGGTTTAGAGTTTAGGGTTTAGGGCTCAAGGTTTAGCGTTTAAAATTTAGGGTTTATGGATTAGGGTTTTGTGTTCAAGGTTAATTATTTTAGGATTTAGGGTTTAGGGAAAAATATTTAGGGTTTATGGTTTAAGCTCAAGATTTAAATTTAATAGTTTTTAGCTTGTGGTTTAGGGTTTGGTGTTTAGGGTTTATAATTTACGGCTCAACGTTCATGGTTTAGGGTTTAGGGTTTATGTCTCAGGGTTAAGGATTTAGGGTTTAGGATTTAGGGCTCATAGGTTAGGGTTTAGGATTTAACATTTAGGGTTTAGAATTAAGTATTTAACATTTAGGGTTTAGGGTTTATTGTTTAGTGTTTATGGTTTAGGGTGTATTTTTTTGTTTTTATGGTTTAGGGATCAATGTTTAGGTCTTAGTGTTTAGGGTTTAGGGATCAGGGTTAAGGGTTTATGCTTTGGGGTTAGGGCTCAGGGTTTAAGGTTTAGAGTATAGGGCTCAACACTCATTGTTTATAGTTTAGGGTTTAGATTTTAGAACTTTGGGTTTAGGGATCATGGTTTAGGGATTAGGGTTTAGGGTTTAGGTCTTAGGGTTTAGGTTTATGATTTAAGGTTTAGGGTTTATTTCTTAAGGCTCAGGTTTTAGGTTTTAGGGTTTATCATTGAGGGATTAGGTTTTATGGATTAGGATTTATAGCTTAGGGTTTAGGGTTTAGCGTTTAGGGATAAGGAGTTATGGTTTAGGGTTTAGGGTTAAGAGTTAAGGGTTTAGGGGTAGCTTTTAGGGATCATGGTTTAGGCTTTAACATTTAGGGTTTAGGGATCATGGTTTAGGATTGAGGGTATATGGGTTACGGTATAGGGTTTAAGTTTTTAACATTTAGGGTTTAGGGTTTATAGTGACCACTTCCCTTTGGCACCTTTTATTACTGATAATGAGACTGTAGACTATATAACAAACATTTTTATAGTTTGGATTTAGTATGGTGTTAGATGTCAGATCCTGGATTATTGATCAAATCTGATTATATATGATGTATGGTGATTATTAGAGACACTCATATGTGAATGATGATATATTATTGGACATGGATAGTTATGGATGTTGTCAGATATGTAATTTTGGATATTATGAATAGATCTAGAAATGAATATTTTATGATGCTGATATAGTTATTGATTAAAATTGTGAATGATGTAGTTGTTACTTAGATGATTGTTGTGATTTATCATATAGCTGATTTCGTGATTTTATTTGTATCATATTGGATTTTCTGATATGGCCATGAGGCCAAAGGAGGTATTTGTGTTTTGCAGGTTTAAATATCACAACAAACATTGGGGGATCAGAGACCAACTAAAATGAAATTCTAGGTGAATTCGACAAGGTCACCATGGCAGCTTGTTTTGTGTGTGTGTGTTGTATCTTGTTAGGGATTCCCATGGGGAGATTACCTTTACATGTGACCGTGAGTTTTTGTATTTTATTAATGTGTTTTTTTTATTATTGTTGTATGTATTTTATTAAGTAATGTGTTCCCTTCTTTTAATAAATTAATTGTGATAGATTAATGTAAGAGATCATATGTTTAAAGTTTAATTAAATAAATTGGCATATGGGAAGTAATTATAAGAGTTGACGGTTGTTGTATTTAATTTTTTAAGAGCTTGTGTAAGTTAGATTTAGAGTATGAAATACTCCACCTCCATGGAAATTAGAATTTGACCTTGGCGGCTGTTTTTGGAGACTTGTGGGACAAGTAAAACTTGTCCCATGCCTTTAAATTTAATATACCAACCATACTTATGGATGGAGATGTGATTTGTGACATTTAAATGCATTTTATTCATCATGTTGCTTGTTTTGGATTGCACTCTCTTACATTTTATTAAATAGTTTTCCCTTGAGGTGTGGGCTCTTTTGGAGTGTGTAAGTTAATTTTTCATTTCATTTATTGTGCTTAGGAGAATGGAATTTTGTCTTTTGTGTTTGAATTGGAGGATGTGTGATGTGGCATCCTACATGGATCCACATCATCCTCTTCTCTCCCTCTTCTATTTAATTCAAACTCTCTTCTTGTTTTGGGATGTTGAACCTTTTTTTATTCTTCCTTGGGGCACATTTTCTTGTGGGAGATCTAGTTTTTGATGGAAGTTTTGGAGATATATTTGCATGCTTGGGAGATTTTTTTTTTGGACTGTGTTTTACATGCATCCTTGAGCACATTTTTCTGTGATTAGAGTTCTTGTTAATTTGGAGGAAATTAGAGAGCATTTGATACTTTGGCACTGCTATTTTGGGACTATGTTTTTGACATTCAAAGCTTGATGTGTGGATAAAATCCTTCCATGGAGAGGTAGGAGTTTATTTCTTCCTTATTGCTGTTATTTTCTTATTGTGTTGTGTGTATGGTTCATATATTGGTTTATTTGTTTGCTAGATGGGTAGACTGCCTTAGGAATGGTGTAGTAGAAGGCTATGGGGAATTCCTATGGGGGGGAATAAGGGAAATGCCATGGGCATAAAATTTTTGTGGAGGGAGTTTTGGGTTTGGGATCCACCATGGAAAAGAAATAGCATATATTTCTTACTTGTGGGGGGGCATAAGGGAAATTTGTGGGGGGGCATTAAGAGGGGTTGGTAGGAATAAGGTTTATGGGTTATGATATGTTATATTGGTGGTATGATTATTTGGTGGATGCCCAATTCGCTATTGGGAGGAATAAGTAGCTTCCCCCATAGGACTTGCTCTTTTGGATTGCATGATCAATCCTGAGTTGTGATTTGAATGTTTGTTATTACAGTTGTAAACTATTGTTTTGTATTGAATTATGTTTTATTTTGAATGTGCATGTGTGAAATAATGTTGTGTGTGGAAGACATTTGTTGCCATGGTTTAATTACACCTTTTATTATATCTTGGTTGGGGCTTGGGGGCCAATGATGAAGGAAGGATTCTCCTTTCATTGGATGTCTTGGTTGGGTGGAGAGTATTTCCTTTCCCCCTCATTTGTTGTGATCAACTTGGAGAAAAGAGAAAATGATCATGTTGTTGTTTTTGAGCAAGAAGAAAATCCAGTTTGAAAGTCCCTTGTGGAACCCCATTCATTTGTAATCTTTCCCACATGATGTGGATGAAGTTGTAATAGTTATGTTATGGAAAAATGATTTTGTAATTGATTATGAGAATGTATATTTGGATTGAGAAAGCCATTTGTATTCTGATTTTGTTTAGTGGAAAGAAATGAATGATGTAAAGATGTTTCTCTTTTTGAAATTAATGAAGGAATTGTAAGTTCATCTCTTATTCACATTGTTGTAATTGAAATGGGAATATCAAATGGTGTTTACATTACTATTGTGAATGAAATCTCTGTATAATTGCAAAGGAAAGAGAATACACATGAGAGAATTATATTGCTTGTCTTCTTTTGAAATATATCAAATTGGAAAATCATATTTTAAAGATCTCATTTGGAAATGATTTGTTAGAAACAAATAAGTTCAATAGACTAGTTTAGAAACTATATACACATTTAAATGATAAAATTGATATGAAAACTTAAAAGAAAAAATAACTTTTATAAATTTTATACTGTTATAACTTATAGAAACTATATGAGAGCATCAAAGCTAAAATCCCTACTTCCCAATGGGTCCTAAGGGGCCACAAAGACCTGGAACTTGCTGAGAACCTCCTGCATATGAGTAAACTGATGGAGGAGCCCAAGGAGGAGGAATTGATGGACAGAGTGGACAAATTAGAAAAGGAGATACAAGAGATCAAAGGGACTATAAAAATTATGGAAAGAGCTAAGGGAGAAGGAATTCTTAAAAGTGATGATGAAGAGGGGTTTATTACTGAAGTCTTCAAGAAGTTACAGTCCTTGGATGGCAGAATGGGGAATGCAAAAATTCACAATGACTGCATATTATCTGCCCTCAAAAGGAATTATAATTTCATTAAACAACATGTTCATAGTGTCTGCAATTTAAGTGGGGTTAATGAGGACATTTGGGGCCCTAAAGAGAAAATGGATATTGCAATTACTCAGGTAGATATGAGAGACTCCTCTCAGGCCACTGCCATTGCCTTCTTCATGTCGCTGCAGGCTATCAAGACCAAGATTGATAGGGTTATCAAGTAACGGGTTGCTGTGATGCTATTTTTTGGCTACGAAGTTACTGTTATCTAGTGGTTCTAGCATTGATTTTTGGCGGAGTTCTATATGGTGTTTCTCTTTTGGTTGCTTTTTGATCTTTTCTGCTTCTTTTTGGATCATTGTACGTTTGGATCCTTTCTTCACTTGTATTGTCATATTTGGCTATTGAGCCCTCTATGGTTGGCCATTTTTCCCTTCTCTGGGCTGTTTCTCTCACCTTTGCTATCTGGATTTTGAGCCCTTTTGTATATAGGGTATAGTCCCTTCAAAACTATTTGCCCTTAATAAAAAAAATTTATACTGGCAATTCATTTTAATTAAAAAATGAACAGTTCAAACCTGCACACTTTAATTAACTTGTAGATGTTTAAATTTAGTATTTTGGTTCACAAATGAACCCAAATTGATAAATAAATCTCAAGAAAAAAACTTAACCATTGCTAATTTGAAAAAGGATCCATCCAACAATCATTTTCTGTCACTTGTAAAAATATAATTTTGAATAAAATGAACAAATTAACTTTCCAAAAACACTCTAAACCCTCCCTAGATCAATATTCCATATTTTTTTGACATGTTGAGTGAAGGAGGAAACCGAATTTAATCAAATTGAAAAGTTGAAAATTGCCAGTTTGCTAATTAAAATCCTGCAGATCATTTTTGTAAGATTGACCCTTAAAAACTTATCAAAAAGTAAAATTGATCTTTCCTATGTAAAGAGGGCATCGAGTGGTTTTCAAAAATTCCTTGTTTGCCCATAACTGAGCTTCCTAACAAAATTTATGGCACTTTGAAGTTTTCGTGCCTTGGCAGGAAAATTTGAGAAAATTTTCCCTGGCGGGCCGGCAACCCAAAAATTTCCCGTCATTTTTGTATTAGAAAAGATTTTGGAAAAATTTTGGTTTGGGAAAATTTTTCCTTTTTCCTCCGCTAGCCCACAGCTAATAAGAGGCTACCATGTGTCCTCATGGGGTAGTGGCGGAGGTGCGGCATATTTTTTTCCCTTTGATATTTTTAAAATATTGGAAAAAATTTCCAATCATCCCCGCCAGCCTGCAGCCAACTAGAGGGCCCCACGTGGCACCTTGGTGCGTCAGCGGAGGAGGGAGAACTCTGTCACCTTTGGAAAATTTATCTTTGGCAAAAATCACTGAATCACTCTGTCACTCCACGCTCTCCTTCTCTCTTCTCTCCGTGGTGATTTTTGACGTGCCATGTGTCCCTAGTGGATCCGCAGGCACGCAGAAGCCAAATTAAATTTTCTCCCATCAGGTGAAATGCCCCAAACTCTCCCCCTGCCCCACCCTTCCTTCCCTTATTGCCGGCGATGACTCAAAAGCCACCACATGTCCTTGGAGGACCCACAGAGGTGCATATGAAATTGGGAAATTTCTTCCACGTAATGGAAAAGTTTCTAAAGCCACCCCACGACCCACTAACGCACCAAAGGGGATTTCCCCTCCTCTAGACACGTGTTCCCCTAGGGGAAAATTTGACCAAAAAATCTCTACCCACTCATATCTGGAGTTCAGTAAGGAGTTAGGAGGACTTCTTTATATCAAAAAAAATGTGAGAAAATTCATATCCATTGGGAATGGTTTAGGAAAATTTTGGAAGCATTAGATATGAGAAAATCAAGTTGAAACTCTGAGCCTGTTAGAGAGTGGGTATGGGTGTAAAATTGCTCCTTGAACCTAACTGATACTTCTAGCCCTAAGTTTTGGACCTTGTGACCTCTGAGAGTTGTTAATAAAAGAGAAGTTGTCCAAGTGAAATTGAATTGTTCTATAACCTATTAGTGGCAACTGTTTCTTTGTAACTTGGTGGTAGAAACTCTAAATCAAGTTCTAGGAGTGGGTAAGTGAGACCTTACTCTGTTGATTTTAAATATGTTTTCCTTTCTCTCTGTAATTAAACCCTACTCTAGTCTTGACCTTATGGAATTAAATACCTAGGGTATTTAATTGTTTTGAGTCCCTTAACCCAAAAATTTTTAATCAAGGAATATTCATCTAAATGTCAATGTAATCAGTAAACAAATTAATCCCTAGAGAGATTTGAGCTAGCTATGGACTTATTACACTTGTTTCTCTATAATGTGAAATTAGTAATTATTATAATGGGAAAATTTATCCGTTGAATTTAATTGTCCTTGAGACTTTGGTTGTTAACTCCTAACACCTTTAACAAAATAAAAAATTATTCCATAATTTTCTAACTAAACCTAGGTTGTCCATGGTTCTCAAGTGGGTTGTTTAACCAGGCATTATAGGGTTTATGTCTTAGGTGTTTAGGATTTAGGGTTTAGCGTTTAATGTTTAGGGTTTAAGGCTCAATGTTTTGGGTGTAGGTTTTAGGGTTCAAATTTGGGGGCTTATGGTTTATCACTCAATGTTTGGGGTTTAGGGTTCAAGGCTCATTGTTAAGGGTTTAGGGTTTAGGGATTAGGGTTTAGGGTTTAGGGTTTAACACTCAAGGTTTAGGGTTTAGGTCTTAGGATGTAGGTTTATGATTTAGGGTTTAGGGTTTAGGGTTTAATGCTCAGGGCTTAGATTTTAGAGTTTACGGTTAGGGTTTATCATTTAGGGCTAATGGTTTAGGGCTAAGGTTTTAGGGATTAGGGATTAGGGTTTTTAGCTTAGGGTTTAGGGTTTACGGTAGGGTTCATTTTAAGATACCTCTTGGAAAACGGAGGTGGAAAATACTTGGTAAATATCCCTAGAACTAGTTTATCAGAAAGGAAATTTTATTGGGGGTTGTATGTAATTTTTTTACCTAATTTTCAAGTGGTGTGATATAAGGTTACAGATTCATGACATGAGATTTGTTGTCACATGTCAACAAACTTTTTGTCGCATAACAATAAATATTATGTCGTGCGTCTATAGCCTTCACCCACACGACAAAAAATCTCTATGTCCTACATCAAAAAAATATCTGTCACGTGTCTGCTTCCTTTGCACTCTTTTCACGCATTAAAAAACTCTCCCTGTCATGTGTCTATAGCCTCCATCATCCTTTCATGCATTTGTAGCCTCTGCCCTCCTATCATATGTTTACTGTACTTGATAATACATATGCCCCCAGGTGGTATGAGTGACCTAGTAGTGTTCTACCTGGTGAATAATCAAGGATTATATAGGAGATAGTTTAAAGGGTAGGCGAAAACAGGCTCGGGCCTAGAAAAAATCACGAACTATAATGGCGCGGTTCGGCCGAATATGAGTCACAGATGGCCCGTGCTAGCAAATGGGACATCCGGGCCAAAAGGACGCGTGGGACGTGGAATATCCGCCATACTGGCCGAAAAGAGACCACTAAAATTATCCTTGGCTAACTGCTGAGAGGGTAAGCCTTTGGGACAAGCGGGACAAAAAGACGCGAATCAGCCGGTTCACCCGAAATCAGGGTTTAGGAGTTTACTGTGCTAAATGGGACAAAGGTTTTCGTGCGGGACGCGAAAAGGGTGAAACGGCTCAAAGTTTTAGGGTTTAGAAAAGTCAACGGTTTAGGTCTGGAAACTTCAAACGGCTCATAACTTTTGACTTTACGAGCTCCGATTTTCATAAAATTAGGACTTTCTGGAACGAGCACGACGTCCTCTACGCCACAAAAACTAGATTGTCTTAATTTTAATGAGGGTATATAGGGTTTAGGGTAAAAGAAACAGGGATTCGGCTCCAGTCAGTCAATGCTCATTCCCGTCAAATGTTACAGGATTTAAACGCCTGCCAGACCCAAAATAGCTGCCAACACTCAGAAGGCCATAACTTGGTGCATTAGGGTTTCATACGTTTAAGATCACACAGTGATTAGGATTTACCGTTTAGGAATCGTGGTTCCGAGTTTAGGGTGCACAGATATCAAGAAATTCCAGATTTGATCATAAATTGTTTGGCTTTTTTATGAAAACGTGGCCGGGTTCAGAAGCATTTAGTGTTTAGCATTTTGGGTTTAGGGTTTAGGGTTTATGGCTTTGGTGTTTAGGATTTAGGGTTTGGGGTTTCTTTTTAAGTGTTTTCGGCTCAGTGTTTAAGGATTGGGGTTTATGGTTAAGGTTTTAGGGCTCAAGGTTGAGGGTTTAGGGTTTAGGGTTTAGGGTTCAAGGATCACGGTTTAGGGTTTAGAGCTTATGGCTCATGGTTTAGGGTTTAGATTTTAGGGCTTAGGTTTTAGAGCTTACGGTTTAAGGTTTATTGTTTAGGGCTCAAGGTTTAGGGTTTAGGGTATATGGTTTAGGTCTTAGGGTTTAGATTTATTATTTAGGGTTTAAGGTTTAATGCTTATGGCTCAAGTATTAGGTTTTAGGGTTTAGAGTTTAGGGTTTAGGGTTTAGTGCTTAGTGTTTAGAGTTTAGGATTTAATATTTAAGGTTTAGGGTTTAGGGTTTAACGGTTAGGGTTTAAGGAACATGGTTTAGGGTTTATGGTTTATAGGTTAGGGTTTATGGTTTAGAGCTTAGGGATTAGGGTTTATAGTTTAGTGTTGAGAGTTTAGGGTTTAAGATTTAGGGTTTAGAGTTTACATTTTACGATTTAGGGCTTAGTGCTTATGTTTTAGGGATAAAGGTTTAGTGTTTAGGGGTCATGGTTTAGGTTTTAGGTTTTAGATTTTAGGGTTTAGGGCTTAGAGATTAGGTTTCAGGTTTTAGTGTTAATGGTTTAGGTTGTAAAGCCCAAGGTTTGAGGTTTAGGGCTAAAGGATCAGCGTTTAGGGTTTAAATTTTAGGGTTTAGGGTTTAGGGATAATGTTTTAGGGTTTAAGGTTTATTAGAAATCAAGGTTTAATGTCGATGGTTTAGGGTTTAAGGTTTAGGGTTTAGGGTTTATGATTTACAGTTTACCATTTAGGGCTTGTTAGTGCAAAATCACAGCACCCCTGTATGTAAATCAAGGTTCTAAATGATGTCTTAGGCATCCAGTGTGATTGCACAACATGGAAACCTCTCTCTAAGTGTGGGACTTGTGAAACTGAGAGAGGAATCTCCATATTAGAGGCTGGTTCCTCAAACTTCTCTGATTTACATCTATATTTGCACAACTACAGAGGTTCAGATCCTAATCCTACTCTAAATTGCAAGGAGACAGGGATAGAAATGCAAAAATTGTAACTAACTAAAGATGGTGATGCACCAAAAGGAGTGGTGAATATTTTTGTCATGCAAATAGACAAAAACCAAAGATTGTAACATAAAACATACACAGGATGATAAGATATAATTTAGGATCTGAAATGAAGCAAATAATACAAACAAAGGACTTAAACCCATTCACAAAGCTTGCATTATCATCTCTAATGTCAAAACAACTGCATTACAACCTCAGAGAGGTAGAAAACCTATTACAATCTTTGAAGAGGTCTGATTCTTGCAACAATCACTTGCTGGAGGTGAAAGAAGAAGTTTTCTATGCCAAAAGGTGTTCCTCCCCTTTGAAATGAGCCAAATCTAGCTTTTTACATTGCATGGGTCAAGCCCAGGAGAGAGAAAACGTACAAAACATGGGAGCCCATTCCTCATTGGCTGTAAATGCATTAAATCAGCATGGGGACCTTAAAAACCCATACCCTGTCATTTTTGACCAAATTGGAGGAGAATGCGACCCATCCTGCATTAAATTTGGTCACTGAAAGGTCATTTCTTCCCATGAACACATACTAGAGCCGTTTTTTGAATTTTCCCTCTTCAAATTGAACCAAAATTAGAGATTGACCATGGAATCTTGTAGAGAATCTCAAAATATTTCCGATGATATGAAGAATGTGCAAATCTGAGGTCTGGATCAAAAGATATGAAGGTCTAAAGTTTTAGGGCAAAACGGCCCAAAAAACGGATGTCGGGCAAAAAAATTTTAAATTTTGACCTTTTTTGCATTTTGGAATTTTTTTTATTTTTTAAAAAATTTCCGCGCTCTGCCGGTCAGATGCCATGTGTCAGGTGCTAGTTTCCTGAGCAATTCTCTCTCCTCCACCTTTCCGCGGGCTTTCCCTTGAAATTTTGACCTTTTTAACTCTTTGAAAATTTTCCATTTTTTTCCCCGTGCCCTGCCACTTAGGACGCGTGGCACGCTTTGGTTGGTTGACAGGGGTGCGGGGGCATCTTTTACCTTTTAGTTTTTTTCCCAAAACTTTTGCCAAATTCTGCAAGTCCTCACCGAGCTCCGCACTCCCCTTCTCCTTAGGACATGTGTCCTCTTTTTATTGGCTTGGGCCAACGCTCCAACTTGCACCCTTTAAAAAACTAGGCGAAAAACACTTAGTCGAAATTTTTTATTGCACCTCCCCGTGTGACACGTGTCACACTCCGATTTGATAGCGGCTCTTTCGTCTCCCCGCGTCCCACGTGTACTTTTGGCCTGGATGTCCCAAACTGTCTAGGACAAATTCTTCTGATTTGCCCGATTCGGCCAGTTCGCGTCCGCTGCGTACTCTTGGCCCAACTGTCCCAGACGAAACTTGGTGTTTTTTTCCACTTTCACTCAGTTTTCCCTTTCTCGTCCCAACGTCCCAATTACTGCATCGACCGCCTGGCGGCTTTTCAACCGGTTCGCGCCCCGACATCCCAACTGTCCCAGACTGCCTGGACTAGGACTTGGCCTATTTTCATGATTTTTTCTGGACCAATCTTGGTTTTTGTAACTTTTTCACCCTTTTTTAGAACTTGCTCTTTTCTTCTTGGAAAGGAGAGTTAGAAAAAAGCTGAGGGGACCCCAGAAACATGATTTTTTTCCTTGAATCAATCTATCTTGCTCAGGACCGAAGAATTTAATGCATGTTATCAAAATTACCCTGGGGGCGAATATTGGATAACAATTTGGTGACTCAATGGGGTCATCTGCTTGCTAGATGAAGTTACCAGTTTCCTGAAGCATCCATTGGGCATGAAGTCATGAGATATTCTATTTAGAACCTCTAACTGACTCAGAATGTGCAAGGAGGAAGATGGAATATCACCTGATGGAAGTAAGGACTGCAAAACATCTCCATGGATAGCAAGTTGTGCCAAAGAACTTAGGGAAAATGAAACTAACCTATAACAAAACAATGTGCACAAGCACTTGGAGGAATGAAAATGTAATCTAATATTTACAAGGTGGTAAATTTCCCTCTAGAAGTAACGCTTGAGATAGATTCCATTGACTGGAATCTGCAGTTCTTCACCATCCAATGAGGCCAATTGGAAATCATTGTTGTTCTTGCACTTCGTGACCATGTATGGGCCACTCCAAATGGCATCAAATTTTGAATGTCTTCCCGGTTTTTCTCTATCCACATCCCATTTCAACACTAGATCTCCAACCTGAAAAGATCTATCCTTGGCCTTCTTATCAAAGGTCTTTTTGATCAAAGCTTGATCCTTTTCCATTGCTTGGGATGTTTGATTTTTGACCTCCTGTAGCTCCATCAACTCTACATACCTCACCTCCATGGGCTCAAACTCTAGCAACTCAAGCTGCTTCATGATTTCCAATGTTGGTAACTCAAGTGACATGGGCAAGATTGCTTATCTTCCATAGATAAGCCTGAATGGAGAGTTACCTGTGGATCTTTTGGGAGTTATCCTATCAGCCCATAAGGCTGATTTCAGTTTGGTATGCCAAGACCTTTGATTATCATCAAGAGTCCTCCTAATGATCCTCAACAAGTTCTTGTTTGTAGACTCGGCCTGGCCATTACCTTGAGGGTAATAGTTTGATGAAGTGCTTAGGTAGATACCGTTCTTGACAGCCGACTCAATCACCTTAGATCCAATGAATTCCAATGCATTATCAGAGATTATTGTAGCAGGTACACCAAATCTGGTTGTTATCCCCTCATAAAAGTCTAAGATGCTAGACTCATTTGCCTCTTTGAGTGCTACTACTTCTGTCCATCTGGTGAAGTAGTCCGTGGCTGTCAAAATCCATTTGTGCCCTTGGCTTGAATTGGGATTAATGACTCCAATGAAGTCCAAACCCCATTGCATGAATGGCTGGTCAATTGAGATTGGATGTAATGAAAGGGTAGCAAGTCTCTCTTTTCTTGTGAAGAATGCACAATTCTTACACCTCTTGATCCATGCATAGCAATAATTGAAGATTTTAGGCCAATAATAACCAGCCTTCATGATTTTTAGAGCTTTCACTCTTGGTGCAAAATGACCACCGGCTAGTCCACCATGAAATTCTTCCAATACCCTTTGAATCTGATTTGTGCTAATGCATCTCAGCAGCACTCCATTCACATCTTTCTTGAACAAAACTCCATCAACAATGGCATACGGGACACCCTGCAATCTGAAGTGTCTCCTTTGGGTCTTGTTCATCTCTGGAGGGCATAGGCCTGTGCCAAGGAAGTTTATAATACCTTGGGTCCAACAAGGAGTGGGGGCAGCATTGTCTTCTTCTTGATTGCCACTTGGCTCATGGCTGTCCTGGACTGTCAAAACAACCTCTTCTTTGTTGCATACTTCTTTTTGCTTCCCTAACACCAGCTACTCACACAATCCTTTCCCTCTTACCAGCTTGATGATCTTGATCTCAATGTTATACTCCATGACACGGGTGATCCAACCTGCCCTTTTCTCATTCAAATCTTTGTTGAGGAGGAAGTCCTTAACCCCAGCATGTGAGACCAGCAACTGGACCTTGTTGTTTGAGACTAAATGCTTGAATTTCTTCAAGCTTCTGATTACTGCAAGTACATGCTTCTCGATAAAAGAGTACCTCACCTCATAGTCATCTAGGCTCTGGCTGAAGAAGGCAATTGGCTGCTCATCATTATCATTGTTCTGCTGTACCAAAATGGCAGAAATAGTGTCATTACCTCCAAATGCATAGAGGATGAAATCCTTGGAGAAGTCTAGGTTGATGAGAGTTGGTGCTTTAGAGATGGCTTCTTTGATTGCTTTAAAACTCTCCTTTCCTTCTGATGTTCACTTGAAAGCCATGCTCTTCTGTAACATTTTGGTGATGGGCTTGACAAGGGCTGCAAAATTTGGGACAAACCTCCGAAAAAAGTTTATCCTTCCCAAGAAACTCTGAAGGGCTTTCTTGTGGCTGGGAAATGGTAGTGCTCTTATGGCTTCAACCCTCTCTTGATCAATTGCTAATCCTTCTTTAGAGACAATATGGCTAATAAGCTTTCCTTCATGTGCAAGAAATATACACTTCTTAGGATTCAAAGACACTCCAAATCTCCTGTACCTCATGAAGACTTTTCTCGAATGAGAGAGGTGGTCTGCTGCATTTTTAGAAAAAATAGTGATATCATCAAGGTAAATCAGCACCACGTTGTTAATCAAACCTTTGAATGCCATGTCCATTTCCCTTTGGAAGGTAGCACCAACATTGGACAACCCAAATGGCATTTTACTGTATGTAAAATTTCCCCATTTGGTTGTGAAGGTTGTCTTGAACTGGTCCTCTACCTTCACCATAATCTGATTGTAGCCTGAGTAGCCATCAAGTAGTGAAAACCTCTCAGAGCCAGCCACAACTTGCAAGATTTTCTCCATGGAAGGGAGTGGGTAATGGTCCTTGAGAGAGGCTCTATTCAAGTCTCTGAAGTCAACACACAATCTGATCTCTCCACTCTTCTTTCTGACTGGAACTAAGTTTGCAACCCAACTAGAATGCTTGATTGGGAATATGATCCTTGACTCAATCAGCTTGTCCAATTCCTTCCTCATGAGAGGCTTCATGTGTGGATTGACTGGTCTTTGTTTCTACCTGACAGGATTAGTATTTGGATCCAATTCGATGGTATGCTGAGCTAAGTTGGGATTGAAACCTTTCAAGTCTTCATAGCTCCAAGAAAACACGTCAGGGAACTCTTGACACAGCTGTATGAACTCATACCTCTCTTGTTCAGTTGTCATCCTTCCAATTTGCAATGGTTTTTTCTCTTCTACCAAGATGGATACTGAATCCTCTCTCTTGATCTGAATGTTTGCTTTTTCCTTTCTAAACTGATCATTGGGGTTAAAAATGGACTCTAAAGTGATAAGTCCCTTGGGCAGCTTGTTAGTTCTCAGCTGTACCACTTGGTCACCATACTGTTGTTCCAATTTTTCTTGATTCTTGTCTGAGAACTCAGCTTCTTCTTGCAAGAAATGGATGATTTTCTAGTCATTTTCAAACACTTGCCAACTGACATTGTTATCCGGTACCGAAGGCCTCACAATCACGTGGATGTTTGGCTATACCTTATCTTATTGAATGCTTTCCACAATGTCAAAGGCTACCCATACTGCTGCAAGCCTGTCAGCAGCTTGATTCTCTTCCCTAGGAATGGATTTGATGCCAAAACCCTCAAAATCTTCCATGAGGTCTCACACCCTGTTCTTGTAGCACTTGAGAAGATCATTTTTGGTAGCATGCTACCCCTTGACCTGATTTACAATCAATTCACTGTTACCAAAGACTTGCAAGTTCTTTATTCATCTCTTGATTGCCCAATGCATCCCTTGCACTAAGGCTTCATATTCAGTAGTGTTATTGGAGCATGCAAACTAAAATCTAAAAGTTGAATAGTACTGTATTCCTTGAGGTGAAACAAGCATTGCTCCACCTACTACACCTTGTCTATTCCTTGATCCATCAAAAAATAGCTGCCATACCTCATTGTCATCTTTGTGGTTTGGCTTGGTGATGCTAGGAATAGGCTGATTTTCTTCGTGTATGCAATAGACCCCTAGCTCAGATTCTTCCACTTCTTGAAAAGGATCAAATGCATGTATCTTGTTTTCCCATTCATCAAGAGTTAGATCCAAGATGCTTCCAACCTTGGTGTTAGCCTCATCAGTTCTTGGGTGGTCTTCTTGATCAAATGATAAATAATTGGCGTTGATCTGACTTGGAGTGTGAGGCTCAATGTGGAAGTTTGAAATAGGTTCAGACCTGATTGTAGCCTTAGTTCCATACCTCGTTCTGAACAGCATGTGTGACCAATCAGTAGATAAATATCCCCCAATCTTAGCTGTGAAGTCCCTTACAAGCATAGGGAAAAGAGTGGTGGAAGGTCTATGACTAATACATCTTGTAAAATAACAACATTTGGACATACATGCAAGGTAAGACTCAAATTTCTAATCACCCCATTATTGTTACTGTTGTCCCATCCAGCTCACTACCCCTTTGGATATGGTTTCATAATGGAGCCCTAGCTGATCAGCTATTTGTTTAGGCATTATTGAGCTACTTGCCCCAGAGTCTATCATGCGATTGTGCACTAGTTGATTTCCAATGATCAATGAAACATAGAAAGGAGGGGGCTTCAACATTTTACCTTGCTGTCCTCCATGATTTCCCATAGGCTGGGTAGCATTTGTAAGTACCTTCTCTTGCCTTTAGATCTGTTGATTTGAAGTTGGCCAGTCCTTCATGGCAGCTTGCAGCAAATCTCTTTGGCCTGGGATAGATAGGGATTCCCACATTGATATATTAACATTTGTCTTCTTCATCTGATCAATGATACTAAATGGTGATGAAGGATCTCTTTACTGTCCCTTGGTTTGCACATTCACTCCTTGCACGTGGGCAACAATAACTAGTATTTGAGTTGGTCTAGGAGCTATTCTCAGCTGCCCTTTACATTTACAATCGGGTTTTGTTTGCCAACCGCTTGTGGAACCATAGAAGGTCGTGGATTGGTTGGGGCTAATGGCTGTTCTTCACCCAAATTCCTCCTTTTTGACCTTGTGTTGGCTGCAACACCTTGAGAAACTACCTGGTTCATGCCACAAAAATCCCCTGCCTGCCAATTTACCAATGTGCTGTCATTTGGGGCTGATTGTTGTTGGAATGTTTCTTATTGTTGGTTGTTTCCTTGACTACCCTCACCCTCCACACTAGTAGTTGTCACCATTAATGCTTGATTCTAAGCACCATTGAAGAACATGGATTTTTTATGAGGCTCATTACATGGAAAACACCAATCATACACCTGAGTAATGTTGTTTTGTGTTGGCACTAATGCCTTAGAGGCAGATATGGCATTTGGATTGTAGGGCTGAAATGGTCTATTGGTAGGAGGCCTTGTTTGATTCATATTTGCAGCTGGATTAGGTGGTCTTTGTGGTTGGTATGGCTGCCTATTAGGTTGAGCTTGGAGTTGATAAGAAGGTATAAAACCTTGGGCCTACTGCCTTTTGAGAGTAACCATCTCATTGCCTAGGTTTTGCAATTACTTCATGACTTCTTAAAGCTCATTTGGGGCACTTGGAGATGAAGTGGAAGCTTCATTTGAACTCTGATTTCTAGGAGTGGGAGAAGGAGCCAAATTAGGTGCTTGATTGGTGTTTCGACTCTCTAAACTTGGAAACAATGGCATGCGAGGTCTAGGGGCAAGTTTACCAGCTTAGATCAAACAATTTTCAGCCCTAATAGAAATGCTATAAGCCATAGGGATAGTTATGCCTCCCATGGACTGAATCAACATAGAAATATCACTGTTTAGAGCTTTGAGATAGTAGAGAAAAGCACCTTCTACTATTGGCCTGACTGCCACTGGAATTCTTTCCCAAGTCTTTTGAAATCTGAAGTTGAAATCAGTCAGCTACTCATTAGGAGATCTCTTGATGGTTGTCAGCTGCTCCAAAAGAGACAAGTTGTCTCCCTTTTCTCCAAATTACTCATGAAGTGCTATACATAGCTGATTCCAATTTGTGATAGAACCATCTCCAAGACTCCTAAACCATTGCAATGCTTTACCCTTGAATGAAGATGCCAGTAACTTGATAGCCACTTGCATCTCATTGATTTCATGAATTACTAAAGGTTAGCAATATCTTTAACATGATCACCTGGAGTAGTCTGATTTTCTCCAGTGAAGTAGGGAATGTTCTTCAAGGCTGAAATAGGAATTGGATGTTGTGCATTGAGGGCAAGTGGGCTGCTGCCTATGAAGTTGACATATGGGTTGTTTTGTGCCATTCTAATTGGTCTTAAAACCCTTGTTGACTGAATGAAAGGCATACCAGGTGAAGGAGTTGAGAGAGTTCTGTTTGGTGGGGATGGAGACCTTTGAATCCTTCTTCCTCTTTTCCTTCTTCTTGGAGATAATTACAGGTATTCAAACAACACTTCTTCTTCTCCAACTCTTGACCTTGTGGTGACTCTTCTCATGAGTTTTTAGGCTTGCACTGCTGAAACCAGTTGATTCTTCCCCTTGGAGTCACCAGATATGCAAATAATAGCTCTTTTCAAGAAAGAAAATTGTAGCAGATGCACATCAACTTTATTGCAATAAAAATGAGACCTCTAGTGTCCCACCGGGCGTGCCAAAAATTTTAGTGCAAAATCACAGCACCCCTGGATGCAAATATAGGTTCTAAATGATGTCTTAGGCACCCAGTGTGATTACACAACATGGAAACCTCTCTCCAAGTGTCAGACTTGTGAAACTAAGAGAGGACTCTCCAGATTAGAGGCTGGTTTCTCAAACTCCTCTAATTTAGATCTATATTTACACAACTACAAAGGTTCAGATCCTAATCCTACTCTAAATTTCAAGGAGACAAGGATAGAAATGAAAAAAATTGAAACTAACTAAAGATGGTGATGCACCAAAAGGAGTGATGAATATTTTTGTCATGTAAATAGACAAAAACAAAAGATTGCAACATAAAACATACACAAGCTAATAAGATATAATTTAGGATCTGAAATGAAGCAAATAATACAAACAAAGGACTGAAACCCATTCACAAAGCTTGCATTATCATGTCCAATGTCAAAACCACTGTATTACAACCTCAGAGAGGTAGAAAACCTGTTACAATCTTTGAAGAGGTCTGATTCTTGCAACCATCACTTGCTAGAGGTGAAAGAAGAAGTTTTCTATGCCAAAAAGTGTTCCCCCTTTGAAATGAGCCAAATCTGGCTTTTTACATTGCATGGGTTGAGCCCAAGAGAGAGAAAACAGACAAAACATGGGAGCCCATTCCTGATTGACTGTAAATGCATTAAATCAACATGGGGACCTAACAAACCCATACCCTATCATTGTTGACCAAATTGGAGGAGAATACGACCCATCCTGCATTAAATTTGGTCGCTGAAAGGTCATTTCTACCCACGGACACTTACCAGAGCCATTTTTGAATTTTCCCTCTTCAACCTAAACCAAAATTAGAGATTTACCATGTAATCTTGTAGATAATTTCAAAATATTTCCGATTATATGAAGAACGTGCAAATCTGAGCTCTGGATCAAAAGATATGAAGGTCTGAAGTTTTAGGGAAAAACGGCCCAAAAAATGGATGTCGGGCAAAAAATTTTAAATTTTGACCTTTTTTGCATTTTGGAAAATTTTCCTTAAAAAATTTCCATGCTCTGCCAGTCAGATGCCACGTGTCAGGTGCTGGTTTGCTGAGTAATTCTCTCTCCTCCACCTTTTCGCGGGCTTTCCCTTGAAATTTTGAACTTTTTAAATCTTTGGAAAATTTTCCATTTTTCCCCCGTGCCCCGCCACTTGGGACACATGGCACGCTTTGGTTGGTTGACAGGGGTGCGGGGGCATCTTTTACCTTTTAGTTTTTTCGGCCAAAGCTTTTGCCAAATTCTCCAAGTCCTCCCTGAGCTTTGCACTCCCGTTCTCCTTAGGATACACGTCCTCTTTTTATTGGCTAGGGCCAATGCTCCAACTCGCTCCCTTTAAAAAAACTCGGCCAAAAACACTTAGTCAAATTTTTTTTATTGCGCCTCCCCTTGTCACACATGTCACAATTTGATTGACTCTCAACTCTTTCAGCTCCCCACGTCCCATGCGTCCCTTTGGCTCGAATGTCCCAGACGAAAGTCCTCTGTTTCGGCCGAACCGACCGATTCACGTCCTCCGCGTACTCTTGTCCCACTTGTCCCGGACTTTCTGGGACAAATTCTTCTGATTCAATTGATTCGGCCGGTTCGTATCCACCGCGTACTCTTGCCCCACTTGGCCTGGATGAAACTTGGTGATTTTTTACACCTTCAGCCGGTTCGCCCCTTCGCGTCCCCTGCGTCCTGACGTCCCCATTTCTCCCGGACTGCTTGGCGACTTTTTGGCCGATTCGAGCCCCGATGTCCCAACTGTCCCAATTGCCGGGACTTAGGACTTAGCTGATTTTCTTGCTTTTTCGGCCCCAAGCTTGGTTTTTCTACATTTTTTTTCACCTTTTCTAACCCGTTGGGTTTTCTACTTGGATGGGAGAGTTAGAAAGAAGTTGAGGGGCCCCAGAAACATGATTTTTTGCCTTGAATCAATCTACTTGCCTGGGACTTGACTAATCTGATGCATGTTATCAAAATTACCCTGGGGGTAAATTTTGGATAACAGTAGGGTTTAGGGTTTAAGGCTAAAGGTTCAGGTTTTATTGGGTTTATGATTCAAGGTTTAGTTTTTAGAGTTTAGTGTTTAGGGTTTAATGTTTAGGTTTTAGGGTTTCCAGTTTTGGGTTTAGGGTTTAGGATTTATGGTTTATTGTTTACGGTTTAGGGTTTAACATTTAGGGATTAGGGTTTAGGGTTTTAGGTTTAGGATTTAGGGTTTAGGGTTTAGGTCTCAAGGTGTAGGGTTTAGGGCTAAGGGATTACAGTTTAGAGATTAGGGTTTAGGGTTTAGTTCTCAGTGTTTAGGGTTTAGGGTTTAGGATTTAGGGTTTAGGGTTTAGGGTTTAGGTCTTAGGGTTTAAGGTTTAGGGCTAAGGGATTATAGTTTAGGGATTAAGGTTTAGGGTTTAGGGTTTTTTGTTTAGGGTTAAAATTTTATGGTTTATGGGATTTACAATTAAAGGTTTAGTTTATAGGGTTTAGGGTTTAGGGCTTATGGTATAGGGTTTTGAGTTTAGGGTTTAGGGATTAGGATTTAGAGTTTAGGGTTTAGGGTTTCAGGTTTAATATTTAAGGTTTTAGGGTTTAGTAGACATGGTTTAGGGTTTAGGGTTTAGGTCTTAGTGTTAAAGGTTTAGGGCTAATGGATTATAGTTTAGCGCTTAAGGTTTAGGGTTTAGGGTTTATGGGGTTTATGATTAAAGGTTTAGTTTTTATGGTTTAGGGTTTAGTGTTTTGAGTTTAGGGTTTAGGGTTTAGGATTTATGGTTTATGCTTTACATTTTAGGGTTTAATATTTAGGGTTTATTGTTTTAGGGGTTTAGGTTTAGGGTTTATGGTTTAAGGTTTAGGACTAAGGGATTATAGTTTAGGGATTAGGGTTTAGGGTTTGGTGTTTAGGTTTTCTGGCTAAAAGCCTAGGGTTACTCGGGGTTTATGATTCCAGGTTTAGTTTTGAGGGTTTAGGGTTTAGGATTTATGATTTAGCATTTAGGGTTTAGGGTTTAGGTCTTTGGGTTTAAGGTTTAGGGATAAGGGATTACACTTTAGGGTTTAGGATTTAAAGTTTACGGTTGAGGGATAAAGTTTTAGGGTTTATGGGGTTTATGATTTAAGGTTAAGTTTTTAAGGTTTATGTTTAGGGTTTAGGGTTTAGGTCTCAGGGTTTAAGGTTTATGGCTAAGGGATTACCTTTTAGGGCTTAGGGTTTAGGGTTTAGTGTTTATTATTTAAGGTTTAGGGTTTAGGGTTTCAAGTTTAGGGTTTAGGGTTTATGATTCATGGTTTATTCTTTATTGTTTAGTGTTTAATATTTAGGGTTTAGGGTTTAGGGTTTAATATTTATGGATTATGGTTTAGGGTTTAGGGTTTAGTGTTTAAGGTTTAGGATTAAGGGACTACAATTTAGGTTTTAGGATTTATGGTTTATTGTGTATGGATAAAGTTTTAAAGTTTATGGGGTTTACGATTCGAGGTTTAGTTTTTAGGGTTTAGGATTTAGGGTTTAGGGTTTTTAAAGTTTATGGCTAAGGTATTATAGTTCAAGGCTTAGGGTTTAGGTTTTAGGTTTTATGGTTTAGGCTAAAGTTTTAGGGTTTAAGAGGTTTATAATTTAGGGTTTAGGGTTTAGGGTTTAGGATTTATGGGGTTTATGATTCAAGGTTTAGTTTTTAGGGTTTAGGGTATAGGGTTTAGGGTTTCAAGTTTAAGGTTAAGTATAGGATTTATGGTTTATGGTGTACGGTTTAGTGTTTAATGTGTAGGGTTTAGGGTTTATGGTTTAGGTCTCAAGGTTTAATGTTTAGTGCTAAGGGATTACAATTTAGGGTTTAGGGTTTATGGGGTTTACTATTTAAGGTTTAGTTTTTTTGATTTAGGGTTTCGAGTTTAGGGTTTAGTGTTTCAAGTTTTTACTATTCAAGGTTTAGTTTTTATGGTTTATGGTTTACGGTTTAGGGTTTAATATTGAGGGTTTAGGGTTTAGCGTTTACTATTAAGGGTTTGCGGTTAAGGGTTTAGGCTATAGGGTTTATGGTTTAGAGTTTACTACTAAGGGTTTAGGGTTTAGGGTTTATGGTTTAGGCTATAGGGTTTAGGCTTTAGATCTCATAGTTTACGGTTTAGTGTTTCAAGTTTAGGGTTTATGGTTTATGGTTTATGGTTTATGGTTTATGGTTTATGGTTTAATATTTAGGATATAGGGTTTAGGATTTAGTTCTTAGTGTTTGGGGTTTAGGTTTTAGGGTTTGGGATTTAGGGTTTAGGTCTCAAGGTTTAAGGTTTAGGTCTAAGGGATTACAATTTAGGGCTTAGCGTTTAGGTTTTAGGGTTTAGTGTTTAGGGTTTATTTTTTAGGGCTAAAATTTTATGGTTTATGGGGTTTACGATTCAAGGTTTAGTTTTTAGGGTTTAGGGTTTAAGGCTTAGTGTTTAGGGTTTACGGTTTAGGGTTTAGGATTAAAGTTTTAGGATTTATGGGGTTTATGATCCAATGTTTATTTTTTAGGGTTTAGGGTTTAGGGCTTAGGGCTTAGGGTTTAGGGTTTAGAGTTTCAGTTTTAGGGTTTAGGGTTTAGGATTTATGGTTTATGGTTTATGGTTTAGGGTTTAATATTTAGGGTTTAGGGTTTAGGTTTTTGGGTTTAGGGTTTAGGGCTAAAGTTTTTTGGTTTATGTTGTTTATGTTTCAAGGTTTATTTTTTAGGGTTTATGTTTTAGGGTTTAGGGTTTATAGTTTAGAGTTTAGTGTTTAGGGTTTAGGATTTACAATTTATCGTTTATGGTTTCAGGTTAAATATTTGAGGTTTAAGGTTTAGGGTTTAGTGCTTAGGGTTTAGGGTTTAGGGTTTAGGGTTTAGGGTTTAGGTCGTAGGGTTTAAGGGTTAGGGATAAGTGATTATAGTTTAGGGTTTAGTATTTAGTGTTTAGGATTTATGGTTTAGGGTTTATGGGGTTTATGATTCAAGGTTTAGTTTTATGGTTTAGGTTTTAGAGTTTAGGGTTTAGGGATTAGGTTTTAGGTCTCATGGTTTAAGGTTTAGGGCTAAGGGATTACATTTTATGGCTTAGGGTTTAGGGTTTATGGTTTGGGGTTTAGAGTTTAGGGTTTAGCATTTAGGATTTATGGTTTATTGTTTACGGTTTAGTGTTTAATATTTAGGGGTTAGGGTTTATGGTTTAGGGTTTAGTGGTTAGGGTTTAGGGTTTAGTGTTTGGGGTTTAGGGTTTAAGGTTTAGGACTAAGGGATTAAAAGTTAGGGTTTATGGTTTAGTGTCTAGGGCCAAAGGTTTAGGGTTTATAGGGTTTACGATTCAAGGTTTAGGATTTAGGGTTTATGTTTTAGGGTTTAGGTCTTAGGGTTTAAGGTTTGGGTTTAATGGATTACAGTTTAAGGCTTAGGGTTTAAGGTGTAGGGTTTATGTTTTAGGCTTAATGGTTTTGGGCTAAAGGTTTAGCTTTTAGGGTTTAGGGTTTAGGGATTAAGGTTTATGGTTTAGAGTTTAGAGTTTCAAGTTTAGGGTTTATGATTTATGGTTTATGGTTTACAGTTTTGGGTTTGATGTTTAGGGTTTAGGTCTCACGGTTTAAGTTTTAGGGCTAAGGGTTTACGATTTAAGGTTTAGGTTTTAGGGTTTAGGGTTATGGTTTAGGGCTAGATTTTTAGGGTTTATGGGGTTTATTATTCAAGGTTTAGTTTTTCAGGGTTTATGGTTTAGGGTTTATGGTTTAGGATTTAATGTTAAGGGTTATAGATTTTATGCTTTAGGTCTTAGGGTTTAAGGTTTAGGGTTCAATATTTAGGGTTAAGGGTTCTAGGCTTATTTTTTAGGGTCTAGGGTTTAGGGTTTTAAGTTTAGGATTTAGGGTTTAGTTTTTATGGTTTATGGTTTACGGTTTGGGGTTTAATATTTAGGGTTTAGGGTTTGAGGTTTAAGTTTTAGGACTCAGGATTTAAGGCTTAGGGTTTATGGGATTACATTTTAGGGCTTAGTGTTTAGGGTTTATGGGGTTTATGATTCAAGGTTTAGTTTTTATGGCTTAGGGTTTTAGAGTTTAGGGTTTTGGGATTAGGTCTTAGGGCTCATGGTTTAAGGTTTAGGGCTCAGGGTTTAAGGATTTATCGTTTATGGTATTGTTTAATTTTAGTGTTTAGGGTTTAGGTTTTAGGGTTTAGGGTTTAGGGTTTAGGTTTAGGGTTTATCGTTTATGGGTTAGGTTTTAGGGTTTATAATGTGGGGTTTAGGGTTTAGGGTTTAAGGTTTAAGGGTTTAGGGTTTATGGTTTGGGTTTAGGGTTTAAGGTTTAGGGTTAAGGGTTTATGGATTTAGGGTTTAGGGTTTAGGGCTAAAGGTTTAGGGTTTAGGGCTTTATTCAGGTTTATGGCATTTAGGGTTTAGGTGTTTAGGGTATAGGTTTAGGGTTTAACCAATCATGGTTTAGGGTTTAAGGGATTATATGTTTAGGCTTAGGGTTTATGGTTTAGGGTTTAGAGTTTTTAGGGGGTTTAGGGTTTAGGGTTTAGGGTTTATGGTTTAGAGTTTAGGGTTTACGGTTTAGGGTTTATGTTTTCTAGTTTAGGGTTTAGGGTTTATGGTTTATGGTTTATGTTTTTAGGGTTTAGGATTTAATGTTTAGGTTTAGGGTTTAGGGTTTAGGTCTCAAGGTTTAGGGTTTTAGGGCTAAGGGTTTAGGATTTAAGGTTTAGGTTTTAGGGTTTAGGGTTTATGGTTTAGGGTTTAGGTTTATGGGGTTTATTATTTAAGGATTAGGGTTTAGGGTTTAGGGTTTAGGGTTTAAGATTTAGGGTTTATTGTTTAGTTAAGGGTTTAGGGTTTAGGGTTTAGGTTTAGGGTTTATGGGTTTAGGGTTTAATTTAGTTTTAGGGTTAGGATTTAGATTTAGGGTTTAGGGTTTAGGGTTTAGGGTTTTATAAGTTTAGGATTTAGGGTTTAGGGTTTAGGGTTTAGGTTTACGATTTAGGGTTTAGGGTTTAGGTTTAGGGTTTAATATTTAGGGTTTAGGGTTTAGGGTTTGACTTAGGTTTTAAGGTTTAGGACTAAGGGCTTTAGGGTTAAGGTTTAGGGTTAATAGGATTTAGGGTTTAGGGTTTAGGGTTTAGGGTTTAGGTTTAGGTTTTAGGTTTAGGGCTAAAGGTTTAGGGTTTAGGATTTAGGGTTTAGGGTTTAGGTTTAGGGTTTAGGTAATTATTGTTTTATGGTTTAGGGTTTAGGGTTTAGGGTTTAGGGTTTAGGTCTCAGGGTTTAGGGTTTATGTTTAGGGATTACATTTTAGGGTTTAGGGTTTATTGTTTAGGGTTTTAGGGTTTTAGTTTTAGGTTTAGGTGTTTAGATATTTAGGGTTTAGGGTTTAGGGTTTAGGGTTTAGGTTTAGGGTTTAGTGTTTAGGGTTTAGGATTTAGGTCTATGGTTTATTGATTTAGGGTTTAGGGATTAGGGCTTAGGGTTATAGTTTAGGGTTTACGGTTTAGGGTTTAGGGCTAAATTTTTATGGTTTATGGGTTTACAATGGATTTAGTTTACAGGTTTTAGGGTTTAGGGTTTAGGAAGTATGGTTTAGGGTTTACGGTTTTGTGTTTTATATTTTAGGATTTAGGGTTTAGTGCTTATGGATTAGGGTTTAGGGTTTAGGGTTTAGATATAGGGTTTAAGGTTTAGGGCTAAAGGATTAGGGTTTATTAGGGTTTAGGGTTTAAGGTTAAGGGTTTAGGGTTTATTTGTTTATGATTTAGGGTTTTAGGTTTATGGTTTAGTGTTTAGGGTTTAGGGTTAAGGTTTAGGGTTTAGGGTTTACATTTTAAAGGGTTTAAGGTTTAGGGTTTAGGGAATAAGGCTAGGGTTTAGGGTTTAGGGTTTATGGTTTACAGTTGAGGGATTAGGACTCAAGGGTTTAAGGGTTTAGGGCTTATGTTTTAGGGTTTACGGTTTAGGACTAATGTTTAGGTCTTAAAACCTAGGGTTTAGGTTTAGGGTTTAGGGTTTAAGGTTTAGGGTTTCATGTTAAGGTTTTAGGGTTTAGGTTTAGGGGTCATTAGGGTTTATGGTTTATCAGGTTTAGGGTTTAGGGATCATGTTTAGGGTTTAGAGTTTAGTTTTTGGTTTAGTGTAAAGACGTTTCTAACATGGGATTTTATCTTTAAGGTTTAGTTTTTAGGGTTTAGAGCCTTCCAAGAGCTTTAATGGTTAAGGGTTTAAAAATAGGTTCGTTATGTTTAGGGTTTTAGGGTTTAGGGTTTAAAAATGGTTCATATTTAGGGTTGTAAATAATAGGTTTTGAAGTTTTATGGTTTATCAACCATTTACAACAAAAGGGTTGTAGTGTTTAGGGCTATAAGATGTTTAACTTTTAATGGAAGGAAGCCCAGATACCATGCAGGGTTTAGGGTTTTATCACTAGGTTTAGGGTTCTAGGTTTAGGAATCGAATTCACCTGGATTTAGGTGTATGGTTTAGGGTGTAAGGGACAAGTGGTTTATATTTACTAAGTTTAGGGTTTTAGGGTTTCCATATTTAATTATATTAGGGTTTTGGGTTTATATACATGGTTGAATTTCATAGTTAAGGTTTAGGGTTTACTATTTATGTAATTTAATGTTTAGGGTTTCCGAGCCAACTCAAATTAGGCTTTAAGGTCATAGGCTATGTATTTTTAATGGTTAGCGAGTTTAACATTTCTAATTTAGGTTTAGGTTTTAACATCCACATGGGAAGGAGTTTAGGGGCGGTATAGGATCTCAAGTGGTCCCATAAGGCAAATTGTAGGGAAAGTTAGGTAATAGGGGCTAAACTTAGTCTTCCTCCACCTAATGTAGGGATAGGGTTACACAGTTTAGGATTTATCCATTTATGTGTTTAGTAAACCATGGATTTAAGGGTTTATGTTTAGGAATTCAAATAATTTATTTTAGGGTGCTACATCCACTCATATGGGTATGGGTTTAGACCATGATTTAGGGTTTATGAGTTATAAGGTTTAGGGTTTAGGGTTTAGGTTTTGACTAAAATGTTTAAGGTTTAATAGGGATTACATTTAAGTTTTAGGAAAAAAAAAATAGTTTAGCTCTTAGGGTGTCGGTGGTTTATGGAGTTAAGGGATTTGATGGTTTACCTCCATCCAAACAATTAGGAACCTTTACTGTTGTGCCAGGGTCACTTACAGGTTATAAAAGTGACATTAGGTTTTATTTTTAGGGAGTCACAGTTTAGGGTTTAGTCTTAGAAGGTTAACATTTAATTTGGATTCAAGGCCATTTTTGAGGGTCTTATTGAGGTTTAGGGTTTAGGGACTTTGACATTTATTGGTTTAGGGAATTAGAGAATTTCTAGTGATGTGATTCATTTTTAATGAGTTTATTTGGGATCTTTTTGGAAGGTAAAGGGTTTAGGGTTTTAGGATTTAACTTTAGGAAGGAGTAGGATTTAGGGATGAAGGGTTTTATGGACTTAGGGCTTCTCTGAATGGTTTAGAGCTTCTAGAGTTTAGTTTCAAGGGTTAGGGTTTAAGTTCATACATTTTAGGGTTTAGGGTTTATGGCTAAGGGTTATTTCAAAATTTAGGAGATTAGGTTGATCAACATTTAGGCTTTATGTACATAGGGATTTAGGGTTTAGGTGAATCTAAGCAGTTAGGGTAAAATTGGTTTAGGGCAAGAAGGATCCAGGTTTTACAAATTTGAATTAAGGTTTAGGGTTTCTAGTAGTTTACAGGTTTTACATTAGGGTTTAGGGATTAGGGTTGATACCGGTTTAGGGTTTAGAAAGTTTATTGGAGTTTTGGGGAATTAAACTATAGGGTTTGAGATTTATGGTTTAGGGCTCAGTGAAGTTTAGGGTTCAAGGTTTAGGGTTTAGGTAAATTTAGGATTTAAGTTTTACATTAGGGTTTAATTTAGGGTTTAGTTTATTTATGGACCCAGATGGTTTAGGGTTTAACTCCATTATCAGGGTTTAGGGTTTAGGGCTTAGGTCATTTTAGGATTTAGGGTTTATTGTTTATTTAGGGTTTAGGTTACAAGGGGTGGGTATTTTTAGGATTTAGGGTTTAGGGTTAAGGTTTTATGGTTTAAATATTTACAAAAGGATTAGGAAATATTTAAGTTTAGGAATTAGGGTTTAGGGTTTCTAGGGATTTAGGATTTATAGTCCTAGAACAGTTTAAGGTTTATCCAATTTAGGATTCAAGGCCAAAGGGTTTTTGAGACTCCACTTATAATTTATGGATTTAAGGAATTAGAATTTAGTATTAGGGTTATGTAAAACTGTTTAGACCTTAATGTTTATGGATCATAATTTAGGGTTTAGGGTTTAGATTTTAGGGGTTAGGGTGTAGGGTTTATGGTTTAGGGTTTAGAGTTTAGGGTTTAGGGTTTCAGGCTGAGTTTAGGATTTAGGATTTAGGGTTTATGGCTCAAGGTTTAGGGTTTAGGGTTTAAGGCTAAAGGTTTAGGGTTTTATGGTTTATATTTACTTAAAGGTTTAGGGTTTAGGGTTATGGATTTAGGGTTGGATTAGGGTTTAGGTTTCAGGTTTTAGGTTTTAGGGCTCAGGGATCAAGATTTAGGGTTTAGAGATTATAAGGGCTCATAGTTTAGGGTTTAGGGTTTAGGGATCAAGTTTTAGGGTTTAGGTTTTAGTAGTTTAGGGTTTAAGGTTTAGGGTTTAGAGATTTAGGGTTTAGGGATGAGGGTTACAAGGTTTAGGATTTAGGGTTTAGGTTTTATGGTTTATAGGTTTAGGGTTTTGGGTTTAGATTTATGGTTTAGGGTTAGGGTTTAGGGTTTACTGTTTACGGTTTATGGTTTAATGTTTAGGGTTCAAACTTTAGGATTTAGGGTTCAATGTTTAGGGTTTAAAATTTATGGTTTAGGGTTTAGGGTTTAGGGTTTAACATTTATATTTTAGGGTTTAGGGTTTAGGGTTTAGGTTTAGTTGGTTTAGGGTTTAGGGATTAGGTTTAGGGATTAAGGGTTTAGGGTTATGTTTAGGATCAATGGTTTAAGGATTCATGATTTAGGGTTTAGGGTTCAAGGATCAAGTTTTAGGGATCATGGTTTAAGGTTTAGGGCTTATGGTTTAGGGTTTAGGGTTTAAGGTTTAGAAATAAGGGTTTAGGGTTTAGGGGTTTATGGTTTAAGGATTTAGTGTTTAGGGTTTTAGGTTTTTAGGGTTAAGGGTTAAGGGTTAAGGTTTAAGGATTTAGGGTTTAGGGTATTAGGGTTTAGGTTTTAGGGGTTTAGGGTTCAGGTATTTATGGTTTAGGGTTTAGAGTTTAGGGTTTAGGGATCAAGGTTTAGTATTTAGGGTTTAGGGTTTAATTTTAGGGTTTAGGGTTTAAGATTAAGCTTAGGGTTTAGGGTTTAGGGTTCATTTTAGGGTTTAGGGTTTAAGGTTTAAGTTTAGGGTTTATTTTCAGGGTTTAGGGTTTATGGGCATTTAAGGTTTAGGGTTTAAGGTTTAGGGCTCAGGATTGAAGGGTTTAGGGTTTAGGGTTTAGGGCTCAAGGTTTAGGGTTTAGGGTTTAGGGTTTATTTAGGCTTAGGGATTTAGGGTTCAAAGGTTTAGGGTTTATGGTTTTAGGGTTAAAGGTTTAGGGTTTAGGGTTTATAGGCTCAGGTTTAAGGTTTAGGGTTTAGGGTTTAAGGTTCATAGATTAGGGTTTATGGTTTATCATTTAGGGTTTAGGGTTTAGGGTTTAGGGTTTACGGTTTAGGGTTTAGGGTTTAGGGTTTAGGGCTTAGGGTTTAGGGTTTAGGGTTTAAGGAAATTTTTTAGGGTTTAGTTTTAGGGTTTAGGGCTTAGGGTTTAGGGTTTAGGGTTTTAGGGTTTAGGGTTTAGGGTTTAGGTTTTAGGTTTTAGGGTTTAGGGTTCAGGGTTCATGGATTTATGGTTTATGGTTTAGGATTTAGGGTTTATGTTTAGGGTTTAGGGTTTAATTTTTAGGGTTTTTCTAATTTTTAGGGCTTAGGGTTTAGTGTTTAGGGCTTAGGGTTTAGGGTTTAGGGTTTAGGGTTTAAGGGTTTAGGGTTTAGGGTTTAGGGTTATGGGCTTTATAGTTTATGGTTAAGGGTTTAGTGTTTAGGGTTTAGGGTTTAGGGTTTAGGGCTTAGGGTTTAGGGTTTAGGGTTTATGGTTTAGGGTTTACGGATCTAATTTTAGGGTTTAGGGTTTAGGGTTTAGGGTTTATGGATTTTAGGGTTTACGGTTTAAGGTTTATGTTTTAGGGTTTAGGGATGATGGTTTAGGTTTTATGGTTTAGGGTTTAACGTTTATGGTTTAGGGTTTAGGGATTAGGGTTTAGGGTTTAGTTTTAGGGACTTAGGGTTTATGGTTTAGGTTTAAGGTTTAGGTTTTAGGGATTTACAGGTTTATCAGCTCAGGGTTTAGGGTTTAGGTTTATGTTTCATTTAGGGTTTAGGGCTCAGGGTTTAGGATTTAGGGTTTAGGTTTTATGGTTTAGGGTTTAGGGTTTAAATTTTAGGGTTTAGGGTTCATGGTTTAGGGTTTAGGTTTAAGGCTTAGCAAAGGTTAGGGTTTAAATTTAGGGTTTAGGGATTAGTGTTAGGGTTTAGGTTTAGGGTTTAAGGTTTATGGTTTAGGGTTTAAGGTTTATTTTCTGTTCAAGGTTTATGGTTTAGGGTTTAGGGTTTAGGGTTAAGGTTTAAGGGTTTAGGGACTTCCAGGGTTTATGGTTTATGGTTTAGGGTTTAGAGATCATGGTTTAGGGTTTAAGGCTCAAGGTTTAGGGTTTAGGGCTTAGGGTTTAGGGTTTAACAGGGATAAGGCTTTAGGGTTTAGGGTTTAGGGTTTAGGGTTTAGGGTTTAGGGTTTAGGTTTTAAGGTTTATCATTAGGATTTATGGTTTAGGGATTTAGGTTTTATGTTTTAGGGTTTAGGTTTTAGGGTTTACGTTTTAGGGTTTAGGTTTTAGGGTTTAATGGTTTAGGGGTTATGGTTTAGTTTTTTGGGATTTATGGTTTAGGTGCAAATTGTTTAGGGTTTAGGTTTTAGGGTTTAGTCTTTAGGTTTAGGGTTTAGTTTTAGGTTTATGGTTTATTATTTATGTTTAGGGTTTAGGTTTTAGGGTTTAGGTTTAAGGATCATGGTTTAGGGTTTAGGGTTTAGGGTTTAGGGTTTAGGTTTAGGGCTTAGGATCATAGTTTAGGGTTTAGGTTTAAGGGTTTAGGGTTTAGGGTTTAGGGTTTAGGATTTAAGGACTTAGGGATTTAGGGTTTAAGGGGTTTACAGTTTAGGGTTTAGGGTTTAGGGTTTAGGGTTTAGGTTTTAGGGTTTAGGGTTTATTCCTTAGGGTTTAGGCTTAGGGTTTAGGGTTTAGGATTTAGGGCTAGGGTTTAGGGTTTAGGGCTTAGGGACCATGGTTTAGGGTTTAGGGTTTATGGTTTAGGGTTTAAGGGTTTAGGGCTTAGGGTTTAGGGTTTAGGGTTTAATTTAGGATTAGGGCTTAGGGTTTAATGTTTAGGGTTTAGGGTAATAGGGTTTATAGTTTAGGGTTTATGATAGGGTCAGAGTTTAGGGTTTAGGGCTTAGGTTATAGGGTTTAGGGATTCAACATTTAAGGTTTAGGGATTAGGGTTTTAGGGTTTAGGGATTAGATATTTAGGGTTTAGGGTTAAGGTTAGGTTTTAGGGATCATGGTTTAATAGTTTAGGGTTTAGGGTTTAGAGATTTAAGATTTAGGGTTTAGGTTTTAGGGTTTATGGTTTAGGGTTAATGGTTTAATGTTTAGGGTTTAGGGCTTAAGGTTTAGGGTTTAGGGTTTAGGGTTTAGTGTTTAGGGTTAGGGTTTAGGGTTTAGGGTTTAGGGGTTAGGGATTTATGGTTATATTAGGGATTAGGGTTTATGGTTTAGGGTTTAGGGTTTAGTGTTTAGGTTCAAAGTTTAGGGTTTAGGGTTTAGGGTTTAGGTTTTGTAGGGTTTATGATTTAGTGTTTACTGGTTTAGGGTTTAAGGGTTTAGGGTTTAGGGTTTATGGTTTAGGGTTTAGGGTTTAGGGTTTATGATTTAGGATTTAGGGTTTATCAATTAGGGATTATGGTTTAGTAATTTAGGGATTATGATTTAAGGTTTTAGGGTTTAAGGTTTAACATTTAGGGTTTAATGTTTAATTTTTAAGGGTTAAGAGTTTAGTGTTAAGGTTTTAGGGTTTAGAGTTTAAGGTTTATGGTTTATGGTTTAGGATTTAGGGTTTAGTGTTTAGGGTTTAGGGTTAAGTGTTTAGGGTTTAGGGTTTAGGGTTTAGGGCTTAGGGTTTAGGGTTTAGGGTTTAGGGTTTATGGTTTAAGGTTTAGGGTTTAGGGTTTAGGGTTTATGGCTCATGGTTTAGGGTTTAGGTTTAAACTTTAGGGCTTAGGGTTTAGGGTTTAGGGTTTAGGGTTTAGGGTTAAGGTTTAGGTTTTAGGATTTAGGGATGTTTAGGGTAAGGTTTAGGGTTTAGGGTTTAGGGCTTTAGGGTTTAGGGTTTAGGGTTTAGTGTTTAGGTTTATTATTTCAGGTTAAGGGTTTATGGTTTAGGGCTTAGGGTTTAGGGATTTAGGGTTTAGGGTTTAGGGTTTTAGGGATTAATGTTTTGGGTTCATTTAGGGTTTAGGGTTTAGGGCTCAGTGATTATGGTTTAGGGTTTTGTGTTTAGGGTACTCATGCTTCAGGGTTTAAGGCTCAGAGTTTAGGGTTTAGGGTTAATCATTAAGTGTTTAGCATTTAAGATTTAGGGTTTAGGGTTTATGGCTTAGGTGTTTAGGATTTAGGATTTATGGTGTTTAGCGTTTAGGGTTTGCGGTTTAGTGTTTAGGGCTCAAGGTCTTTAGATTTTAGGGTTTAGAGATCAGGGTTTAGGGTTTAGGGTTTAGAGTTTAAGACTCAAGGATCATGGTTTAGGGTTTAGGGTTTAGGGCTAGGGTTTAGGTTTTAAGGTTATGGTTTAAGGGTTTAAGGGTTTAGGGTTCAGGGCTTATGGTTTAGGGTTTAAGGTGTAGGTTTGAGTGTTTAAGGTTTAGGGTTTATGGTTTAAGGATTAGTTTTTAGGGTTTAGTATTTATGGTTTAGGGTTTATGGCTAAGGGTTTTGGGTTTTGGGTTTATATTTTAGGCTCAGGTTTATAGTTAAGGTTTAAGGGTTTAGTGTTTAGGGTTTGGGGATGAGGGTTTAAGGTTTAAGGTTTCGGGTTTAGGGTTCATGGTTTAGAGATTAGGGATTTAGTCATTTAGGGTTTTAGGGTTTAGGGTTCATGATTTAGGGTTTACGATTCAATCTAAGATATTTAAAGTTTAAAGTTTTTAGCTTAGGCTTTAGGGTTTGGTATTTAGGGTTTATGTTTAGGGCTTAGTGCTTAGGGTTTAGGGTTTTAGGATCAAGGTTTAGGTTTAAGGACTTAGGGGTCAGGGTTCAGGGTTTAGGTTTTATAGGCTCATATGTTTAGGGTTTAGGGTTTAACATTTAGGGTTTAGTATTTAATGCTTAGCATTTAGGGTTTAGGGTTTAGGGATGAAGGTTTAGGGTTTATGGCTTATTTTTTTAGGATTTAGGGTTTAGGGTTTAGAGTTTAGGGCTCAGGGTTTATGGTTTAGGGTTTAGGGTTTATGATTAATGGTTTAGGGTTTATGGTATATAGGATACTCATTTTAGGATTTATATCTTATGGTTTATGGTTTACAGTTGAGGGATTAGGGTTTAGGGTTTAGGGCTTAAGGTTTATTAGGGTTTAGGGGTTAGGTCTTAGGGTTTAGGTTTAGGTGATTTAGGTTTAGGGTTTAGGGTTTAGGGTTTAGGGCTTAGTCTTTAGGGTTAAGAGTCCTAGGTTTAGGGTTCAAAGTTACAGGCCATCATGGTTTATGGATTAGGGTTTATGGATTAGGATTTTGGGTTTAGGATTTAATGTTTAGTTTTTAGTGCTCAAGGTTTAGGGTTTAACATTTAGGGTTTTGGGTTTAGGGTTTAAAGTTGATTAGGGTTTAGGGTTTAGGGTTTAGGATTTAGGAGTTTAGGTTAAGGGATTTATGGTTTAGTCTCAAGATTTAGGGTTTTGGGTTTAGGGTTTAGCATTTAAGGTTTAGGGTTTAGGGCTTATGGTTTATGGGTTTTGGGTTTATGAAATAAGGTTTAGGTTTTATAAGATTTAGGGTTTACAGTTTAGGTTTTACAGCTCAGGATTTAAATTTTATAGTTTAGGGTTCATCAGGGGTTAAGGGTTTAGGATTTACGGTTTAGGGTTTAGGGTTTAGGGTTCAAGGTTTAGGGTTTAGGGCTCAAGGTTTAAGGGTTTAGGATTTATGGTTTAGGGCTTAGGTTTAGGGTTTAGGGTTTAAGGGTTTAGGTTTTAGCAAATTTTATCATTTAGGGTTTAGTGTTTAGGGTTTAGGGTTTAGGGTTTAGGGTTTATGGTTTAGGTGTTTAAGGTTTAGGGTTTAGGGTTTAGGGTTTAGGGCTCATGGTTTATGGTTTACGGTCTTGTGTATTTAGGTTTTAGGGTTTATGGCTTAGGACTCATGGATTCAGGGTTTAGGGTTTAAGATTTAGGGTTTAGAGTTTTTGGATTAATGGTTTAGGGCTTGAGGTTAAGGGTTTAGGTTCTAAGTCCCAAGTTTTAGGGTTTATGGCTTAGGGCTAAGGGTTCTGGGTTTACGGTTTACAGTTTAGTGTTTAGGGTTTAGTGTTAATTATTTTGGGTTTAGGGCTTATTAGGGCTCAAGATTTAATGTTTAGGGTTTAACATTTAGGGTTTAGTGTTTAAGGTTTATGGTTAAAGGTCAAGGATTTAGGGTTTTGGGTTTAGGGCTAAGGGTTTAGGGTTTAGGGCTAATAGGTTACGATTTAGGGTTTAGACATGGGTTTAAGGTTTAGGGTTTATGTATTAGGGTTTAAAGTTTAGGGTTTAGGGTTTAGGTTTTAGGATTAAAGGCCTAAGGTTTAGGGTTTAGGGTTTAGGGTTTAAGGTTTAGTGTTTAGGGTATAGGTTTTATTGATCATAGTTTAGAGTTTAGCATTTAGTGTTTAGGGATCAAGGTTTAGGGTTTAGAGTTTAGGGTTTAGTGTTTAGGGCTTATGGTTAAGTGTTTAGGGTTTATGGTTTAGGGTTTATGGTTTAGGGTTTAGGGTTTAGGGTTTAGGGTTTATAGGTTTAGGTTTTAGATTAGGGTTTAGGGTTTAGGGTTTAGGGATCAAGGTATATAGGTTTTAGGGCTCAACCTATTTAGGTTTAGGGTTTAGGGTTTACGGTTTACAGGCTTTAAAATTTAGGGTTTAGGGCTTAGGGTTTAGGGTTTAGGTCTCAATGTTTAGGGTTTAGGGTTTATGATTTAGAGTTTAGGTTTTATGGCTCGTTGTTTAGGGTTTAAATTTTAGGGCCTAGGATTAAAGGTTTAGGGTTTAGTTCTAATTGTTTCATGTTTAGGTTTTATTAGGGCTCAAGGTTTAAGGTTTATGGTTTAATGTTTAGGGTTTATGGTTTAAGGTTTACAGTTAAGGGTCAAGGATTTAGGGTTTATGATTTACGGTTTATCGTTTAGAGCTTACGACTTAAGGTTTTGGGTTTAGGGCTAAGTGTTTAGGGTTTAGGGCTAATTTTTAAAGGTTTATGGTTTAGGGTTTAGTATTTAGGGTGTAGGTTTTATGGTTTAAGGACTAAGGCTTAGGGTTTAGGCATTAGGGCTCATTGTTTAGGGTTTAGGTTTTAGGGATCATATTTTAGGGTTTAGAATTTAGAGTTTATGGTTTAAGGTTTAGGGTTTACTGTTTAGGTTTTAGGGTTTATGATTTAGGGATAAGGGTTTATGGTTCTAGGAATAAGTTCTAGGGTTTAGGGTTTAGGATTTAGGATTTATGGTTTAGGGTTTAAGATTTAGGCTTTAGGGTTTAGGGTTTAGGGTTTAAGGATTAGGGTTTAGGGTTACGGGTTTTGGGATTACGGTTTATAGCTCACTATTTGGGGTTTATGGTTTAGGGCTTAGGATTTAGGCTTTAGCGTTTATGGATCATGGTTTAGGATTTATCATTTAGTGTTTAGGGATCAGGGTTTAGGGTTTAGTGTTTAAGGATCAGGGCTAAGGGCTTAGCATTGATGGTTTACAGTTTAGGGTTTATGCTTTAGGTTTTATGCTTTAGGGCTCATGGTTTATGGTTTAGGGCTTATCATCTTATTTTACGGGTTTTATTTTTATGGTTTAGGAGGGATCATGGTTTAGGGTTTTAAAAATAGGGGTTAGGGTTTAGGGTTTAGGATTTAGGGTATAGGGTTAAGGGTTTAGAGATTAGTGATTAGGGTTTAGGTTTTAAGATATAAGTTTTAGGGTTTTGTGCTTAGGTTTCAGGTTTTAGTGTTAAGGGTTTAAGTTCTTAGTCCCAAGGTTTAGGTTTTACGGCTTAGGGCGAAGGTCTCAGGGTTTAGGGTTTAGAGTTTAGGGTTATGGTTTAGGGTTTAAGTTTTAGTGCTAATTGGTTCAGGTTTAGGGTTTATTAGGGCTTAAGGTTTAATTTTTAGGGTTTAATATTTAAGGTTTAGGGTTTAATGTTTATGGTTAAGGGTTAAGGATTTAGGGTTTAGGGTTTAGGGCTAATTATTCAGGGTTTATGGTTTATGGTTTAAGGATTAAGGATTAGGTTTTAAAGTTTAGGATTTAGGGTTTATGTTTTAAAGTTAAGGATGTATTGTTTAGGTTTTAGGATTTAAGGTCTTGGGATTAGGGTTTAGAGATTGGGGCTTAGGGTTTAGGGTTTAGGTTTTAGGGATCATAGTTTAGAGTTTAGCATTTAGCATTTAGGGATCAAGGTTTAGGGTTTAGTGTTTAGGGTTTATGCTTTAAGGTTATGGGTTTATGGTTTAGGGCATAGGGTTTAGGGTTTAGGGTTTAAGATTTAGTGTTTAGGGTTTAGGGTTTAGGGTTTATTATTTATAGCTTAGGGTTTAGGGTTTATGGTTTAGGATTTAGGGCTCAATGTTTAGGGCTTAGGGTTTAGGTATTAGGGATTAGGGCTTACTGTTTAGGTTTTAGGGTTCAATGTTTAGGCCCTAGAATTTTGGATTGAGAGTTTAGGGCTCATTGTTTAGGTTTTAGGTTTTATTGTTTAGGGTTTAGATCTTAGATTTCAAGTTTTAGGGTTAAGGGTTTAGGTTGTAAGGCTAAAGGTTTAGGGTTTAGGGTTTAGGATTTAGGGTTTAGGGTTTAGGGCTAAGGGCTAGTTGTTTAGGGTTTAGGGTTTAGGGCTAATGGTTTAGGGTTTAAGGTTTATCATGGTTTAGGTTTTAGGGTTATAGGATTTAGGGTTTAGGGCTCAGATTGTTCAGGTTTTAGGGATCTCAGGGTTTCAAGTTTATGATTTATGGTTTACCGTTTAGGGCTTAGGGCTTAGGGTTTAATTCTAATAATGGTTAAGGTTTAGGGTTTAGGGTTTCAGGTTTAGGTTTTAAAGTTTATCATTTAGTGTTTAGGTTTTAGGGTTTATTGTTTAGGGTTTAGGGTTTAGGGTTTGACTCAGGATTTAGAGTTTAGGTTTCACGGTTTAGGTATTAGGGTTTAGGGATTTAGGATTAATGGTTTAGGGTTTAGTTTTTATGGCTTAATGGTTTAGTGTTTAACATTTAGGGTTTAGTGTTTAGGGTTTAGGGTTTAGGTAAGTGAAAATATGGTTTAGGGTTTAAGGTTTAGGTTTTAGGGCTTATGGTCTTGGATTTAGGTTTTAGGGTTTAAGGTTTAAGGATCATGGGTTAGGGTTGTAAAAATAGGGTTTAGGTATTAGGGTTTAGGATTTAGGATTTAGTCTTAAGGGTTTAGGGCTTAGTGCTTAGGGTTTAAGAATTTAGGTTTAGGGTTTATAGTTCTAAGGTTTCTAGGTTTAAGGTTTAGGGTTTAGGTTCTAAGGATCCCAAGGTTTAGGGTTTATGGTTTAGGGCTCATAGGGATTAGGTTTTAGGGTTTAGAGTTTAGGGTTTAGGGTTTAGTGTTAATTTTTTTAGGTTTGGGGTTTATTAGGGCTTAGGGTTTAATGTTTATGGTTTAATATTTAGGGTTTAGGGTTTAGTGTTTAGGGTTTAAGGTCAAGGATTTAGGGCTAAGGGTTTAGGGTTTAGGGATAATTTTTTAGGGTTTATGGTTTAGGGTTTAGGGTTTAGGGTTTAAGCGATCATGTTTCAGGGTTTAGGGTTTGGGTTTAGGGCTCAGGGCTCAGCTATTTAGGGTTTAGGTTTTAGGATTTAAGGCCTAAGGCTTAGGGTTTAGGGATTAGGGTTTATGGTTTAGGGTTTAGGTCTTATGGATTTAGGTTTATGATTTTAGGGTTTAGGGTTTAGGGTTCAGGGTTTAGGGTTGTAGGCTCAAGTTTAGGGTTTAGGGTTTAGGGTTTCATTTAGGGATAAGGGTTTATGGTTTAGGGCATAGGGTTTATAGTTAGGGTGTATGGTTTAGGATTTAGGGTTTAGGTTTTAAGGTTTAGGGTTTAGGGTTTAGGGGTTATGGTTTAGGGTTTATTGCTCATAGGGTCAGGGTTTAGGGTTTATGGTTTAGGGATTACATTTAGGGTTTATGGCATATAGGGTTTAGTGTTTATGGTTTTAGAATAAATGTTTAGGGCTTAGGGTTTAGGGTTAAGGGCATATGGCTTAGTGTTTAGGGTTTAGGGCTCAATGTTTAAGGCCTAGGGTTTAAGATTTAGAGTTAATGGTTCAAGGTTCATTGTTTAGGGTTTAGGGTTTATATTTTAGGGTTTAGGATTTAAGGTTTAGGGTTTAGTTCTATTTTTTTTTATGTTTAGGGTTTATTAGGGCTCAAGGTTTAAGGTTTAGGGTTTAGGGTTTAAGGTTTATGGTTAAGCATCAAGGATTTATGTTTTACAATTTATAGTTTACTGTTTAGGGCTTAGGACTTAGGGTTTAGGGATAAGGATTTAGGATTTGGGGCTAATGGTTTAGGGTTTAGGATTTAATTTTTAGGATTTAGGGTTTAGGTTTTAGTGATTAGGTTTTAAAGTTTAGGATAGAGGGTGTAGGTTATAGGGTATAAGGCCTAGGCTTAGGGTTTAGGTATTAGGGCTCAGGTTTTAGGATTTAGATTTTAGGGATCAAAGTTTAGAGTTTAGTGTGTAGAGTATATGGATCAAGTTTTAGGGTTTAGAGTTTAGGGTTTATGATTTAGGTCTAAGGGTGTATAGTTTAGGGCATAAGTTCTAGGGGTTAGGATTTAGGATTTATGGTTTAGGGATTAAGGTTTAGGGTTGAGGGTTTAGGGATTATGGTTTATAGCTTAGGGTTTGGGGTTTATAGTTTATGACTCAAGATTTAAGGTTTAGGTTTTAGGGATCATGGATTAGGATTTATCTTTTTGCATTTTAGGAACAAGGCTTAGAATTTAGGGTTTAGTGTTGAAGGATCAGGGGTAAGGGCTTAACGTTGAGGGTTTAGGGTTTATACTTTTGTGCTCATGGTTTATGGTTTAAGGCTTATGGTCTTATTTTTAGGGTTTATGGTTTAAGGTTTAGGGATCATGGTTTAGGGTTGTAAAAATAGGATTTAGGGTTTAGGGTTTAGGTTTTAGCATTTAGAGTTTAGGGCTAAGGGTTTAGGGCATAGTGTTTAGGGTTTAGGTTTTAATAATTAGGTTTTAGGTTTTAGGGCTTAGATTTCACGTTTTAGCATTAAGGGTTTAGGTTCTAAGTTCCAAGGTTTAGGGTTTACGGCTTAGGGATAAGGGCTTAGGGTTCAGGGTTTAGAGTTTAGGTTTTATAATTTAGGGTTTAGGGTCTAGAGGTAATTTTTTTATGTTTAGGGTTTAATATTTAGGGTTTAGGGTTTAATGTTTATGGTTAATGGTCAAGGATTTATTGTTTAGGGTTTATTGCTAATTGTTTAGGGTTTATCATTTAGAGTTTAGGGTTTAGGGTTTAAGGATTAGGTTTTAAATTTTAGGTCTTATGGTTTAGGTTTTAAATTTTAGGACTTAGGGTTTAGGTTTTAGGATTTAAGGCCTAAGGCTTAGGGTTTAGGGATTATGGATCATGTTTAATGTTTACGTTTTAAGAATTAGGTTTTAGGTTTTTGTTCTTGGGTTTCACATTTTAGGCTTAAGGGTTTATGTTTTAAGTTCCAACGTTTAGGGTCTATGGCTTAGGGCTAATGTTTTATGGTTTAGAGTTTAGGGTTTAGTGCTAATTTTTTCAGGTTTAAGGTTTATTACGGATCAAGTTTTAAGGTTTAGGGTTTAATATTTAGGGTTTAGGGTTTAAGGTTTATGGTTAAGGGTCAAGGATTTAGGGTTTAGGGTTTATGGTAAAGTGTTTAGGGTTCAGGGATAAATTTTTAGGGTTTATGGTTTTGAGTTTAAGGTTTAGGGTTTAAGGATTAGGTTTCAAATTTTTGGATTTAGGGTTTAGGTTTTAAATTTTAAGAATTAGGGTTTAGGTTTTAGGATTTAAGGCCTAAGGTTTAGGGTTTAGGGATTAGGGCTTAGGTTTTAGGGTATAGGTTTGAGGGAACATATTTTAGAGTTTAGAGTTTAGCGTTTAGGGATCAAGGGTTAGGGTTTAGATTTTAGGGTTTAGGGCTTATGCTTTAGGGATAATGGTTTATGGTTTAGGGAATAGGGTTTAGGATTTAGGATTTAGGATTTACTGTTTAAGGTTTAGGGTTTAAGGTTTAGGGATTTATATTTATAGCCTAGGGTTTAGAGTTTATAGTTTGGGACTCAGGGATCATTGTTTAGGGTTTAGGGTTTAGATTTTAGGGCTTAAGATTGAAGGTTTAGGGTTTAGCTCTAATTGTTTCAGGTTTAGGGTTTATTAGGGCTCAAGGTTTAAGGTTTAGGATTTTATTTTGAGGGTTTAAGGTTTAATGTTTATGGTTAAGTGTCAAGGTTTTAGTGTTTATGATTTACGTTTTACCATTTAGAGCTTATGTCTTACAGTTTAGGGTTTAAGGCTAAGGGTTTCGGGTTTAGAGATAATGGTTCAGGGTTTATGGATTAGTGTTTATGGTTTAAGGATTAGGTTTTAAATTTAAGGATTTAGGGTTTAGGTTTTAAAGTTTGGGATTTAGGTTTTAGGGTATAAGGCCTAAGGCTTAGGGTTTAGGGATTAGGGCTCAGGGTTTAGGTTTTAGGGATCGTAGTTTAGAGTTTAGTGTATGAATTTTAGGGATAAATGTTTAGGGTTTATTATTTATGAGATAGGGCTAAGGGTTTATGGTTTAGGGCATAAGGTCTAGGATTTAGGGTTTAGGGCTTAGGGCTTAGAGCTTAAGGCTTAGGGTTGAGGGTTTAGGGATTATGGTTTGTAGATTAGGGTTTAGGGGTTATGGTTTAGGACAAAAGATACAGTGTTTAGGGAAAATTTTTAGTGTTTAGGATTTATGTAAATGAGAGATCATTCGACGATCTGTAGGGATTTTATTGAGATTAGTCAAAGACCCAATTTTTGGGCAATGTTTGTACTCTTTTATACATGCATTAGTAATACCCCTTAGAGGTAAATTATTTTGGTAAATTTTTAATACTAGGAGATGCAATATATTTGGTCCTTGTTGAGTTATTTGTCCAACAGGGAAGAGACAAACTAGGTCAATCCACAATTGTGATGAAGTGGAGAAGACCAATTACATAAGCTACCGAGTAGAAGAAATTTTCACAATAGGTTTATAATGTGAAGTTATTTCCTATAAAATTGGTATTTAAGCTTATTATACAAGAATCCAAAAATGGAGCATTTTTACAACTAGTTTTGCATGATGTATTAGGAAATGTTTTCCCTTGCACTTGTATTTGAAAGTTGTCTAAATACCCCGTTAGGGGCGCATATCTTCAAATCAAATGTTTAAGTGACCATTACAGTTGGATACTCATATCTATGAGTTTGGAGATTTGTCATCCATTTGTGCAGACAATGGATCTCACAAATTTTAGCTTAGAACTTCATTCTGTGTAGAGCCATTGTGACCATCCAAAAAAATGGTAGATGGGTCACTATTGACATTGACATCAGGTCATAACTTTGTTCTATGAAGATTCCATCATGGGCATCTAGCATAATGTCACTTGATATTGTTTGTCAACAAAATAAGCTCTCAAAATATTAGCTCAGAACGTCATTCGGTGTAAAGGCATTGTGTCTCCACATTCAAATGGTAGTTTATCATCAGACTAAGCGTCATGCATTGGAAGAATTGAGTTATTGAAAGAGACTTAAAAATTCACATTGGAGGCATTGAATTCTGATGTTGGGCCCCAAAATATCAGCTAAGTATAAGAAGGCAAGTGGACATGTGTGACCTAGTTGAAGAAGGCTGCATGGGTTGAAGGTGCATAGGGAAGGGTTATGGCAGGGTTTTTATAGAACATGTGACATGTGCACACAAGGAAAAACATGTTTTGTACTTAGCTACATTCAGCATCCCAAGAAACATACATGTAAAGAATGACCCTTGTGGATAAGGTCTGAGCCTAGCAAATGTGGATAAAAAATGTAATATTCCAGCCATGCAATAGAAGGTTCCAGAAGACATCATTGCAAGAAGTGGAGATTTCAGATCTGGGAAGGCATGCTTCCATGGAGGACCACTTCGAAACTCAGTGACTAATCTATAACTTCTGAAACACATGGCAATGGTTGTTAAGGTTATAAATAAAAGCACCCGATAGAAAAAGGGATATATTTTAAGAGAGGTGAAGCCATGCAGAAATGAGTGGAGGATTCTATGGGTTAGGAATAGAAGCATATAGGGATGATGGTGCATTTAGGGGAATGGGTCTATATTTTTATCTGTAATGTGATGAACATGGTATATTTCTGATGCATGACTTGGCTCTGCATTATTATATGGGGGTTTGTTATGAACCCAAGGGATTGTGATGTGGTTATTAAATCTCTTAATATGAATACAATACTCTCTTATAAATCATCTATGTGTTTGGAAGTATACTAACGTATTTCCTTTCTAAATGAGCTATTTACTTATGCTTCTTGTTATTCCCCTTTTCTGGATGCAATAAGATAACTGGTTCTAGTATATGACATGGTTGTTTCTGCTCATTTCCATTTAAATATTTGTTATAAGATGATGCATTCTCATAAGACTCATATAAAAGAAAGAATCAACACTCGTGTCTGCCTCTGGTGAGTGCTCAACACCTGCTCAGCGATAGGCCAAAGCGTATGGGTTTAGACTATTGGTCCAAGGGTACAAAATATGAATATATCTTGGTTAAGTTATCGGGAACTCTTTTTGAAGTTGTTATGAGAAATGGCATGCATCTTTGTCCCTGTGATGCATGATGATAGAGTGCCTGACCTTAGAAAGTGTTGAAACATGGTTCACAAACACAAAGGATGAGTTTTCTCAAAGATTTAGTATTGGATCTGAGTTTCATACGGGTAGATGTGTAGAAGAGATCATATACCATGAGATATATGATACATTCTTTTGTTGCTTCATAGTAGAACTATATGAATGGCTTTCAGCATGCGCATCTAGATATAGATGGTACTGTAGATCATGCAAATGGACCCAAGATGACTATTAGAGGTTATAGGATGCAGATCTGACTTGGACGTGTGTTGTTGATCACTGGTGGACAAGGGTGTTGACTAGTTATACTCTTGAAATGCCATTTCGATGTATTACTACCCATAAGCTACTGAGTTCAAGTTTTTGAGGGAGCTTAGAGGATCATTTTTTCATGTTATTCCTTTGGCTATAAAGCTCTTGGTCATTACTTTGAGTTTATAAGCATTCCCCATGGCTAGCTAAGCCTTCTCTGAGCATTAGGAGAGGAAGATAGGGTAGAGGAAGATGGCGGACATTGTGGCTGAAAAGGAAAGGGAGGAGAGAGGACTCAAGTATAGTGAATCTCATGAAAGGGAGATGACTAGAAAATGTGAGGTTACAAGTGTGATGGATCTATAGAGGTAGGCATTATGGGAAGGAGTTGAGGTTCACATAGAGGGAGTGGAGCCTGAGCAGTCTATGCTACCCCATCTTGGAAAGTGTGGGAGAGAGGCCTCTTAATCTTCTGATGAGATTCCATCACATGGAGAGAGAAGATCTATCGACACGTATATGAACCCACTAGGAAACCAATCCCTAGCACTTGGTTTTCTAGATCAATGGATAAGTATTGTTAACCTAGTTGGTATTGGTAGGAGTGACCGATCTATGCCTAGTAGATATAATTTCTTAGTTGGAACATCCATGGATGTGTAAGCCATTTATTTATTTGGAGGAATCTTTAGAAAAGGTATAAGTATGTAAGGAGTGATACGAGACATATAACTGGTAGTGGGACAATATCACAAACCATCAACGCGTAGTTTAGTGGAACATTGGGAACACTAGGTGTGACCACTTCTAGTTATTGTCTGACTACAGGAGGTGGATCTGGTGGGTCAGGAGGAATAGGACTTGGTGGATCCAGTGGATCTGGTGGAGGAGGAAACACTTGAGGGAATCAAGGCTCTAGATTTAAAGGAAAAGGACCTTATCCACCTCCCCATGTATTTTTTGAGATGTCTTTGCACTCACCAGACTATAGGGACATCAAAGATGTTACAGACCATGTGCACAAGTGTGAATAATATGGCGCACAAAAGGAATCACTACCTTAGAGTAGAAGGAAAGTCATTTTACAAAAATGTTGCAAGGGCACACACATAGTTAGTATAAGAAGTATGAACCCCATCAAATGATGGTAGAATATACCACATTAAAGAATGCCTTCCTAGTAGAGTTTCATATCCCTGAGTTTCAGTAGAAACACATCAGTGCTCTTAAGGAGATGCAACAGGGAATGATAGAGAGTTTGTGGGAGTATGACACGTACTTTAAGACTCTCTTGTAAAAACTAGCTTATGACATTCATCCTTCTCAACATGCTCAATGGTTTGTCAGAGTATTTATAACACCATTTAGAAGGGATCTGTCACACAAGACTTACACAAACTTGCATGAGGCATTGGAAGTTTCCTTTTGCACTGAAGCTATTAGCAACATTGACACTGGTGTTAGCCCTTTTTTGGAGGCTCAAATTGCTACAATGGCCAAGCAGTTGGAGAAGCTATCTGTAAAATCAGTGCATGAGGTTCATGGTGGGCTTTGGTGTATAGACAATGAAGTGGAGGGGCATACAAAGGATAGTTGCCCTCAAAAGTTGGTGCACACTATGTTGGTAGACTGTGAGATTTTCCATGGGGATCATGATGCAAGTAGATTCCCTCTACTCTAGCATGCACTCCACAAGAATGTTTCTTGCTAGTGCAAGATCTATGCCTATACAATCCATTATACCAAGGATTACAAACTAATTGATGAAATGCATAATGCTATTAATATGGGTGTGTTCCAGAGACTAGCCTTGCAAGTAGTTCAAAGTATGAAGAATGTCATTATGAAGGGCACGCCAAAGGAGGAACACGTAAAAGAGGTTTTCACAGAGGATTTCGTGGTCATAGTAACCATGGCAGAGGATAAAGTGAGTTCCCATGAGGAAAAATTTATAATTGTGAATCTATATATCATTAAAAACGTGAGTGTCTTGATCTATTACAATTCTCATGGTGAGGAAAGAAACATAAGTACAAATAATGTCCATAAATTTATGAGCATATGAACTAGTAGCACCGAAAGGACAAAGTCATTGGGATGGTGAGCATCAAGAAATCCAATTTTCAGTGGATGCCAAGAGTGGCATGTGAGTCATGACTAGAACCTATACTGGTGATGATGCAAGTAGAGACCATGTGTGCTAGGGATATGCCATGACCAAAGACACTAGTTTCAAGAGAGGAAGTAGTACATGGAAAGTTTCCAAACCCTGCTCGTTAGAAAAAAGTGTATCAAGAGGCTATAAACGTGATTCAAAGTTTACAAGGGGAGATCTAATGTCTGAAGGAGAAATCAAGGAAGTTGGAACAAAGGAAGAATACCTAGATGAGGTCAAGGAAGTATGTAAAATGTTAAGGAAAAAGAATATTATTCACTTACTAGGAGAATGGCTTAGAGAGAAGGTATCACGTGATGAATTATTTCATGAAAGACAATTTTTGCATGTAAACCTTCCCCCTCATAACCTTGAATATGACAATGAGGTTACTTTGAATATGGTTTTTGATGAGTGGCTTCTGAGAAATATTCTCATCGACATAGGAGTAGAGGTCAATTTTCTTACCTTAGATGCCTGACATCAGATGAGAAGGCTCACCTTGCATCCATATTTGAATGTGTTGTATATGGAAAACAAGACTAAGGCAATGCCCATTGGAGTCCTAAAGGACACAATTGTCACCATTCAAGGGGCTAAGTTCACTAGAGAATTCGAAGTCTTGGTGCTCACCGAGGAAGACAACTTTCTAGTGTTTCTTAGACGCCCATGGTGTTACAAGAACAATGTCAAACTATAGTTTAACAAAGGGTTTATCAGTTTTGAGAACAAAGAAGAAAGGGTGATCATCCCTTTGATAGATGGGAATTTAACACCCTATATTGATTCCTTAGGAGAAGAGGTCCTTGATAGAATATATGTACACTCCATCAGAGATCTTGAGATAATTCACCCCATGGAGGGAGTTATCCAGTTTGAAGATGCTCAGTCCTTGAGTGATACCACTAGTGTGACATGCAAAAATTGGGCACATGGGACTTATGAGTTAATTAGGTGAAATTTAAGAGGATTTGTAACAAGGGTTACAAAGGTGTGCTCAGTCAAGTGCCTAGGAGGGAAGAAGTTTCCAAGCTACTCTGGAGGGGAATATACTGAAATTTTCTTATAGGAAATGGAAGCTCAATGGAAAAATGAGAACAAGAGAAGAGGAATTATTAGTTATAACCTACTCGAGACTATAGCACGTTAGTGGGATACACATTGGGAGAACCTCCTGGAGTGGAATGAGGTAAGGATCACATTTTCTATAAGGTTTTCTAGAAGCAATGCACCCCCATTCATACAAGAATACCATGGCAAAGAAACCACTTCATTTCATATCTAAGTGTGCGAGGAGGCATGGATGGGAAGTACAGAAGAATTACTACCTTCGTTATGGGTACATAAGTTGTATTCCACCTTACAAGGTTATGTGCATGCTTGGTACATTCATTAAGAGATGTGTCATCAGATGGGTAATTGGCAAGAGTTGGTGGCTAATCTCATTAAAGCTTTCGAGTATAGGAGTACCAAACCATCAGTGGATAAGGCGTTGCAAGTGATCAAGCGCCTTCTAATGGTAGATAGTGTTATGATAGAGGATAGACTACTAGAATTTCTAGGTGAGCCTTATTTGGAGACACGCCTCAGTGAAGAAGAATAAGAGGAAGTATAGCTTGAGCACGCATCAATGGAAAAATAAAAAGGAAAAATGGTCTATATAATAGACATAGAAGAGATGGATACTTTGGATGTTAGCCATTTAGAGTGTACACAAAAATTCATATAAATCACTGATGAGCGAGCACTCACCTACCATGATCCCTTGAAAATAAAGAAGGTTAATGTACGCACCCAAAATTGTAGGGTACTACACCACCAAAAAAATGTTACACGTGCCCCAATGATGATAAATGTCTCCTCGCAAGGTGTTTGGGATCTAGAAAAGCTCTCCAAGCGTACATTAACATCCCACATGGCCCGCTTAGCCTCTGCATGCTTAGTTTTCCTCTTCCCTTGTCTTTTCTTTTGATTTTTGGTCTTCAGTGACGAAACCACCACCCTACCTAGGCAACGGTCTCATGATCGCTACCCAGGTAGGGAGGTGGTCATATAACCACTGCCTTGCTCTGGGCGGCGGTCCTTCATGCATTTTTCTAGAATGTTCTTTTAATCGTGACTTGCATGATTTTCAACTCTCACCAGCTTTTTTTCCACCACCTTTTCTCGTATTAATGTTTTATGTTCCTTGGAATAGTGTTTCTCCATTGTTTACTGTAAAAGAGTTCAATTTTGATTTCACCTTTGGGTAAATGGGAATTATATAAATAGTTGGTTTGATAACAAGCAAATGGTCTCCAAAAAAAATTGCGCCCCTCATCCTGTCATTTAAGAATTTAGTCTTTCAGTTCTTGCTTAGGAATTGTGTTAGTTTTGTTTGTTGCATGTATAGTTAGTGTTGTTTTGTTGTTTAGAAGCCACATGATCTTTTTTTCTAGTGTTATTACTATTCCATACAATCAATTGAGGTAGGATAGTTTCATTTTTCAGTCGGAAGCCATTAGAGTTGTAGGTTTTGTTCGTCAAAAAGGATAGTTTTAGGTTCTGGATGTTTTGTGTTTTATGACTCGCAATAAATCCCACTAGGAATTACATAAACCAAGCTCTGTTCTCTTGCGCTATCCCTCTCCTACTCACATTGTATTTATTTTGCATCTAAAGCTACCATTATTCTGATACCAACTTTTGTTGATGCTAACATCACACGCTTTTCTAGATTCACATGAGCAATAAGGAATGAGGAGACCAAACTGAGGGGATAAAGCCACACATAACTAGATTCGCAACTGTTCTACAAAATCCATGTTCAAGCTATCAAAATTTCTAGTTAAAACATATCAAATAGAGTAGTGAATCATTTCATTTAAGTTAATCTCACTTTCGATATTGCTGGGGAAGCTATGGGGGTTGATAGTTTTTGAGAAAATATGATTCATTCCCCACTTCTGAGGTAAGATTGGGGGTCTTTCAAATATATTAGATCAGTTATCTGGTTATTTAGAATAGATTTACAGCTACACAGGGAAGTAGCTATACTTAGTTTCTTTGTTTGTTTTCATTTTGTTATTAGTTTAGTTGTCAGTTTCTAGATATATTAAATAATTTCTCTTTCAATTAGATTTAGAGGAATATATATATGCTGTAGATATACTTTGCATAATTAGTTTAGTTTACTTTATTTATATTTATATTATTTCCTTTTGTATGATAGTCATGGGACCTAGGGATCCTAGAGAATACGTATTCGAGCCAATCGTGCCTCAACCCAATCTTGTTATAGCAATAACTGACATAGACGAGAATCTTAGAATCCAAGTCTTCTGAACAAAAATAGACCTACAAGAGATCAGCTCACAGTTAAGAGGATTAACCATAGAAGACGACCAAGCACACGCGTTTTGGATAAACCAACCAAACTACAGATTACCCTAATAGATATTCGCATGACTACAGAAGGGCTTGAAAGAGAGAAAAAATTCGGTTGTGATCCTTTGGTCCCATAGCTAGAAACATGAGATATCCTCATTGACATAGACACTAGCCTAAGAATTCAAGTTGTCAGAACACCTATAAGGTACTATGAGAAGATTACAAAACTTTTGGTTCTAAATATAGAGGCTGAAAAGGCATATGGCTACTGGATATTAGGGATTAGGAATTGATTAAGCACATGACCATAGGAGGTCCACAATGACCATGAACTTATAGCTATGACCCACATATCCGATAACCCAACGATCCCATAGGTCAATTAGACATTGATGTTGGTTTATGCACATTAGTATTTAGGTCCTCTCCACTTCCACCAATCATTATCGCACAACTATCCTCATTAGACATAACAGCTAATCAATCTAAGGATTTCTGGACTAGACCAGAGAATCACCCATAAAATCCACTATATATCCATCATCCATCTTATGACCCTGTCTAGAGATATACATGAACCAATCCCAGGTCATTTGCCACGTATCCCACAACCTATAGATCGGATCACGCTAGAGCTCGATATTGATTGGAGCCTTCGAGCATTCATCCTCCCTAACCAATCTATCCATCGATTTAGGTTAGGAGGGCCTTCTTTGCCTTAGATTCTTAGATTCCATTAGTGTGTGTCAAAGACATAAGATTATCTAACTAGTTTTTCTAAACCCCATGTATATTCCATTCCCACTGGCTGTCTCGGCACGACCTCGGGAGGTCGGGTGCAAGGAAGAGTTACTTGTAGATTCTTATGCTTGCTTTTCACTTTTCCATTGTACAAAATTGGTGAAATTGACATGTATCAAATAGTTCTTCCTCTTTTATTTTCATTCCTTCCATCCACCTTATCCCTTTCCCATTATTCTGTGGGTATTCATATACCCCCTAAATAAGTCGGGATTTGATGCATATGGCAGACCTCTCCTAGGTCTTGAAGCATACTACGATCAACTGAATAGACAACCATCACCCTCACTCTCAGCATGGGGTGACAACTATTCAACTAACTGGTTTTCAACAAAAACTCCGCCTCAAAGGACTAGATATAGTTCTTCTTTCCAAACATAGGAGTTGGATCAGATCACTCAAACACAACAAGTTGAGCCTTTAGGCTTTGTTGTCCACTCAAAATTCCCTGCTCTGATGAAAGTAAAAAATTTCAAAATTTTGAGTTTAAGTGTTTTCTCTAATGTACCGAAGTCGTGAAATTGAGAAAATCTACGTTTTGGGTCATTTTGTATGTATTTCGGGCCTGTCAGACATTTTTGTCCCGCGTGTCCCAAGTTTTGAAGTGCGTTCTATTCCCTGATCAGCCGAAATCCCCAAAGTTGTTCCATTTTCGGGCCTGTCGGAACTTTTCGTCCCAACTGTCCCAAGTTCAAAAGTGCGCTCTATTCCCCGATTGGCTGAAATCCCCAAAGTTGTTCCATTTTCGGGCCCGTCGAAACTTTTCGTCCCAAATGTCCCAAAGTTAATTATGCAAGCTGTTCCATTTTCAGCCGAAACACCTGAACCGTGTACTTCACTCTTTCATGTTCCAAGTGTCCCAAACTTTTTGTGCGAGTTGTTCCATTTTCTCCCGAACCGCCTGAGTCGCGTACTTCAAAACTTTTTGTCCCAAATGTCCCAAGTCAAAAAGTGCAAGTTGTTCCATTTTCGGCTAAAACACCTGAACCACGTACTTCACTCTTTCATGTCCCAAATGTCCCAAGTCAAGCAGGCCTTTTTGTTCCATTTTCGGCTGAAACACCCGAACCACGTCCTTCACGCGTTTTCATCCCAAATGTCCCAAAATGCATTTGTGCATCTTTTCCCTGTTTCACCCGAATCACTCGAACCGCGTGTTTCGCGCATTCGTGTCTCACATGTCCCAAGCAAACCAAATGCCATTCATACTTAGTTTTTCCCGCTCTACCCGAATATGTTGTTTTTCAAACTGATAGATATGAATTTAATGCGCATTGATCACCCTTCTCTCTCCTCAATGGCTATATAACGAGCAAGCCACCTTTGCAATTCTTACATTGTTTCCATGCTACCCTTGCTCGAACCCTTGTGACCTAATTCCCTGCATGTGTATCCCTTTTCTCTGTAATTCCTCCCCGAATTTAGGTTGCGGATCTGATACTAGCAATACAAAGATCAAATTCCTGGAGGAGGCTTTGGGAGAACTAAAGAACAGTTGGCAGAAGGGTGAAGCTTTCAAGACACTGGTTGTCTCTGCTTTCAAAGATATACACTGTCATCTTCAGGATGAAAATTCTGGTGTTTCCTTTTCCTTGCAAGAAATCAAAGCTCAGTTTAGAGCTTTTGTCAAAGATAATATATTCAAGGAAAAATCAATCTCCAAAGAGAAAATGAAGGAAATCTGCTCTCTTCAATCTGCCGTTGGAGAAGAAAATAAAGATTATCATACTCATGTTGAGTTTGATAAAGAGATGGAGAAATGTTTTGGATTTTAGACTTAGTCTACGGCCAACACATCAGTCCCTCGTGGCAGAGATATAGCTGAGTCATTAAAGAAATTCAAGCAGCGGATTCTGAAGTCAGTGGGTCCCTCTCAGTGACTGGCCACCTGTCTTCTTCCCCATTCTTTTCTCTTCTTCCCTTTCTTTTCTGTTTTCTTTGTAATAGGTTGAGGTACTACGGTTGGCAGTCCTTAACTATTCTTTAGTTAAAAGAAACGGTTATGAAGAGTAACTGAATTGTAAGCTATATAATGGCCTTCTTTACGCCATTCAAGAAAGGAAGAACTTGGCTTATTTTCTAGAAAAGTGTAAATAGATCATAAAGAAATCAATACAGAAGGACTTTCCATTCTTTGTCTATCTGATCTCTGTTATTCCTAAGCTTTCATTTATTTTCTTTGTGAAGATCATTTGTCTCAAGTTTATTGGTCTTACCGATTGCATACTCTTCGACTTTGCAAGCATGGTGATCTTGTATAACCAAGAAGGAACTTTGTGTCCTTGATTAATGAATCTATGTTATGTTAAGAAACTTTGTGTTCTAGCAGATGTTATTTACAGAACTTTGTGTCTTTGAATTCCATCTTATTTATCTGATGCAAATGATCTTGTTTCAATTCACTGTGACTTCATATACATAAAGAATTACTCTGATATCTATAATTCTACATGTTGCCTTTCTGCTCTTTCCCGTACTTACATTTCCTCAGTCCTTTTTGTAATTGATGATCTTCATAGAAAACACTTTCGTAATATCCAAGTTTAACCAACAAATCATGTCTTGTACATTTGTAAATAGGTTTGTTTCTAAATAAGGGAACCTCTCCCATTAAAGAGGAGGGACTTCTTGTCCCCTGACTGTTGTTCTTAAAAGTCATATTTGACGACCAACAGGCTTGAACAACATGATGCTCATGGGAGAATCTAGTTCATCTCCTCAGGTATTTCTTAGACCTCAAATCAGTAGACAATCAGATCCACATCAATTTTTAGATGATGAATACTTAGCACGCTATGTAAGGAGTGAACAACACTCTCAAAGTATGTACCCACCTATAGGAAGCTTACAAGTACAATTTGATACTATATTCCAAGAAAACACCCCCATTCCTCCATCTATGGGAAATCCCCTCGGTGAATCTTGGTAGGATAATGACCAATTCATAGCATGGTATCATACACCTTTGCAACCTCAAATAATACAAAAAATGCCGTTGAGGAAAAATACTGTGTCTTCACCAATAGAGGTCATCTCTGCCTTGGCTGAAAAGGTTAGAGGGCTGGAGCTTTCTCAAGCAAATCAAAATTCATATTTTAGGCAAGTAGGAATCCCCAACCCTCAACATCATCCTAGCCAAGTAGATGTCCTCATAGGAACATGCACGTTGGGCATGCCTCCTCAGTATTCATAACAAATTCCAACTAGAATTGTAATTGCTAATGCCACTCTAACGGAAAATATGATACCTCTCGGTCTAGTACAAACCAATCCATTCCTGGGTAATACTCCTCCATACTTAAACATGTATTCCAAGTCACCACAAGGAGATATGTTCTCTTATCCCAGCATGTTCACTCAACCATAGGGATTTCCTTATGCCCCTGCGAATGCATATGCTATGCCACATCAACAAACCATTCCACATCCACCCCTTTAGCAAGCGCCATCGATGGTCGAAACCTATGTGATAGGAACTTATTCAGAATATTTGAAAGAACCTTTAGACTTCACCATATGAAGCATCATGCTTCCAATACCTCTTCATGATTTGACCAAGTACAAAGGGGAGGGAGACCGGAATGTACATATCAAGGCCTATGCCACAGCCATTCGAGAACTACTCCCTTGGGATGGGGTTGTTGCTAAAATATTCCCCAAAACTTTAGAGGGCATTTCCCTCAATTGTTATTACAGAATACCTGAAGCTTTCATCCATTCATTTAAACAACTCATTTCAGAGTTCATCAAGGCATTCACCATGAACAAACTATTGAGAACAAGAATTCTTGCATATTAAGCAAGAACACAATGAATCTATTGCTCATTTCATCCAAAGATGGCATACAGTCCTTTATTCTTTGGAAAGTTCTCCAAACATGGATCAGATGGAACTATGTGATTTATTCCTTCATTCTCTCAGTAGAGAGATGAAGGAAGAAGTCTAGAAGTTCCCACTAAGGACTTACAATGAAGTACTTGAGAGTTCCCTCCAAATAGATCAAGCTGCAATAGATAGCGGTCGCAAGACGTATGGAACAAATGGGAGGTTAATCATCCCCAATCAAAACACTATGACCTATCCTAGTATAGTAAATGCCAATCAAAGACCTAAAATCCTTAACAAGAATCGCGGAGTGACAACAGATGGAGTAATTGACCAAAATAAAAAGGCAAATATTGTAAGTGCTCCACCACCGGTTAATAATCAATGAAGCAACAATTTTACCCCAATAATCAATGCAGTGGATTTTAATTGTCCACAACAACAACAACAGCAAAAACGGTAGATCCAGACACATGGTCCAAGACAAAACACAACTGGATATCAAAACCAAAACCAAAACCAAAGACAACAAACACAAAACTTTATTCCTAATAGTCAACAGTTTAATCAAAGTTTTGGACCACAACACACACCAAACTAGCAACCTAGGAATTATAATCCTAACTCGTATTGTGGTTTCCACAAAATTCGAGGCCACGACACTAGGAATTTCCTTGATTATAATAAATTCATGCAACATTTTCTAGAGGAACAAAGACAACTTTTCATATATATGTTCTTAGTAGATCCTGCATCACTTGCACCAAATACTTTCATGGGAGTAGTATCCCCTCAAAATGCACCCCTCAAGATCTTCAATGATCCGATCCCAAATCACAATAATAACAAATTAAATCCAAATGGGACAAACAAGGGTGTAATGATAGGAAACAATGATCATGAAACCTTGACTTCACTAAATCCACCTGTCGCACCGCAATTAGGAAATCAGCCACGAGCCAAGATAGTCAGTTTAGTGGAGTTAGACACTGAACTACATGTGGAAACCATAACAAGGACATGAGATTATTCCTCTCAACCAAATCTAAGTTACCCATTAGAGACAGATAATATTTAACAAACATTAGTAAAACCCGTAGGTGCCTATGATTTAATTAATGACCTAACAAAGACCTTCTCTCACATCTCCTTTTTGGACTTGTTGAAGAACTCTCCTACCCATAGGGTTTCTCTTTTAGAATAATTAGGTTTAGGTCATTTAATTAACATCACTCCACCTCCCAAAACACAAGTAAACCATATAGACTACGATATTCACCCTCCAGGACAGCCAGATAGGGATATCGAGTTTATATTCGACGTAAACAAAATGCCAATAGAAACTGAGATTGCACGTAGAGGTGATCTAGACTTATATTTACAAGTGTGGGTTTATAACAATTACGTTAAATGTGCAATGATTGATGATGGGGTAGCAGTTAACATAGTCCCCTTCTATTTCCTTCAAAAGCTAGGGTATGGAGAAACAAATTGTTCCATGACTCAGAATACACTAAGAGGCTATGATAGCCTTAAAGCCACTTTGATTGGGACTATAATACTACCAGCCACCTTAGGACCCAAAACAATCCTCATTGAGTTTTATATTATAGATCGGGAAACCAACTATAATATGATCCTTGGCTAACCATGGATACACCATATGAAGGAAATCCCTTCTATGTTATTTCAAGAAATAAGATTCTTGCACTTAAGAAAGATATTTATAGCAAAATCTGATCTGAAACCATTCGATATACACCTAGAAGATCTGAAAAAAAGGCTAGGCATTCACTCTGCATTTGAACTCCCAACAAACCAACTTAACAAACCAACTGACTCAAAACCAGAAGGAAATCTAATACCTACAACGGAGCTAGAAGTTACGAACCTGGTCAAGAATATCCCAACCCTCAAGGATGAGGCTAACATTGTAGAAATAGTGTCATTAGGAACTATTGCAAAAAATGTCAAATTACTAGAGCAAGAGTTGCCAATTTTCCTACCATTTGATTCCATAGGTATGAGATGTACCCTAGGATTTGGTTCTCTTCCAGCAGAGGAACTCTGCATGGTAGAATTAACTGAAGAAAAAGAAATAGACGTAACGAATGTCCCAACATCCATCTTCCCAAGTAAATATTGGACTCTCCATTTTGATGGAGCTAGATGTCATTATGGGGTTGGGGCAGGTGTGATCTTTACTTCTCCCGAGGGAAAGATCCTATGATTCATCTTTAAATTAAATATCAAATGTACAAACAATAGTACTGAGTACGAAGCCCTCCTCCTTGGTCTCATTATAGCTAAAAGGATTGGTGTTAATGACATCAGAGTGTTAGGAGACTCATAATTAATAGTAAACCAAGTCTCTGAGGTGTATGAGACTAGAGCTAAACACTTACAACTCTACAAAATAGCAGTATTAGATTTGAGAAAACAATTTAACTTCATATCCATTGAGGCAATCCCATGAGAAAAAAACCTTCTCACAGATTCGATAGCAACCTCAGCTTCACATTTAACTCCAAACAGTGAGTTAGAAGACACCCATTTCATGGTATCCTTTCGTACTGAACCATTAGGAAAGAAAACATCAACAAACCCTCTTTTATTGAACATAGCTGAGAATAAATCTAATATCTTAGATCACGTTAACAGTGATAGAGCCACTCTTGATTACCTAAATGCCTATGCAAAGTTACATCTCACCCATCACATGGTAGATTTTTCCTTAATACCACATTCGTCTTCTTACTTTGGAAATCCCATGGTAGAGCTTCCCCCACAAAAGGAGCTTGACATATACGTGGTGGAGAATGGAGAAGATCTTGAACTACCTCCAGCCCCACTTGAGTTTGAAGAAGGTAACACTTCTTTAATCGAAGAAATGATTGATATTAACATCAGAATGGAGGAAGAACCAAAGATCTTGAAACTAGGATCTTCATTAACTACATAAGAGATAAAAATACACACTCAAATCCTCAAAGAACATCAAAAGGATTTTGCATTTAATTATAAAGAAATGACAAGAATTACACCACACGTCACAATACATAACCTCATCACCAAGTCAGATGCAAAGCCAATTAAACAAAAATGGAGACCAATGAAACCCAAGGTAGCTCTCATGGTGAAGGAAGAAGTAATGAAACTCCTCCAAGTAGAATTCATAAAGCCAGTTGATTATTCTCAGTGGGTATCTAATATCCTCCCTTTTCTAAAAAAGAATGGGAAGATATGCATCTACATAGACTTCCAAGACATTAACAAGGCATGCCCTAAGGACGACTTCCCATTACCATCCATTGACGTCATTGTTGACGTAACAGCTGGATTTGAGCTTTTGTCTCTCATGGATGGGTTCTCAGGATACAATAAAATTAGAATATCTCAACAAGACCAAGCCAAACCACGTTTATAACTCCTTGGGGAACTTATTGCTATGCTATTATGCCATTTGGTCTCAAGAATGCTGGCACTACATACCAACGGGCAATGCCATACATATTTCATGATCTTATTCATAAAATCATGGAATCCTATGTAGATGACTTGTTGGCCAAGGCCAAGAAGCACTGTGATCACCTGGAAGTGCTCCACATAATTCTTTCATGTTTGATCGAATACAGAGTCACGCTAAACCTAAAAAAATGTGTATTTGGTGCTACAGGAGGGAAAATCCTAGGTTACATCATATCATCACAAGGGATTGATGTAGACCCAGCCAAAATCCTGGCTATTCTTGAAATGATCCAACCTTTGGATGAGTCTGGAATTAGGTCATTTCTTGGGAAACTCGGTGCAATCTAAAGATTCATCCCAGATTTAAGCTTTGTCATTCATCCAATCAACAATCTACTTAAGAAAGATTATAGTATCGATTGGACCAAAGAATGCAATGAGGCTTTCAAAGTAGTTAAGAATTTCTTGTTGTCATAACCTACGCTAATGCATCCTAAGCTAGATTTCCCTTTAATTCTATACTCTCGAGTTACTCATGTCTCGCTGGCCTGCATGCTGGCTCAAGAAGATGATGAAAAATGATAACACGTGATCTATTTCATTAGCTAAACATTACTCGATTATGAAATGCATTATACGCAAGCAGAATGAGAATGCCTTGCCATAGTCTTTGTAACCAAGTGCTTAAGACATCACATGCTAAATCAAGAAACAAGGGTTATTGTAAAAATAGACCATTTACAAACTTTCCTCACGTAAGGGTCCTTGTCTAAAAAGGCTGGATGCTTTATAACCATAATGGGAGAATTTAAATTAACTTTTGTAAACCAAAAGTATGTTAAGGGACAAATCATTACAGATTGGTTAGCTGGCAACCTGTTAGACAGAGGCGATCTAGTAGATCAAGATTTTCCTGATGAATGCATATATTATATTGAAACCAGACCTCCCATCTCTGAATGTCTTTGGTATACTAATATTATCAATTTTATCATGGACCATATGTATCCAGAAGGTGCTACACCACAACAAAAAAAGTGGTTACGCATTATCGTAGCTAAATATGATATTATAGAACAAGTGTGCTATCGTAAGGCTTTCAATGGAATACTTCTAAGGTGTGTTGACATAGAAGAATCCAAGAAGATTCTATATGAATCCCATAGTGGAATGTGTGGAGGCCATTTTGGTGGTCATGCCACTACCCGCAAAATACATCGGATGGGCTATTTCTAGCCCACTCTAGAACATGATGCAGTAGAGTTTGTAAATAGATGGCATAAATGCCAAGAATTTTCCCACGAGATTCACATGTTGGCACAATCTCTACAACTAATTGCGACTCCATGGCCCTTTTCTACGTGGGGCCTAGATTTGATAGGGAAATTATCTCCCTCGTCAATGGATGTCCATAACTTCATAATCACAGCCATTGAATATTTTACCAAATGGGTAGAGGCTATGCCTCTTACCACTATACTAGGTGCTATGATCGCCAAGTTCATTTTGAACCAGATCATTTACAGGTACGCTGTCCCACAAATCATTATCTTAGATTATGGCACTTCCTTTAAGAATGACGAGGTATGTGAGCTATGCAGTAAATTTAAAATAAACCATCATACAACCTCCCTGTATTACCCTCAAGCCAATGGGTAGGCTGAAGCAACAAACAAGACGTTGAAAGCTATTCTCCTCAAAATGGTAAAAGAAAACAAACGAGATTGGCATTTAAAGTTATATCCAGCCTTGTTCACCCACCAACCCTTAATAAGAACACCAACAGGAGCAACTCCTTTCTCATTGGTATTCAAAGAAAAAGTAGTTCTCCCACTTGAGGTTGAAATACCCAGTCTTTGCATCTCACTACAAGGGATTCTAAATGAAGAAGCTTATAGAGAAGCACACCTCTCCCAACTAAAAATCCTAGATGAGGCCCGGTTAAATGTTGAACATCGGCATAGAGTCTATGCTAACTGGATATGTTGGCAGTATAACAAAAAGGTCTATGAGTGAGAAATATATGAAGGAGATCTAGTTCTAAGACTAGATAGCCGGATCGATAAGAAGACCGGTGAAGGAAGGAAATTCCAGCCCAAATGGTTGGGCCCATATCGAGTCACAAAGGACTATGGAAATGGTGCGTATCTCTTATGTACACTAGAAGGTGAGAAATTCAATGAAATAGTCAATTCCTTGCATCTTAAACGATTTTATGCATAAGCGACCAGCACTATTTGTATAATTATATCTACATTACATCCTCATGTAGTTAGGTTCATTTTGTCCACTCGTTTCATAAAATTTTGTGATTAAGGAACTTATTCTCAAGCAGTTCATTACAAACTTCTGTTGGTATTGGTAGAAGCATTCGAATCATAATTCTTCATTTTTCATAACATCATTAACTGTTTCAGAATCATTTCATCAAATAAATCTAGATAAGACAAAGTCTTAATGGTAGCCATACCAAGGGATGCATGCTTGTTCTCACTTTTGGTTTCTTCCTAGGGTACATGTCTTGTCTATGGTCTATTCTAGAAGCTTCATAGTGTCACATTTATCCCGTATATATATATATATATATATATATATATATATATATATATATATATCCTTGGAAATAAGAACATATTGACATTTTGCTCAAATAAGTAAGTCAAAAATAGATTAAATAGAAAATTTTATTTTTACACATTTCCTTGCCCTACCAACCTTCAGTGTTGAGATTGCACCTCTCACTAGTGACATAGGGTTGGGAAAGGATGGGAATACCCTTACTCACATGTGCCTTGTCCATGGTGATAAACCCATGCTTCCTACTAGTAACATGGGGCAAGGTATAGGGGGTCCTCTTGATAGAAAACGTTAAAAGTCATAAGAAAATAATTTGAACAAACATTTGAAATCTTGAGTCAAAAACAAATGAATCAGATGTCCAAAATTTCAAGAGAGTTCAAAACCCCGAAAACCAGATTTTTTCAACCATGCGGCCATCTACGGATCTAATTCTAGTCAAACCACAAAGCAAGTTGCATTCTAAACTATGGAGTCACTTGAGTAGAATAGGTTTGTAGTGTCCTAATTTGGTTCCACATAATCTTTATCTATCTCTCATCACTACCATTCAACAAATTTCATAGCTTGTACCCTTTCTTGCTCTCGGTGGTGAGCCCTTGCATCTTACTAGTTGCATGGAGTTAGAAGTGGGGCAAGTTCATCTGTTCATCATACCAGCTTGTCATCACATTCTATCAAAACTATATGAAGTACCAGAAAATTACTTATAGAATCTTAAGTTCAAGATCACATTTTGTCTGCATTATCATATATTAGCATCACGAAATACAAAAAGAAAGAAAGCATTCATATCATTTTCTCTCCATTTACATACATTCTAAAAAGCATATAAAAACAACATTATAATATACATGTGGAAACAAATCACAAAATCCTAGACACCAAGAGTCTGATCTAAAAAGAAGTATATTTATATAATCAAGTTTTATGTACAATGCCATCATGCGCTAGGCATGGTCAAAACACTCAATGAGCCTGGGAAATACAAAATAATCATATAAACAATCTGGTAAGAGTCACTACAAAAAGAGCCAAGTGGCCTATCAACCCCTATGAGATCCCTCTAAAGGTGCATGGCCATGCCTAGGACTCCGAATACACCGATGCTCTGAATGTACTAAGGGCTCATGGTCATGAGCAGTAGCTACAGCCTTGCTATGAGAGTGACTCCTCATCAGATGCTCTACAGTCCTATACCTGGCTAACTCATTGCAGAGGGAAGTCACCATCTTGGAAACATGCCAAATGGGGGAAAAAACATCACTATGCCTACTAGCTGCTAAAGGCTCCACTGCATCCATGGATAGCTCCGCGTGAGTCTTCTCCATGGGGAGCATCAGGGTATCATTGCATACCAAATGAATCAAGTCTCGCCACTCATTAGCAGTCCCTACAAATAAAGGAGAAAGCAAATTAAGAAATAATCAAAAGATAAAAATAAAGATGAACAAAAGGAGAGATAACAACTAAAGCAATCCTAGCTAAAAAAAAATATTAAGAGAAGGGTGATAACTCACTCGGATCTCTAGGTCTCCAAGAGGGATCGCTAGGATCATTGCATGCCATAGATGCTTCCATTGACTAATGTCCTCCTCCTATGCTTGGGGCAACATAGCATCCTACTACGGACTCATCCTCTTTGCCTAGGTCCTGAGAGGGAAACTCCTCCTAAACTAGAGTCACCCTCTCCGCACTCTACTCTGCCCTCTTAGCCTGTAAGATCTCCTGAGTGTCATGCCACCTGGGATCACTATCCTCCTCTCCACCCAACTCCCTTACCTCCATGTCCTCAATCTCCTCCTCCATCTCTCCCCCTATGAACTCCTCAAACTTAGAGTCTATATCAATGGGGTGGTCGCTGTTGTGGGCAGGGCTGGCAGTGATCCAAAGTAAAGGTTCCTGAGGAGCACCAACTCTCCCTCGAGCACGTACCACCCTCCTGGCTGCAATAAGGATGTTAGGAGTAACAAAAGTCCCACCCCGGCCTCTAGGACCTCCCATAGCCTCCCGAACTGATCTGAATACTAGCACCATTGGGGGAAGCATATCAACATAGACAAGGCCAAACTGATGAGGCACTCGATCAAAGGGGTGTGTCTCCACCTTCCTCATCTTGTCCACAAGCTGCCCTATAGTAGAGAAAGAAATCAAAGTGAGGGTCTCCTTGCCCCACAACCCTGCCATGGCCTGATAAGGTGTGGCCTCCATATCATCAGTAGTCAGGGAAGAAACTAGATGGTGGGGTGCTCTAAGAACTGACATCTCTATCCATCTAGCTGCCCTCATGGCTCCAATATTTTCCACCTCTATGCCTCTCCCATAAGGGATGATACGCTCATAGACCCAACTCATAACCTGGGTTGGATGGCTCAAAGATTGTCCTTGTAAGTGAACCACCTTGTATAAGTCATGATAGGTGGTCCCAAGTATATCAGCTCCCTAGGCATAAATCCAGCCATGTGCCTCAATCTATGTAACAATAGGGCACCAGTAGTAGACTAAGGTGTCCCCTCCCTTGTCCCAAATCAATCTCGAGGCAAGGATCCCCATAATATCCTGACGAATCAAGGGGATAGGCAAGCTAGGAATGGAATGGACCCTCACCCCCTTCTTCGAACCAGTGGAGACAATTACGTCTCCCATATATGTAGCCCACTGAGCTATCTGAGCCCGCGACCCCACTGTCTCAAGTGTAAGTCATCTCCTGATGATCGGGACTCCCAAGATGTGGTAGACATCCTCTAGGGTGATAGTCCACTCACCCCTAACTCCTAGAAATCGGAAAGTGTTCTGATCAGTATCCCAATATGAAAACATGTCACAAAGTATGTGATTAGAAGGTATGACATGAGGAACCCATGATATATGTAATATGTCGGCCCTTTGAAGAGTATCCTGCTTGGCCTAAGAAAGTGCATCCAACACTGCTGGAAGCCAGTCACACTCTCTCTCTTGGCTCCATCTGATATATTCCTCCTTCTGAATACACCCAAAAACATGTAAAAAGGAGTAAGTATTCGAATTACATTGGAAAAATCATTAAAGCATATGAGAATACTAAAAATACAAAACTGGGTTCAAAATAATATTGTTTTGGCATTCTGTAAAGAACCGCTACCCTGAGTAGGGTGGCAGTTCCATAACCACTACCTTATAGGGTGGTGGTCCTGTAACCACCACCCTGCTTAGGGCAATGGTCGTGTCTTGTGTTTTTAAACGGGTCACGTGCCCTAAAAATGCCCAAAAACACAAAAAAATGACTATTTTGACTAAAACAAAGCCTACCCATTAGGTGCCCCCCGTAAGTGACCCCATTAACACTGAAATTTTCAAAACTAATCCCCCCATGACAAATATTTCATCATTTTAACATTTTGGGTGTAAAATCGTTAAATCGAGAAGAACTAGCCTGTGATCTCGTGGGTTGATGTTCCACTCACAGAGGCATGATCACTATCACATCACGAATTTTTTTAACTATACTCTCATCAAAAATCGTCACCGTGGGTCCCAGAGCTCAAAATCAATCAAATCAACATGCATAAATGAATAGGAAAATGGGCCCATTTTTACATATATAGCATCTTGACTCATTGTGAATGCCCTTTTCACAGGTTTGGAGCACTGACGGAGGTAAGTTCTTATCCCCGTGTAAATGGTAAGTCCTCATTTTATATTATTTTAGTATTTATTTTTCGATTTACTTTATCTATCTACACTTGAGTCCTCTTTTCATTTTATAGGTAGTAGGAATTTTAGATGGCATCATTTCGACACATGGACATGTTAGGTATAATTTCTAACTTCCCATTTCAGAACCGCCATACTCAGACGCACCATTTTACACCTCTTTATAGCTAAAATGCTTCTCTAAGGGGGAAATATGTACATACCTAAAATTGTAGGGTACTACACCACCAGAACAATGTTACATGTGCCCCAATGATGATATAGGTCTCCTCGCAAGGTGTTCGGGATCTAGAAAATCTCTACAAGTGTACATTAACATTTCGCATGCCTCACTTAGCCTCTACGTGCTTTTCTTTTCTCTTTCCCCCTCTTTTCCTTTACTTTTTGGTCTTCAGTGATGAAACTGCCACCCTGCCTGAGTTGCGGTCTCGTGACCACCACCCAAGTAGGGCAGAGATCCTGTAACTGCTGCCCTACTCAGGGTGGCAGTCCTTCACACATTTTTCTAGAATGTTATTTTAATCGTGACTTGTGTGATTTTCAACTCTCACCAGCTTTTTTTCCACCACCTTTTCTCGTATTAGTGTTTTATGTCCCCTGGAATAGCGTTTCTCCATTGTTTACTGTAAAAGAGTTCAATTTGGATTTCACCTTTGGGTAAATGGGAGTTCTATAAATAGCTAGTTTGATTACAAGTAAATGGTCTCCAAACAAAACTGTGCCCCTCATCCTCTCATTTCAGAATTTAGTCTTTCAGTTCTTGCTTAGGAATTGTGTTAGTTTTGTTTGTTGCATGCATAGTTAGTGTTGTTCTTCTGTTTAGAAGCCACATGATCTTTTTTGCTAGTGTTATTACTGTTCCATACAATCCATTGAGGTAGGATAGTTTCATTTTTTAGACGGAAGCCATTAGAGTTATAGGTTTTTTTTTCAAAAAGGATAGTTTCAGGTTCTGGACATTTTGTGCTGTATGACTCGTAATAAATCCCACTAGGAATTACATAAGCCAAGCTCTATTCTCTTGTACTATCCCTCTCCTACTTGCATTGTATTCAGTTTGCATCCAAAGTTTCCATTGTTCTGATAACAACTTCTGTTGATGCTAACATCACAAACTTTTCTAGATTCATGTGAATGCGAAGGAATGAGGAGACCACACTGAGGGGACAAAGCCACACACAACTGGATTCACCACTGTTATGCAAAATCTAGGTTCAAGCTATCAAAAGTTCTAGTTAAAATATATCAAATAGAGTAGTAAATCATTTCATTTTAGTTAATCTCACTTTCAATATTTCCAGGGAAGCTATGGGGATTGATAGTTTCTGAGAAACTATGATTCATTCCCCACTTCTGAGGTAAGATTGGGGGTATTTCAAATAGATTAGATCAGTTATCTGGTTATTTAGAATAGATTTACAACTACACAGGCAAGTAACTATACTCGGATGCTTTGTTTTTTTTAATTTTGTTATTAGTTTAGTTGTCACTTTCTAGATATATTAAATAATTTCTCTTTCAGTTATATTTAGAGGAATATATATATATATATGCTATAGATATACTTTGCATAATTAGTTTACTTTACTTTAGCTATATTTATATTATTTTCTTTTGTATGATAGTCACAGGACCTAGGGAGCCCATAGAATACGTATTCGAGCCAATCGTGCCTCAACCCAATCTTGTTACAGCAATAATTGACATAGAATAGAATCTTAGAATCCAAGTCTTTCGAACAACAACAGACCTACAAGAGATCAACTGACAGTTAAGAGGATTAAACATAGAAGACAACCAAGCACACACGTTTTGGATAAACCAGCTAAACTACAGATTACCCTAATAGATATTCACATGACTGTAGAAGGGCTTGAAAGAGAGAAAACATTCAGTTGTGATCCTTAGGTCACACAGCCAGATGTAGGAGATATCCTCATTGACATAGACACTATCCTAAGAATTCAATTTACCAAAACGCCTGTAAGGTACTCTGAGAACATTGCATAACTTTTGGTTCTAAATATAGAGGCCGAAAAGGTATACGACTACTAGATATTAGGGATTAGGGATTGATTTAGCACATGACCATAGGAGGTCCACAATGACCATGAACTTATAGCTATGACCCATAGGTCCCACAACGCAACGAGCCCATAGGTCAATCAGACATTGATGTTGGTTTATGCACATTAGTATTTAGGTCCTCTCCACTTCCACCAATCATTATCGCACAACTATCCTCATTAGACATAACAGCTAATCAAGCTAAGGATTTATAGACTAGATAAGAGAATTACCCATAGAATCCACTATATATCCATCATCCATCTTATGACCCTGTCTGGAGATATACATGAAACAATTCCAGGTAATTTTCCACGTATCCCACAACCTATAGATCAGATCACGCCAGAGCTCGAATATTGATTGGAGCCTTCAAACAGTCATCCTTTCCTATCGATATATCACACTGATTCAAGTTAGGAGTGCCTTCTTTTCCTTAGATTCACAGATTCCATTGGTGCATGTCAAAGACATAAGATTACCTAACTAGTTTGTCTACACCCCACGTATATTTCATTCCCACCGGTTGTCTCAGCATGACCTCAGGAGGTTGGGTGTGAGGAAGAGTTACTTGTAGATTCCTATGCTCACTTGTCACTTTTCTATCATACAGTTAACATTGGGATGGAGGTAGAACCTAAGGAAACTATCATTAGTGACTATTGGTTAGAAAAGGATGTTTCAAAGATCATTGATCTGTTATGCGAGTTCCAAGATTTGTTCCCTCGTGGATATGATAAACTCAAAAGCATTCACCATTCCTTGGGGGAGATGAATATCAAGTTGAAGGAAGGTGCGTGAAAAATTTGGAAGAGGCCTTATTTAATGAATCCAAATTTATGCGTACAGGCTAAGGAAGAAATAAAAAAAATGATAACATCAGGTATCATTAAGGTAGTGGAAGAGTTAGAATGGATAAGCCCAATGATTATGAGTATTAAGAAGGATGGTAGGATAAGAATTTGCATTGAATAAAAGGATCTGAATGTAGTGTGTGGCATCGATCCCTTCCCAACCCCCTTTATTGAAGAAATTCTGGAGGGAGTAGCCGGGAAAAAAATCTACTCTTTCACGATGGGTTCTCAAGGTACCATTAAGTCAGGATTGCAAGGGAAGACCAAAGAAAGATAACTTTTTCCCCTAAATAGGGAATTTTTTCCTACATGGTTATGCCTTTTGGATTTAACAATGTGCCTACTGTGTTCTCATGCATTGTGGTGCAAGAATTTAAGGACTTCATCCATAAGTTTCTTTAAGTTTACGTAGATGACTGGACTGTGTATGGATTGGTGAAAGACCATTGTGAAAACTTAAGGCCGATGTTTGAGTGATGTCAGTAATTGAGGATATTCCTCAACATAAAAAATGTGTCTTTGCTACTCTATTTGGAATCCTGTTAAGACACATTATATGTAAAGAAGGTTTGCTAGTAAATCTTGCTAAAGTTGTAGTTATTGTAGGATTATGGGACCCTACTAGTAAAAGTGTAGTGCATGGAATTCTTGGGCATACAGGGTATTACAAGAAGTTCATCAAGGGGTATTCCAAAATGACCATGCCCTTAGAGGAATTATTGAAACACAAAAGTTCCTTTCATTAGGGAGAGGCACAACAAAAGGAATTTGACACTTTAAAGGATAGGGTTGTCATGACACCCATATTATGTTTTCCTTCTTAGGATAAGCCCTTCTATGTGCATATTGATGCCTCAGGAACAACTATGGGACTAGTGCTAACACAACATGCTGAGGGAATTATTAATCATCCTTGTGCTTTGCAAGTAGAAAGTTAACACCAGCTAAGCATTTTTACACAAATACTGAGCGTAAATCATTTTCTATAATCTACATGCTGCATAATTTTAGGTAGTATTTGTTGGCAACACCATTTACATTCTACACAGACCACATGGCATTGAAATACTTAGTCAACAAACCCATTCTATAAGGGTGCATATGTTGTTGGGTCCTATTATTTCAAGAGTTTGAGTTCAAAGTGGTCATAAAACCAAGATAAAATAATTTAGGACCTGACCACTTATCAAGGATTGATTTTAGGGAGGACACACAAAGCATTGAGGATACCATGCCAAATGCACAACTATTTAGGTTACAATGTGCACCCTCAGATTTGGAATATATTGCAGTATTCTTAAAAAAAGGTGTGGCCCTGGAAGGGATGAAGGCCTTGGAGAGAAAGCATATAGCAGTACACGGCACACATTATATGTTGATTAGTGGAGACCTGTATAACTTAGGTCGTGACGAGGTTCTACGCCGATGCGGATTGGAACATGAGCACATAGCCATTATGGAAGAAGCACATGGTGGGATTGTAGGAGGACACTATATAGGAAACACTACCACGCACAATATTTTATTAGCTAGGTTGTGGTGGGAAACCATCTACAAATATTGTATTGAGTTTTGCAAGGCATGTGACCATTGCCAAGCACCTTGTAACACCTTGGACAAACTGTTATATTTCTCTTTGCATTACAAGCGTTGGCATGTGATTTTATTGAATGAGGTGTGTTCCCTTGATTGTTGAAAATCATGCTTGTCATGGATAAATCATTTTTTCTCTTCAATTATTTAGAATGAAATGATATGGCTTGCAAGAATCCATTTTCACTTCTTATTGATAAGCTGCAATCTGATTTTTAGAGTCGCAAACTTATCTCTTTTACAGACTCATCCTTGGATCAATTTCAGTGATCCAAGTAATTTTTTAAACCTTCTTAACAGACTAAATGGTAAATTGACATTCATTAGTTGAGAGACATAATGGACTGAACTTTGTATGTTACAAATTCTTTGGAATTGAGTGAACGTGTCTTCATTTGGTTGTATGTTTGTGCTTTGGTCTTTGAGATTGATATCTGCAGGACATTATTGGCGTAAACAAAAATAGTCTACTTTAAGACTATGAAGGGGATCAAAATCCTAAAACTAAAGGACTATACTAACGGTATCCTAAAATAGGTAAGAGCACTTACTTCCTAGATACATCTACTTAATTGGGTTGTAATCTAACCTAAGATTCTTATTCTATTTTTTTTTGGAATGGTGTCCTAACCTAAGCTTTAGTGCTAAATGAATGAGGGAGAAAGTTTTCTAAGGTGATATTAGACTAATTTAACCTAATGTCTAATATTATAAGGAAGTTAAATTAATCTAACCTAAAGTGGGTACTACCTATGGCAATGTTGTAAGACCTAAGGAAATTATTGTTAGACTAACCTAAATTTTGGGGACATCTATCCTAAACTATTTAAAAGGAATGTAAGGGTCACATGGCACTAAGGTGACGGTTCCAATGGATTTGATTTGATTTGATTGGGTTTAATATAGGAGGTACTACTAGTTTGGAAAAGGCTAGTTAACTTTGGTGGAAGCTTATGTGGAGGCTTTGGTAAATTTGGAATTGCATGTTAACTTGGAAATGGCATTCACCTATTTTAAGAGGTGGTGGAAAGAAGAGATAAATGGGAGGTTTATGATTAATGGAATTTGTGGATCTCGATTTTTGTGTGAAAACTATATTGGAAACATGGAATGTTGGTTTATGAGAGGTTGTTTGGTTTTGCATTCCTCGCGAATTTCACTCTGCATGGAGCTATCTGGTTCTTTGAACCAGTAGTTTGACTTCTTCTTCTTGGCTATTTTTGGTTTCTCTAGTATATTTTCAATCAAGGGAATATATAAGAGGCATTGGAAGAAAATTTTTTTGGTTGTTGATATGTCACGGAGAAGAAAAAGATTTGGAAGCTTGGCTGGAAGTCTCCTTCGAATTTGCAGAAGCACTATCAGGCATGATAGGCCCTACCCATTAAGATTTCTTTCTTTCTTCTAAGTGATTCATTAGAAAAACTCTTCTCTCATGAGATAAATATTTGAATGATTTGTCTAGTTATCTACTTGCATGTTTTTTTTGAATCTATGTGGTTTTTGGAATGTAAATCTATTGCTGGAAATGATAGTTTTTGGGAAACTTTCTCTGTGTTAGTGTAATGGTGGCATGTATGCGAAACTTGTATTGGGAGATCTATATTTCATTCTGAAACTTGTTTACAAGGTTGGTGTTGACTGAACGGGAACTCGTTGCCTTATTTTATTTGTTCTGAACTATTATTTTTAGTCTTGTGTTTCGTTTGAGCTAGTACTAGAGCTAGTATTCTTCAGAACTTTTGTTAAAACTCTATGATTGACACTATACTCATTTTCAGTACTTGCATAAATTGAAATTAAAGTCGAATCGATGATTTTTGTTTTGTACATGTACTCTGAGCTAGAAATTTTATTCTTATTCAAGGATTTGAAAATGCTTGAACTCATATTAAAGCATTGGTGTTTTGTTCTGAGCTTGTATTTAGGGCTTCGTGTTTCGTTATAGGCTCGTATTTGAACTTCATTTTTTTTTGAGCCAGTATTAGAGACTTATGAAGTTATAAACCTTTGTTCAAAGCTCATGTTTGAAAATATATTGGTATTCCATTCTTGCATGTTTTGAACTTGTGTTGGAATCGATGTGTTTGATTCTATACTTGTATCCTGAGCTAGAGTTTTGTTGTTATTAAGGATTTGAAAAGCTTTAATCTCATTTATGGATTGTCTACTCGAAAGGGTATTGAGAGATTTGTTTTGTTTTGAAGTAGACCTGGTAATATCATTTGAGATATTCTTCTTGTAACTTTTTTTTGGACTGATTGTGGTACTTCTATCTTTTAGACTGTACTGCCTTCTTTGAAATTGACAGGGTGTGTGAATACAAAGTGTATCCTATTCTTCTCTTCCCTAAGCTAACCCATGTCCTATTGAACACTTGACTATTATTTTAGAAGCATTAAAGGACTAGAATTATATCTTGATATGTGTTTGGATGATTTTTAGTTCATTAGAAATAGTCGTTAAAATTTTAGAGGTTATGGAAATGTAGTATTTACTCTTCTTCTTGTTATAGATGTTGAAACAATTACTTTTCCTGCCATAATCTCTTAACTAGAATTTGAGACTCTTGTGGTAATTCTTTTTTAGTCGAGTTGGAATTAATATTGGAACATCTCTTGACTTAAACATCATTGGGGTTTATTACTCTCTTCCGACCTTCTTATTAGTTTCTTGGGTTTTATTTGAAAGTTGAATTTAAAACCTAGTACACTGAATTTTGTATGAAAGGATATATATTTTATCTCTGTTCAGATCATTTTTTATTATTGTTCTTATTTTGATCATGAACTACGTACTTCTTTGTATTGAGCTGTTGAAGCCTTGTAATGGTATTTCAGTTCTTGAGTTTGTGATTACTTCTAAACTTGTACATAATTTATTGTTTGAGGAGTTCTACTCCTTGATGGATTCATTGAATGAATCTCCAATTTTTATAGAGAAAGGAACATGTTCTCTTGGGGATAATATAATTTTTAAGGACTGTACTGTGAATTTCATTTTGAGATTTGAATTGAACTTGAAATTGGTGAATGGAAATAGGTAAACCAGTTGATTAGATTTGTAATGGAAAATTAGAAGTGTTCTTTCTTTAACTATACGTTCGATTTTGTGTTCTCTTTTGGGAACTGGGTAAAGAATTTCTAAATTTGAAATAGATATGGAAATTCATTTCATATTATAAATGAAATGAATTTTGGATTGAAACTTTTCCAATGGATGCCCCTTCTTACTATTGTTTTGGTAAGTTCATTTGATTTAACTTTTCTATTCTCGATCTTCTTCTGAGATGGAAAATTTATTGTGGAACATTTGGTTTCAGATATTTGAACTATATCCTCTAACATATGGGAGTTAGTTTTGACTTATTGGAGGGGGGCGAACTATTTTGAATCTCTACCCTACTTGGATTGATTTGGGATTCATGTTAGATGCTTTCTCTTAATGTTGAATCCTTATATCGTCATCTTTGATCTAAGGCAGTTTCATGTGTTCTAAACATGTATTTGTCTTTCAAATGATTAATGTATGGGGAAAAGTATGTATTGATTCTTCTTCTTTTGCTATATGGAAATATGAAGCATTCTAATATGAGCTATGTTGTAATTAACTTCTTTTGCTACTTAGTAAAAATAAATGTGTATTTCTATTCTTCTAGGACTATGAAACAATGGGATGACAAGACTTGCTGATTGTTTCAAAGTAAATGATAGGATCAATTAAACCTTGTGATATAATTCTGATGTTGTGGATTATATTATGTTCTTTTCTTAAAAGTGAATTCAGAATATTTAATGTACTTATTTTCTAGATGTTATTACTTATGATTATTTGTATGATATATGAATTGTTCATTAAAGCAAAGTTTTTTTAATGGAAAAATTAGTGGAATGAAATATACTTTAATGTTTAGTGCTTATAATGCTCAGTTCATTGAACTGACTCATGCTAGAAATTTTTGTAGATGGACATCGTAAGTGATAAAAGAATACAAAAACTTTTATGATAAATTGGTTTTTTTAATTCTAGATCTTATGTAAAGAGTTAAGAATCATTCTTGAGTTGAATGAAAAAGAAAAATGATGTTCTTTTAAGATCTTTATTCTGGTTGACATGCAGAATGTATGAAATGCATAATCTTGAAAATGTATATTTATCATCATGAATTGAAGGGTTTTGTATTGGACTACAATTTCTAATGTGAATAATTTTGTACTTGTATGATGGAAATAATGGTGATATCTTTGCAGTATTCTTTATATCTATATATACTATTGTTGTTATAAGATAATGAGTTGGATTAAGGAGATAGTATAATCTCCCTTATATTAATGAACTTGTTAAATTGCAAGGATGTCATTCTCTAATTACACAACTATAGTTTAATAATGAAATATGCTTTGGACATATAATTAAACTATATAGGTAATGAATGGTAAAAATTATATGTTAAACCTAACATCTAACCATGAAGAGGAAGAATTTTTCTCTCTCATGAAATGAAAGATAAAAGGAATAGTGGTTATGATCCTTAATAGTCATACTAAGTTTATAAAGTAAACACTAGTTGAATCTAAGTGGATGACACACTTGATTTGGATAGCTAGGCTGCATTAAGAATTAAACATTTGATGTTTGTTGTCTTATTTTTGGGATAACTGCTTGTTATGCCATGTTAATCAATAACAATGAAAACATGAATTAATGAAGTTCTCCATATCTAATCAAGCTAGTGTTGGATAAAGAACTTAAGGAATGTTGGAATTAGGGTTAGGCATGGTTTTTGTAATATGAATTTCTAATCCAATTTAATTATGATTAATGACCACTAAGGGGGTATGTACATCTTGATGAATCAGTTCTAACGGATGTTGGCACACACCAACTATAGGATTGTACCCTCAAGAAGTCCCTGGAATTATCAAGGATATAGTTATATAGTTGACATGTGGCAACACCCTTTTGTATTTGTTCATCTATATCTACACACCTCTGGACTTGAACTTAGTTTCTCTCTAGGTCAAGTTAGTAGCATGTTCGGGATATGTAGTAGCTTTCTATGACTTAGGGTACCTTGGCACATTCAGATGACTTAGGTCAGCTGATTATGCCCATATACCCTAAGTCATCATGAGTGTATTCCTATAATAAATTATGTCATTAACTAGGGCTAGGGTCGAACCTTGGGCAAGTGGAAAGATGGTATTCAGTAAAGACCATTCTAGATAATAGAAGAGTGAGGTGAAGGACACATTCTGGAATGACAAGTATGCCATCTAGGAATATTAACATGAATAGTATGTTGAAAATCTTTGGCCAAAGTATCACAAGTTATTGGTTTCGTTGTCCTATATCACCTAGTTTAAAGCAACGTGATGTCAGATAAATAGGGTAGGAGAACCAAGTATACGTAGTATACATAAATTATTCTATACTTTAAGTAAACATGAGAGATCAGTTGGTAACCGAGTCATGGAATAAGAGATCGGTAGTATATCGAGTCATTACAACTACATATGGTTATCTGTTATGAGATTGATTGGCATAGAATGTGTGTTCTAAATGATTTTTTTATTTAGAATAGAGAACATTATGTTTAAAAAAAAATTCCCTTGTTTCTAAAGTTATAAAATGGGAATGTTACACTACACACCTTGGAAAACCTAGAAAGAGAGATGAAATGCCTTTGCGACCAATAGATAGTGCTAAACCATTTGAAAAATAGGAAATTGAATTTGTAGGGCCAATTGCGCCACCTGCTTGAAGGACTGGTTTGTGGTATATCATCACTTGCACTGATTACTTTACATGGTGGGTAGAGGCAGCACCTTCAAAGGACTACACTGCAATGACAACTACTATATTTTTATGGGAATACATAATCATCATATGATTTCCCTTTAAGTTTAACAAGTGATAGGGGTACACACTTTCTCATGGAAAATAGTCAGGATTCTGTTAGCATAATTTATGGTGGCCCATCATAAGACTACCCCATATCACCTTCAAGAAAATGGAACTGTTGAGGCATTTAAGAAAATACTAAGTCACACATTAACTAAGATTTTTGATGTTGGAAGACATGATTGGGATGATATGGTATCATTCGTTCTATGGGCATATAACACAACCTATAAAAGTTTGAACAAGGCCACACAATTTCAACTAGTGTTTGGCACGAATGTTTTTTTACCAGTGGAATTCATGTTAACATCTCTACGTATAACACATGCATGAGGGTTAGCTAACGAATAAGTGCTAGAAGAAAGAATTGATAAGTTAATGCAGTTAGACGAAAGGAGATCACTTGCTAGATAGAGTTAGAAGATAAAAAAAGAAATACAAAAGGCATGGCATGATCACCATATCAAGAAGAAGAAGTTTAAGGTTGGGTAGTTGGTGTTTTTGTATGATTCTAAGTATCTGCGCCATCTTGTGAAGTTGAAACTCTATTAGTTGGGACCTTACATCATATCATACATTCTTGATTTGGGTGCTTGCTAGTTACAAGTGCTAGATGGGAGAAGGTAAACAGGTCACTTCAATGGGAGTAGGCTGAATCCCTACTATAAATAATTTTTCTTGGTGTTTGTAATGAGGTAGTATTTCCAGTTAGCTTAGAACTTTCCTTTGAGATTTTTCTTCTTTTATGTTTCCCTTTCTCGTTGCTTGCTCCTTTTATTTTGTTTCAGTTTTGCGCCTTATCCACCAATAACCACATTATTTTTCTAAAGTTGTGTATGCATAGAGGACTGCACATCTATTTTAGTGTGGGGTGGAGTGATATGAGTTATAGGCCTATAATACAAGTTTGAGCTAGTAGTAGAAGTTGTGGTGAATGGCCCGGTTGAAGGATAAAAAGTGCATAAGGTTAAGAAGCACATAGAAGAGAAGGTGGACGAGAATGGTTGGTGTCAAAAAGGATTTGTAGAAACCACGTATATAAAGGATGAAGAGCACAGGTACAACATGAGGTAGGTGAGGGTACAATTCAGGTAAAGGAAAAAATAAGTGCCTTCGATGCTATGGACATGTGCATAAGAGTCTTTGGTCGGGTTGAATTTTTGTGCACCGGAAGTTTGTAAAGGGTTTTTCGCGTAGGATGTAGCACTCAGGTAACATCGCTAAAAGATGGCTTAGTGGAAAAATTCACATTTAATGTTAAAGTATATTGGTAGGCTGTATAGAAATTTAATGATGGAAAGAAGCAAAAACTATAAATACAAGGTCAAGAAATTCATTTGTTACCTTGCATTTACAAAGTAGAATAATCTCTTACAAACACGAGCATCCAGAGAGAAATTTGTGTGAAGAAATAAGAATCCAAAATTCAAGTGTGCATCTAGAGTAGATTTACTATCCAGAAGGAGGGATTACACGGGTGTGAGAAATGTTGTGGGAAGAAGTGCCATCTTGTGGAAGGATTTCTTGGTTAGGGTTTGACAGCTAGGGCATAGAGAAAGAAGGATTCATTTCAGGAGTTGAAGCTTCGGAGTAAGCTTTAAGATTGATCAAAGTAGCAAAGCAGAGAAAGAGGAAGTATTTTTTAAGATAAGCCCAACTAGAAGAATGGAACCAAAGAAATGAACCATTTCACCAAAGAAAACAAAGGGCAAGAGAAAGGGAAAGCAAATCACTACCGTCACGAGCACCAATGAAGAATGGTAAGTGAAAATGTAGTAGCTATATGGGGTATTACTAGGGAAAGAGTGGGAGTCACACTTATAGAAGATGGCTGTAAGCAATTATAATCATTGCATAAGCACAACGGAGAAGGAAATGGCATTGTAGTTGGTCTGACCAACTAACAATAGGACGCCACACAGAATGCCAATTTACAATAATGAGGTGAAGGTCAAATTAGAGAAGGCTGGACTATTGTAATTGTATGAGTTGCCATACTTTGGCAAGCTTGATCACCTTTATCAGTAGCTAATGTCGCACATGTATAAGGATCATTTTTATTTCACAGGGTGCAAGATGTGTATCACACCACAATTGATATCTAAGTTTATAGGCCTCAATTGTGAAGGAGATAGCATTGATGATGATCTGAGTGATGATGAGGCTATCAAGGAGACTGTATGCATGTATGACTACAAAAAGGGGTTATAATACTTTGACATCACCGAGATACTAGAATTTTTGATAAGTATGGATGTGAGCTTGGTCACCAAGATCAATGACCAGGAATGATGGACACAAGTGAACAAGACATGGTTGAATCTATGCCGAAAGATATCAGAAGGAACCATATACAACTTGTCTGCTTACATCATGGATGGAATTATAAGTAGCGCACAAGAGGGAGAGAAGATAATCTTTGGTAATGTCCTCCTCACCATTGTATTCTTAGATATTGGAGTGCCTAATGGGTAAGAATTTTTTTTTAGGAGTATTCAAAAGAGGATCTCTTGCTCATAAAGAGATTTACAAAATATACTTGTGAAAACATGACGACCACTCACAAGGCGTTCTTGTAGAAGTGGTATAAGTGAATGCATGATGCATTTAGGACTGATTAGAGGATCTAAAAGAAATTTCCCATGCTTGTGAGTGGAGAGGTAGAATTTTCAATGTACCAAAACTTCTACATTGGTAGATTTATGTTGACAAATGAGAATATGAGTAGTTATCCTTCTCCTTCACCATGTTATACTTCCAAGTCAGATTTAATCAGTTCAAGGAGGCCAAGAGACTAAGGTTTGACCTTAGTGACGTAGATATAGACCATTGTGAGCTAAGATGGAAGATATTCTACCCAAAGAAGCATGTGTACATGGAGAGATATGTATCCCACGAGATCTAGATGATGAATCCTTTAACACTGCCGATTGTAGGAAGGACTGCTGTAAGGGTGTATCTACACATAAGGCCAAAATTTGAAAAAGGTGCTTACTTGAAGAATGATGTCTCCATTCCTGAAGACTGTACCAAGTGTTCAAACCATGCAAATGGTGAGCGCACCGGAGACAAGTGCTAAGCCTAGTACCTCCACGCAGAGAAAAAATTACCCTATCAAGGAAAATACCCCAGAAGAAGAGGCACCAGAGCATGAAGAGCCCCTCACCCATGAGGAATCACTAATGAAGACATCACCTGCCAAATAAAAATAAAGAGAAGAATCCCCTATACTGGAATCCCCAGTAAGGAAGAAGCAGAAGGTGACTAATGAGATAGATTCAGAAGAGACATAAGGTCTAGATGCCTACATTAGTGACATGGATGATGATGATGATGAACCAGAGGGAGGTGAAGACCATCCTATCTATGAGATACATGATTCTGAAGAAGAAGGAGATGAGGAATATAACAAAGGAGATGAGTAGAAGGAGGATGAAGAAGAAGTTGAGACTCAAGGAAAGGGTCAAAGGGTCAAAGGACCCCAAGCCTCATGAAGGAATAGGTTAACGAGGCCATGGAGAATGAAGTGGTAAAAAACATCAAGGACCTATTCAAACAAGTAGAATGCAACATGGATGTGGTGATGAAGGAAGATGAGGAGGAGAGCGTGGGAAAAGAATATATCAGCATGGGAGGAGATCCCATTTTGGCTATAAACTTTCTAAAGGCCTCATGCATAAGGAGGAAGATCACAAAATCAACAAAATTTCAAGGAATGGGCTACATCAATGATCTGAACAAGGTGTTGTGGGTGTGCTTATAGAGAACCGTGCTAATGGAATAACTTTTAGCCATGACTTCATTTGATGAGGAAGGTGCATACCCTCAGACAAGGAAAATGTTTTCATGGACATTTGAGTCCCACATTGATGAGCCTGAGTTTGAGGTAAGCCAAGGCACATTGATGAAAGTGACAAAAATAAAATGGATAAACCCCTTGGTGAATGCTCAATGATTATCAGATGAGCTAATATACAATGCGCTCAACAAGTTTCAGTTGAGGTTGAAGCCAGACTCTTCTAGAGAAATGACAGGGTGAAGTTCCTAGAGGTAGAACTGGAGAAAAGGGAAGAAGAGCTCCTTGAGAAAAGTGAGGACCTAAAGTAGGAGGAACTAATCAACACTGAGTTAAGGTGTGAGATAAAGGAAAAAAAAGGAAAGAGTGCGCGAGGAATATAAAAATATATATAAGATCACAGATTCCATTGTCTTAAACCATCCAGACTTAACACCGGTCGCACAAAAGTATGGATTATCCTTGCAATTCCTAGAGGAATTGACCCACATACTCACTATGGAGAGGTAACCACTTGCCTTAGAATAAGTGGAGAAGGCATTGTCATGTCAAGAAAATGAAAATAAGATGAAGGTTGTGGAAATTGTTTCTCAGTACAACAATATCCTCACCGATGTAAAATCCACCACGCAAGTTGCTAATGCTTCCTATGACAACTGCACATATAGGGATAGAGTGGAAAGTATCTTAATTACCACCCATGAATTAGAACTTAAGGAGTTCTAGGAAAATAACAAATGGAATAGGGTGGAGTGAGACAAGATCCTAATTAAGGTAGAAAAGAAATCAGAGGCCATTGAGACCTTGCGGGGATCAATCAAGAACCAGCTAAAGGAATTGTACCCTAAAATCACTTAGAGGATGGATGTGCTCAAGAATTTGGGCAAGCAATTGGAGGAGAATGTGGATACAATGAGTTCTAAGAGAGAGGATCTTAGTATTGAAGAAGTGAGAACCCTGGTGGGTGACCTCCATCAGTAAGTGCATAACGAGGCTGATACTTGGGGAAAGTTAGAAGTAGAATTAGGGAAGGATTTCCCTCTCCTCCTTTAGAAATAAAGTTCCCCATTCTTTCATAATTTTCCCTATTTCTTTGTTCCTTCATTCTTCCATTCCAACCATTTGTAAGGATCCACCATTCTTTAATTATTTATTGAAGAGTGTTTCCGAGGACAAAGAACAAGCATAGTGTGGGGTGATGTTAGGCCCTAAAATATCAGCTAAATACAAGAAGGCACGTGTGTATGCAGGAACTAGTTAAAGAAGGGTGCGTGGGTTGAAGGATCACATGGAATGGTTATGACAAGGTTTTTATAGAACACATGGCATGCACACAAGGAAAATACATTTTGTACTTAGCCACATTCGACATCCCAGGTAGCACAAAAGAAAAGCATGACCCTTGTGGATAAGGTGCAATTCTGGCGACTGTGGATAAAAAAGGGAATATTCTAGGCATGTGATAGAAGGTTCTAGAAGAAATCATTACAAGAATTGGAGAGTTCATATCTAGGAAGGCATGCTCCCATGGAGGACCACTTCGACACTTGGGGACCATCTATAACTTTTGAAAGGCATGGTGGTGGGTGCTAAGGTTATAAATACAAGTTTCAGGTAGAAGAAAGGGATAGAGTTGAAGAGAGGCAAAGCTCTGCATAAATTAATGGAGGATTCTATGGGTTGGGAATATGATCATATAGGGATGATGGCACATTTAGGGGAATGGGTCTACATTTTTCTCTGTAATGTGATGAACATGGTATAGTTTTGATGCATGACTTGGGTCTGCATTATTATATGGGGATCTATTATAAACCCAAGTGATTGTAATGTAGTTATTAAACCTCTTAATATGAATACAATGCTATGTTATAAATCATCTATGTGTTTGGAAGTATACTTATGTATTTCCTTTATGTATGAGTTATTTCCTTATGCTACATGTTATTCCCCTTTTCTAGATGCAACAAGATAACTGTAACATTCCCATTTTAAGACTTTAGAATCAAGATATTTTTTTATTTTTTTATTTTTTTATAATAATGTTCGCTGTTCTAAATAAAGCAATATTTAGAACAAAAATTCCATGGCAATCAAATTCAATGGATAAACATATGTAACTGTAATGACTCAATGATTCACCGATCTATTCATTCCATAAGTCAATAAGCTACCGATCTATTTATGTTATCTTATATATTGAATACATATTGTATACTTTTTATACTTTGTCATTCTACCCTACACCAGGTATTGAGTGATATGTTTAAAGAACATATCTGAATATTTGTTACTAATATTCATATGATATCACGTTGTTTTAAACTTGGTGACATAGGACAACACAACTAATAGTTTGCGATACTTTGGCCAAAGATTTATAACATACTGTGTATGTCACTATTCCTAGATGGCATACCCATCATTCTGGAATACGTCCTTCACCTCAATCTTCTATTATTAGGATTGGTCTTTACTGACTACTATCAGTCCACTTGTTTTAGGTTTTACCCTATCCCTAGATAGAAACATAACCTATTATAGGAAGATGCTCACAAAGGCTTAGGGTAGATGGGCATACTAGTCTGACCGAAGTCATCCAAATGTGTAAATGTACCATGAGCCTTTGGAAGCTAATTCCTATCCTAAATATGCTCCTATCCAGACCTAGAGAGAAACTAGGTTCAAGTCTGAGTTTCAAATGTGTGTAGAACTAGATGATTAATGTCAAAGGGTGATGCCACATGTTAACTACAACGTTGTATTCTCAAGAAGACCTAAGCATTCTTAAAAGTATAGCCCTGCATTTGGCATGTGCCAACATCCTACAGAAACTGCCTCATCGAGATGTACATACCCCTGAGGAGATTTTTAATACATTAGTAGTTTGGATTAAAACCTGATTATAGCAACCCTGCCAAACCCTAATCCAACGCTCAATATGTTCTACCTAAATTTTCTTCATTTAGCCCACTAAGAACTTCATTATTTTCATATTCATTTTTAATAATTAATCACATAGTTAAACTATCAATTAACCATAATTGTGCAGTGTTATAATATGTCTTATTTAAAAAGTACAATTACTTTTTAGAAAGATTCAACATCTGAATATATCCAATATAACGTAGACTTCATACAGAATGAAGTCTAATAAAATTGTAATCATACTTGTAAACCTTTTTGGTTTATATTCCATTGAGAAAGAGAAGAGTCTTTCTCTACAGGTTAAGTATTGGGGTTTATCCTACCCAATGCCCACTTTTTCTTAATGTATGTTCATCACATGTTACATTACTATGTTATATAGTTTAGATAACGAATATCATATTCTACAAATTAACAGGTTGTATCACAAGTATGGAAATTAAACTAAATCCCTCTATCCAACTTATGAAAAAATAACCAATTAACATAAAAATAATATAAACAATATTAACAAGATAAAATCCATCTCATTCATACGAGTACACAATAATTTACACAACCAATGCAGGTAAACTCTCAAATTTCAATTCATCTTTATAACTTATACATTTACAAGACTTATGCATTTAGGTATACTGTATAACAACTGTCTTCATTATAAAATAATACTACTTTTCTTTTTTGTTACAATCTGAAGAATGAATCAAAATTCTTCACAAGGAAATAGATTTAATTTAGCCAATGCATCATATAAGTTTTGCCTTCTTTTATCACTTACGAGGTCCATCTGTAAAAATTGCTAGCACGGGTCAATTTGATGAACTGAGCATTATAAGCACTAAGCCTTAAAACGAGGTGCATTCCAATAATTGTTCCATTAAAATAACTCTGCTTTAATGAGACAATTATTACATCATAAATATCAATATAAGTAATAGCAAATGGAAAAGAAGTACATTTAACCAATTGAATTTACTTCCAAGAGAGGAACAAAATATAATCTACTATATCTTCCTTACCAATTAAACTTTAATTGATCCTATCAATTATCTTTTAGCAAGCATCAAATCATATCATCTCATTGTTCTTAATTCTATCACAATACAATACAACATTTATTTTTGTTTAACCAAAAGAAGGGTTTTAAATCATGGTTCTCATTAGGATACATATCAATCCAATCCAAGGAGGAATAGAGAATCAAACAGTCTACCTGCAAGTCTAAATCTACTTCCACATGTTAGAAGTTAACATTTAAAGATTAGAAACCAATGTTCACAAATCAAGGTAGACTTATATAGGCGTTAATCCCCACTCGAGTCCATCCAAGGAGGATCCATAAAAAGATAGAGTGTAAGAGACAAAACTTACTCATCACGAACCAAACAAAGCAAGGCTTGGTCAAAATAACAATCTACCAAATAAGCTTATATTTTAAGTCCAATAAAATTGAATAATCTAATCTCTTCCTACATCATTTCTACAAATGATTTGAACAAGGAAGACTAAATAACTCATAATGAAATCTAAATTTCATACGAAAATCAAATCCGAAAAGTTTAACCAACGAAATTTTCCCAGCAATAGAAAGAAACGAATCTGAATCAGAGAATGTTCCAATCAATAATTCATTTTATTGTACTAACAAATGAATTTTTACTTTTAATTCAAACATAGAAATTCATAAGCTAGTTCCTAGGAGAGAGAACAAAATCAAATCATAGTAAGAAGAAAGCACACTTCCATTTTCATTACAATTCATTTCCTTCAATAAACATGAGTTTCAATTCCATTTTCCAATTGAATACACATAACAATACTAAAAACAACTTTCTGATCCAAAGGAATCACATTCCTTTCTTTTTACAAGGACATAAGGTTTATTTACTATATCCAACAAGAGATAGAAAAACAAACTGATCAGAAGCTAAACATGTTCAAAAGTATGAACGAACTCAAAAACTAAAATCCCATTGTCAAGTTTCAACATTGAATTACAAAACAGTACTAAGTTCTCAATTCACTGAGCACTAAATACAAAAACAATCTGAACATAGACAAAGTAATCCCACAATAACAATTCATAGCAAAAAAGAAATAAAATATTCTTTTAAACGAAACCCAAAGCTTATTTCAAAAGAACTGAAGATGTGGGTTTCTATAAAATAGAGGGGAAAAGAATACCCCTGTTAAAATTCCATTGCCATCTCATAAAAGATGAAACATTTCTCCAAAATGAATTACCAAATCCATTCATCAAACAAAGACGTTTTCTGTTAAGAGCTCAACAGTTTACCCAACAACTCAGCCAACTATTCTCCCACTTTTCTTTGAGCAATAGTTCAACAAAAGAGTTGTAAGTTTTCAACTTTTAATACACATAAAACCCAACAAAAAATACCCAAATAGAGTCGAACACAAAGTCTCAATTAAATTTCAGAGCTACAAAAGTATTTGAATACGAGGGGAGTATAAAATACAACCTTCCATTAACAGCTCAGAGATACACGAGTCTCTTATCACAGGTTCAAGGCAACATGCAGTTCTCATTCTAGTTTATACTTTAAACAAGAAGCCTTAATACCAGCTCAAACATGAGCTTTAACAAGATTTCAGAACTATACAAATAACAAAATACGAGTGTGGTGTAAAACATGAACTTTCAATAATAGTTTAGAGAAACACAAGTAATAAAATACGAGTTCAAAGCCAGATACGAACTTTAAACAAAAATCCAAAGCTACCTAGGATTCAAAACATCGGTTCATAACAACAAGAATCTCCAGCACAAGTTCATATTAAAACACGAAGCCCAAATACAAGCTTAAACGTAACTCAAGAAAAACATAAAATCCAACAAGATCATACGGAACTTAAGGTTCCCAAATAGTTCAGAATCCACATAATGCAATGAAGGTCTGTTCTAACACAACAAGATTGAATACAAAATTTCAAAAAAGGAAAATAGAGCTACCAATACAAGCTTCCCATGTATGTATCACTATTATGTTATCACAAAGATAGTTTCAAAACCAACATTATTTTTTCCATGGATTCATATCCAAGATAATAGAGATTGTAAAACCAAACAAATAAGTAACCAGATAAAACATGCAAGCCAAGTATCTCAAAAGAGAAGACTTATTTTAATGAAACATTTAGAGAAGAGTAAGATATCTTAAATATTAGAGCCTATCATGCCTGATAGTGCTTCTAGAAAATCGAAGGAGACCTCTAGCCAAGCTCATAACTTCTCCTCTTCTCCACGAAAGATCAAACAACCGTATACTTTTTCCACATTGTCTCTTATACATCCCACAAAATGAAAATAGGCCTAAGACTTCAAAAATAGCCATTAAGTGTAGTTCAATCTGTTGGTTCAAAAAACCAAAGAGAATATAGAGTAAAAAACATGAAACATTGAAAGTGAAACAAGCCCAAACAAACCCGGTTGCATGCCTTCCAAGACGGTTTGTGCACGAAAACTGAAAATAATAAATTTTATTTATTCCGATTTTCCCACCTATCATTCCTTGCCACCAGCTTCCAAGTTTGACAATTGCCAAATCAAATTTAACATGAAATTCCATTTTTAGTGATACTTTCACATAAGCTTCCACTAAGTCACTAGCCCCTACCAAAACTGGTAGTACCCTATGCATTAAAAACCTTATCAATAACATAAATGCCATAGTAACAATCACCCTCAATGCATGCGACCACCTAATTCCCCTTTCATTCCCATTAGTTTAGGATAGATCAAATTTCTTAGGTTAGATCTTAGGTAGTTTATAATACATACCTTAGGATATAACCCTAACAAAAAATTTCCACCATAGGTCTTAACACATAGCCTTAGGTAGTTTCCAAATAGGTTAGATTAATTAACAACATAATAGTTTTAGGCATTAGGTTAGAATAAGAATTATATTAAGTGACATAGCTTAGGTAGAAAATATTCTTAGCTAGCTTAGGATTCTGTAGGATAGCCCTTTTCAGGATCCCGAATCCTTCCTATGCCATGAACAGGCTATATTTTCATGTTCGTCAGCAATGTCCTGCCATAATCGATCTCTAAGGACCCAAGTACAAAATTCAACTGAATGGAAATATGTTCACAAAAAAATCAAAGAACTTGTGACAAAAAGGTTTAGTCAATATGTCTCTTAATTCATAGAATGTCAATTTACCATTCATTCAAAAGAGTTGATTTAAAACATTTCTTGGACCACTGAAATTGATCCCAGTTCAGTGATCCAAGGATGAGTGAGAATAATAGATAATTTTACAACTCTTAAACTAGATTGTAATTCATCTAAAAGAAGTGAAAAATGGATTCAAGGAAGCCATTCCAATTTAGTCAAAGGATCTTAAGAAAAGAAATGATTTTTCCATATAAAGCATGATCTCTAACAATTAAAAGAACATATCTTTATAAGGAAAATCACATGTCAACACTTGAAATGCAAAGGAGGAAAATAACAACTGTCAAGGGTGTTACATGCTTCCCTCCTAAAAGAATCATCATCTTGATGATTATCTCTTTTAACAATTTACACCAAGGACAATCAATTCATTCACTTCTCTTATCCTAAGTCAAATATACCAAAATCTTATAGTTCCAAAAATCAGCATTAAATAGTTGTTTATTCAAATCAAATAAATATCTACCCAAAACTAGCATACTTATTGTCATATAAAGATAAAATCATAAATTTTAATCAATCAACAGAATCAATTTTGTTCAAATAGATATGGAAAATTAGTTTTCATATCCTCTAAATTTTCCCAAGTTGTACTCTCTTCATTAAATTGGTCCCACTGGACCTTACATTGACTTATTTCTTGATTTCTTAAATGCAACTGGTGAGTTTCAATCACTCGTATGGGTTTAACCATGATTATTCCTGGGTCTTAAACTTGCAAGGAATTCCAATTTAACACATGTGATGAATCTAAAACATATTTCTTAAGTAAATAAATATGGAAAACATCATGCAATCATGACAAAGCAGGTAGTAATGCTAAACAATAAGCTACAGGGTTGATTACTTCAACTATTTCAAAAGGTCCCACATAATGTGGTGATAACTTGGCTGCCTTGCCCAAAGTTATAGAACCCTTTTTCGGTTTAACCTAAAGAAAAACCTTCTCACCAAGTTCAAATTTCCTGTCAACCCACTTCAAGTCAGTGCAACTCTTTTTCCTATCTGATGCTTCTTTCAAGCGTTCACAAATCATTTTAACTTGTTGTTCCATTTTCGTAAGGATTTCAGGTCCAATTACCTCTCTATCTTCTATGCTATCCCAACTAACAGGGGTTCTACATTTTCTTCCATATAATGCCTCAAAAGGTGTCATCTTAAGAGAAGCATGATATGTATTATTGTATACAAATTCAACTAATGGAAGATACTCTTCCCACTTATACCATTGATCCATGCAATACATTCATAATGTAACGCCTTGATTTTTGTAAGTTATCATGGTAATTACTTTCTTGATGTTGTAACTGCTGAAATGAAGGCAAACATGTTAAGATATATATTTTGATCTTAAGGGAATGTGTTACTAATCTGGATTCTTGCATACTATAATTTATTTGCATGGGACAACAGTTATTGTTACTTTTGTGTTTGCTGATGTGACGACAAATTGTCATATGCTTGTTGAACTCTATATGCCGTGGCCTTCTTGTAATCGCTTTGTTGATTTACTCTTGAACCGAATTGAAGGTTGATATAAATGTGCAGCACCTGATTTCAGGTATGAACAACTGGCATGTAGATGCCAACGACGAAGGTTCAATTCACGAACCATGCAATGTCGTAACGTGAGATCCCGTAAGGCGATAAATGCCTAGATGTGGGTGGCTCAGGCATGTTAATGTGGGACAAAATGCCCTGCATAGTGTTGAAATTTGATGACAGTTGGGAAGACTGGATTGGAGGTTGATTAGTGTTAGGTGTTAGAGGGAATTAGATCCTAATATAATACTAAGTTCCACCTTACATCCTGAACTACTATCCTAAGTGGATTTTTTAAAATTGTATAAAAGGTGAAAATAGACCTAAGTTCTATTAACCTAAAGACTAGGCTATGACCTAGGGTGAACACTATTATGAATCCTAAACTAATCCTAACCTAGAAGGGGATGCACAAACCCATGGGAAAGGATAAGGATGAAGGGGAATTAAATGGCAATTAATGTGAGTCCTTGCGTGGACACCGCCAAGTTTGGCGGGAACAGGAAAAAGGTGGAGGTATCTAGTTGGTCATGGAACTAAACTTGGTTTGCATGAAAAATTTGAAATTGGGAGTTTGCCAACCCAAGTCGGCGGTGTTGTGAGGAAATAGAAAAAGGCAGAGCCTTTAATGCATTTAATTTTTTTGGTCTTCATGACCAGTCCGCCTTGGAAAGAGTTTGGATTAATTTTTTTTGGTCATTTGTGTTTGCTCGGGTTTTGGAAAGTTACTCTGCATTTGGTTTTTGCTTGGTTCAGTCGAACCCATTGCATTTGGTTTTTATCTCTGTTTCTTTGGAAATCGGAGGCTGTTTGCTGAGCCTGTAGAGGAAGGTGATTGTTGGGAAGCTCGTTGCTGTCGCTGTGGAAGGAAACACCTTCTGTAGATGCGGTTTTCTTCGAGTTTTGAGGAAGAATACCAGGCATGTTAAGCCCTTCTCTTTAAAACACTTTCTTTACTTAAGCATCTCATTAAAACAACCCTGCTCTTCTAATGAAGGGGGGGCTTTTGGGTTTTATTTGATTGTTGCCATGATTGAAATGATTGGGTAGAATCATTTTCTTGCTGTTGTGATTCAAACTGTCCTTGCATTTTAATTGAGTGGAAACACCTCCATGTTGTGCTGGTTTGACAGTGATGGGGAATTCATCATGTGTGTTATGAAACTGTACATGTTGTATAAGTTTGTTTTCATTATTGAAACAATCATTCTTTTGCTAATACGAACTAGAATGATGGAAAGTATTAGCTGTGCGAGTTGTTGAAGTTGTTTCTTTACTGAAATCTTTAAAAAGGAAATAAGACCCTTTTTTCTTCTGCTGTTTTGGGTTTAGAAGGTAATAACATTTTTGGATTTTAAAGGAACTGGCATTTGAGTTTTATTTGAGCATTACGAGCTCGGTTAGAAGGAAATGATAGTAATATAATTATTTTTTTGCTTCTTCTTTTGTATAAATCGATGAATACGACTTGGGTATTCGTTGGAGTTGGAAAAAGAAATTGTTTTTCTTCTGAACTTATAAATGATTACATTGTTTTCTTGCTGTGATGGAAGGTTGATTTTTTTGTGTTTTATGGAAGTAATTTGATCTTCCAGTTCAGACTGTAGTCGTGAATATGACTTGGCTTGGGATTTTTGTGCAAGTAAATGGAAAAAAAACATGGAAATTTGGTTTGCTGTTTGAGTCTATCTTGACTGTACTTTGTTGTGCGTCTGATATCCTATTCGGGTTTACCTTGATAGAGGTATTGATAACTAATTATTGCATTCTAAAGTTTTGCATATCATTATGAACTTGAAAAATGGATTTCGGGTAGAAATGTTTTTTTTTCATTATTGAACAATTGTTCTACTGTCGAGATGGGTTTGAGCTGTCAGTATGAAGTAAACACGACTAGGATGTTCTTATCACATTTTGAAGAAAATGATCGTTTCTTTTATGGAATTATTAAAGAAATGAGTTCTTCCTTCTGCTGTTTTTAATTCTGAAGAAATAATAATTGGGTTTCTTTGATCACTTGGATTTGGCTTGACAGAAGTGACAGTGATATTTTGATTAATTTCCTGAGTGCTATGTTTTTCTGTACAAATGGAATATTGAAAGGTTTCGTATGATTCTGATTTTGCACAGTCATTTAAAAGAAATGAAATCAACCTGAATAATTCTTATGGAGTTTGAAGAAAATGGTTGTTTTCTTATTGAAAGGTTAAAGGAATGAATTCTTCTCTTCTTGCTGTTTGAATTCTGGAAATAGCAATAGAGCTTTACTGTACATTATAAATTGGTCTTGCTATAGGTAACAACAATGTGCAAATTGTTATTATGAACTGTATGCGTTCATGGATATAGAAGGACATGTGAATAAGTGATTACTTGGCTGTATAACTATTTATTTGGTTAAAAATATAGTGAAAGAAGTATGGAATCTTCTAGTACAACAAGTACATAGTATGCATCTTGATACTACTTGTTCTATGATAATAAGATGTTTTACTAACTTGTTTATGGCATTCGTATGAGCCGGAATTAAATGAAGTATTGATAAGGACGATAAGTTCTTCCTTGTTTTCATTTAAAGCTAATTATGAATGAAATTATTCTTGTTACTGGAAAGTGAATTCCGAATGGATTTTGTAAGTTTCACTCTGAACTGTTATCTTGATTTGTGTCTCGTTTGGATTCAATTTTTAGGACAGTCATGAGGAAAGAAATAGGAATGTGGATGGATAACATGGAAAAATGATCTTTTCTTCTCTCATACAATTGGAAATCTGTAATCGTTTAGGAACGAATTTTGTAATTGCTTGGGTTTAAGAATCTATATGTATTGTTGTTTGCTTATATCATCTGCACTTGATTGCTAGAAATCAAATGAGTTGCATGAACTGAAAGGAAAGTAATTGGTTTACATTTCAGTTAATATTTTTATCCTTTGCATTTATTACTAATGAAAGGAATAGAAAGGATCACAGTTATGTTATAACAGCAATATGATACTTGTATTCCTAGTTCTTACAAATGTTGTAATCTGGAACTGCTGAAGAAAACTATGTATTGTATGGTTATGTGGGAAATAGGACAGCAATTCTTTGGCTGATAGGGATGGTATTTAGATGGTTCAGTTGTTATGCTGTCCATTCTTTTTTATGCTTAATTTTTGATTGATGTTCATACTTTTGTTTCATAAAAGTAGGATTCTTTTATTGAGACGATTAATTGAAGCACCTCATTTTAATGACAAGTGCTTAATATGCTCAGTTCAATGAACTGACCCGTGCAAGTAATTTTACAGATGGAATTTGATTAGAATGAAGACATGGCTGTTTTCTGATGCTTCTTTTGATTGTCTGAAGATGAATTGTAATTGTTAGTTATTATTCCTCTACGAGGAATTGTGAAAATAAGAAAGTACATTCTTCTATCTATGAGTTGTAATGATGTTTTATATAAACAAAGTCCAGTCAGTTGGATTGGCAGATGTATGGATTATGAAATGGATTGATGAATACAAATACAAGTGTGATATTTTAATAACTATATCAGTTTGATATTGTTGATTAAATTGGAAATATAATGTTATTTCTTGATTGGGAATTATTTAATTGTCCTTGGATGGATTTAAAAGGAACTGATATCTATTCTTACCTAAATGCAACTTTTAAGTTGAAATGTGCAATTAGTTCATACTTTGGGTTAAGATGAATTTTTAATTGACATTTAAAGGATTAGGAAGAACATGATTTCCTAACTGATAGGTATTTAGGATTAGCGTGGAAGCTAAGGAATATCAATTAACTTAGGAGTAACCAAACTTCGTTTTCAAACTCCATTAATAGCCTCGTATGTTAAATTCAGAAAGAAAGGATATGGGATAAATATATCCAGGGCTAATGGACCTTAACTATGTAAGGTTAAGGAGAATAAATGAATACATTTATTGGGAATTAGACCTCGTTTAAATGACGTCTAATAAGCTGGAATTCTGAAATTAGTTACAGTTGTGAAAAACTTGGTTAAGTTAATAGGTTAAAATTATCACGTCCATCAGTAACGGGCTACTTAATCCAATGATTAAGAAGAGAACCGAGTAGAGAAAATGCAACCCTTCGGTACGAAGGAGAAAATGCATAGAAAGCTAGAAGATGGATTTAGTCTCTCTTAGCTACATACAAGTGTAACGGGGACGAGGATAAAGGATCAGCATGGATGCTGAAAGTTGATCTTAAATATTAAGATCATATCCAAATCACTTGAGCAGGATGTGTACTCTCGATGGGAGGATTCCGTAGGACATTGACATATGCCAGCTACAACACGGTGTCTTCATGAAGATGGGGTCTTCATGACGACACAATGTTATAGCTGACATATGTCAATGTCCTACGGAATCCTCCCATCGAGAGTACACATCCTGCTCAAGTGATTTGGATATGATCTTAATATTTAAGATCAACTTTCAGCATCCATGCTGATCCTTTATGACACAATGTTATAGCTGACATATTACAATGCCCTCCCGAATTAAATCATCAAGAATACATAAAATGAATGTGAAGTTCTTGGCTGGGGATAGGAGTATGATCACGTATACGGAGTGACTCTGGAGGACTAAAGATAACTAGACACACGGAGTCATGGGGAATGACACCGTATGTCTGTGTATCTTTATTCACCATGAGTTCCTTCCTATATTCGTTCATATTGCTAGTTGGAAATTGGAAATTTGAATCTGACCTTAAATTGAAAGGACTTGTAGAAACCAGGAAAGACCATTCTAGATAACAGGAAGTGAGGTGAAGGACGTATTCCATTGGTGTATATCACATCCAGGAATATGATCATGCAAAGCATGTGAAAATCTTTGGCCAAAGTATCGCAAGTGCTGGTTGCGTTGTCCTAATCACTTAATTTAAGATGTAGGATGTCAGATGAATATCAGTAACAGATATTTAGATAGGCTTCTTAAATGGATCACTTCGATAACCGGAAACGGTTAAGAGAACTTGTATATATAATATACTATGCATGAATGAACATTAAGGATCGGTAGTTGCCGAGTCATGAAATGAGAGATCATTGAAACTCTGAGCCATGAAAATGGGAGATTAGAAGTTCTTCGAGTCATTTTCAACAACATATAGAATCTGTTATAAGATTGAATGGCACTGAATGTGTGTTCCATATTACAAATATGTGAACAGAGAACATTAGTTTTAAAATGAAATTGTGTCCCAAACTGTATTGTTTGGGTAGAGAACAATTATTAAAACTTGAACGTGTGTTTGAATTATATAATTCATAACAGAGAACGTTATATAAAAAATTCCCTTGTTCTAGTATCTTAAAATGGGGATGTTACATCTTGGTATCAGAGCTGAAGGTTGCAGCTCTTGGACCTAATGAGTCCATGATATTAATAAGGTTTACATTTTCTTATTGAACAAAAAATGGTCAGAACAAGAGGGAATGTTGCGAATAACCCATTACAGGGTGGAGAAGCAGCTACTGCTCAAAAGATGGATGAAATCCTTGCTGCCCTACTAGATACGAGAGATCGTTTAACTATTCTAGAGCAACAGTCAATGGGCAATGAAGAGGAGGAAGATGAAGCTAAAATAAATTATCAGCCACCTCCTGTGGACAACATCAACGGAGGGAATCCGGGTGTTGATAATAATAATGTAATTGCTCCTAATCCCCCTGAAAATAAAAGGGCAAGATTAGTAGCTGAACTTACAAATGATATAAAGAGAATAAGTCCTCCAAAGTTTGATGGAACAACCCTTGGGGACGGAGCTGAGAATTGGCTCAGTGAAATGGAGAAATACTTTGCAATAAGAAACTTCTCTGAAGAGACCAAAGTGATATGGGGAGCATATCAGCTTTCTCATGAAGCATCATCATGGTGGGACAACCGTAAGGTTGAGTTAAATATTGTCGAATCAGAAATAACTTGGGATCAATTTAAGGGTTATTTTAGGCAACGATGGCTGCCTCAACTCTATTTTGATAGGAAAATGACTGAATTTCATAACTGGTCGCAAGGAAGGCTGTCGGTGACAGAATACTGGGAAGGGTTTACTAAAATCCTTAAGTATGTGCCGCAGTACCAAGCTAATGAGAAGTTCAGAATATGGAAATTCATAATGGGACTGAATCCCATCATTGGTGGCGAAGTGGATGTCCACGGCCCAACCACCATGGATGGAGTTGTCGAAAAGGCAATCAGATAGGAACAAAAATTAAGAGCAATATCTGCTCACAGGGAAGAGATAAGGAAGAAGATTCCCAATTCTTCTTCATATCTTGCACCAAAAAGGGGACCTTGGAAAAGGTTTGGTGTGAAAAACAAAATTTTTGTGGATAACAACAAGAAATCTGTGATGAATAGATCTGTAAATAACATGTGGAACAGCTTCGCGAAAGTTAGTGGCAATGGACAGAAGTCCTAGAGGAGCCATAATGATAACTTCAAAGCTGGTAACAAATTTGAGCCTAGAAAATGGCCAGTTGGAGGATGCTTCAACTGTGGAAAGGACCACTATGTGAATCACTGTCCTCTGAAGAAGGATGATCGCGGTCAGCAGCATAGGATACATGCTGCAGTGGCTAACAGACAAGCTAAAAAGCAAGTGACGCCTATAGAAGTTCTGGGTAAGTTATTCGGTACACCTGTAGTCATACTTTTGGATACTGGAGCTACTGAATGCTTTATTTCTACTAAAATTTCAATGAAATAAAAAAGAAAGGCTGAAAGAATGGATAAAACATGGACAGTGCATTATGGGAATAATGTTGTCCATACAGTCGAAATGTGCCTTTTTGCGGCAATTCTTGACTTGCCTAGTTTCTCTACCAAAGTTGACTTGTATGTCACTCCTCTAAGATCATATGATATCATTATTGGAGTTAACTGGTTGGCTGAACATAAGGTAAAGGTCGACTGTTATGAAAAAAAAATTTGTTGTTTTGATGACCTGCAGAAAGTAGCAGTCATTCAAGGTGTAAAACATGAAGTTGCAGTTAGGAAACTGACAGCTATGCAACTAAAAAGGGATAAAAATAGAGGTTGCACTTTGTATGCAGTAAAAATGATAGAAAATGCTGAGGAAGATAATGATTTCATGGAAATATATCCATTATTAAGGGGTTTCAGTGATGTGTTTCTGGAGGAATTGCCAGGTCTTCCACCCAAACGTGAGTTTGACTTTGTAATAGAAATCAAACCAGGAACTGAACCCATATCTAAGGCACCTTATAGGATGACCACCATCGAGTTGGTAGAGCTAAAGGATCAGTTACAAGAACTTTTGACTAAGGGGCTGATAAGACCAAGTGTCTCACCTTGGGGAGTGCCGGTAATTTTTGTAAAGAAAAAGGATGGCACTTTGAGGCTATGCATTGATTACAGAATGCTGAACAAAGCAACTATTAAAAATCAGTACCCACTCCCTAGGATTGATGATCTGTTCAATCAGATGCGAGGAGCATCAGTCTATTCAAAAATAGATCTTCGATCTGGGTATCATCAGCTGAGAATAAAGGAAGAAGATATTCATAAAACAACTTTTAGAACAAGTTACGGGCACTATGAGTTCACGGTGTTACCTTTTGGGTTGACTAATGCACCTGCCACTTTCATGAATCTGATGAACAATATTTTTCAAGAATACTTAGACAAGTTTGTTCTTGTATTCTTAGACAACATTCTTATATACTCTAAAAATGTCAAAGAGCACCAAGAACATCTAAGGATAGTGCTGGAAATTTTAAGAAAGAGGAAGTTGTATGGTAAACTATCTAAATGTTCCTTTTATGATGCAGAGGTGCATTATTTGGGACACGTTATAAGCAAGAATGGAATAGTTGTTGACCCTTCAAAGATCACAGCTATAAGTGAGTGGCCTGCACCTAAGAACGTGCACAAAGTGAGGAGCTTCATGGGCTTGGCTAGATATTATCGAAAGTTCATTAAGGACTTTTCAAAAATTGCTGCCCCAATCACTTCGTTGCAAAAGAAGGATAAGAAATTTGTCTGGATGGACAAGTGTGAATTTGCGTTTAAAAATTTAAAGGAACAGTTAACTATAGCACCTATTTTGATTGTACTTGATCCAAATGGAAATTTTATGGTTGTAACAGATGCCTCAGGAGAAGGCCTTGGAGGTACTCTGTTACAGAATAACCATGTTATAGCTTATGAAAGCAGAAAGCTTAAGTTACATGAACATAATTATGCTCCACACGACCTAGAGCTCGCTGCCATTGTTCATGCACTTCAAATGTGGAGGCATTACCTTTTAGGCAAGGCTTTTGAGTTAAAAATAGACCATTTGGGGTTGAAGTATATTTTTACTCAGCCAAATCTGAATGCAAGGCAACAAAGATGGTTAGAATTTCTATCTCAGTATGATTTTGATATAAACTACATCAAAGGCAAGGAAAATAGAGTGGAAGATGCTTTGAGTTGATGGAAGCATATCTCTACTCTTATAACGTTAAGAACTCAGTTTAAGGATGAGGTGAAAGATGCCTTGGAATCAGATCTTTATTTCCAGCAAGTCAAAATAGCGCTTGCTGCAGATCCAAAGGATGTCAGGTATAAAGGATTTCCTTTTGACAATGAAGGAATTCTGAGGTTCGAAAACAGGGTATATATAGGATTTCCTTTAGCGAATGACTTAAGAGGGAAATTGTTAACTGAATTTCATAATTCACCTTTTTTTGGACACCCTGGCATTACGAAAATGCTTGCTGATCTTAAGCAGCAATACTTCTGGAAGGGAATGAAAAAGGATGTGGTGGAATTTGTAACACACTGCTTGGAATGTCAGTGTCTTAAGGTGGAACATATGCATCCCGCAGGATTATTGTATCCCCACAGCATTCCGCAGTAAAAATGGCAAGTGATAACGATGGATTTCATTCAAGGATTGGCTATGTCAAGAAATAAGCATGACATTATCCTGGTTGTAGTCGACAAATTGACCAAAGTGGCACACTTCATTGCTGGTAATTTGAAAGACGATGCACCAGTGTTAGCAAGAAGATTTGTACATGAAATCTTCAGATTGCATGGGATACCAGAATTAATCATATCAGACAGAGATCCGAGGATGACATCAAGGTTTTGGCAAACGCTTAATGCGGCCTTACGAACTAAATTAAACTTCAGTTCTGCATATCATCTGGAGACTGATGGACAGACTGAGAGAGTCAATCAGGTTTTAGAGGACATGTTAAGGATGTATTGCATGGACCAGCAGTATAAATGGGAGGAATACCTTCCGTTGGTAGAATTTTCTTACAATAATACATATCATGCCTCTTTAAAAATGGCGCCCTTTGAAGCATTGTATGGAAGAAAATGTAGAACTCCTGTCAGCTGGGACAACATTAAGGAGAGAGAGGTAGTTGGACCAGAAATCCTTACGGAAATGGAACAGCAAATCAAAATGATTCGGGAACATCTAAAGGAGGCTACCAATAGGCAAAAGAGTTATGCAGACTTGAAGCGGGTTGATAGGAATTATAAACTGGGAGAGAAGGTCTTTCTTTGGGTGAAGCTGAAAAAGAGCTCAATAACTTTTGGCAAGGCTGCCAAGTTGTCGCCACGATACGTGGGACCTTTTGAAATTGTTGAAATAATCAACCCTGTAGCTTATTGTCTAGCATTACCTCTTGCTTTGTCTCAAATGCATGATGTTTTTCATATTTCTTTGCTTAAGAAATACGTGACAGATTTATCACATGTGCTGAATTAGAATTCCTTGTAGGTCCAAGACCTAGGAATAATCATGGTTAAGCCCATTTGAGTGCTGGGAACTCGCCAGTTGTACTTAATAAATCACGAAGTGAATCAATGTAAGGTCTAGTGGGACCAATTCAGCAAAGAAAGTGCAACTTGGGAAAATATCGAAGAAATGAGATCTACTTTTCCACATTTGTTTGATCGAATTTGAAATTTGAAAAAACTGATAATTTTACCAAATTTAGACAATTATTAGTCTATTGTACAGTTGTCTTAAAACACAGTTTTTAAGAGTGAATCTGTTTTTGGTATGAACTTATAAATGGAAGGACAATAACTGAACTTTGTCCTAGGAACTCCTTGATTTTGCTAATTTGATCATCGAGACGATGATTCTTTAAGGAGGGAGGAATGTAACGCCTTGATTTTTGTAAGTTATCATGGTAATTACTTTCTTGATGTTGTAACTGCTGAAATGAAGGAAAACATGTTAAGATATATATTTTGATCTTAAGGGAATGTGTTGCTAATCTGGATTCTTACATACTGTAATTTATTTGCATGGGACAGCAGTTATTGTTACTTGTGTGTTTGTTTATGTGACGACAAATTGTCGTATGCTTACTAAACTCTATATGCTATGGCCTTCTTGTAATCGCTTTGTCGATTTACTCTTGAACCAAATTGAAGGTTGATATAAATGTGTAGCACTTAATTTTAGGTATGAACAGCTGGCACATAGAAGCCAACGACGAAGGTTCGATTCACGAACGATGCACTGTCGTAACGTGAGATCCTGTAAGGTGATAAATGCCTGGATGCGGGTGGCTCAGGCAAATTAATGTGGAACAAAAATCCCTGCACAGTGTTGAAATTTGATGACAGTCGGAAAGACTGGATTGGAGGTTGATTAGTGTTAGGTGTTAGAGGGAATTAGATCCTAATCTAATCCTAAGTTCCACCTTACATCCTAAAATACTATCCTAAGTGGATTTTTTTAAATTGTATAAAAGGTGAAAATAGACCTAAGTTCTATTAACCTAAAGACTAGGCTATGTCCTAGGTCAAACACTATTATGAATCCTAAACTAATCCTAACCTAGAAGGGGATGCACAGACCCATGGGAAAGGATAAGGATGAAGGGGAATTAAATGGCAATTAATGTGAGTCCTTGCGTGGACAGCGCCAAGTTTGGCAGGAACACGAAAAAGGTGGAGGTATCTAGTTGGTCATGGAACTAAACTTGGTTTGCATGCAAAATTTGAAATTGGGAGTTCGCCAACCCAAGTCGGCGGTGGCGTGAGGAAATAGAAAAAGACGAAGCCTTTAATGCATTTAATTTTTTTGGTCTTCGTGACCAGTCCGCCTTGGAAAGAGTTTGGAGGAATTTTTGTTGGTCATTTGTGTTTGCTCGGGTTTTTGGAAAGTTGCTCTGCATTTGGTTTTTACTTGGTTCAGTCGAACCAGTTGCATTTGGCTTTTATCTCTGTTTCTTTGGAAATCAGAGGTTGTTTGCTGAGCCTGTAGAGGAAGGTGATTTTTGGGAAGCTTGTTGCTGTCGCTGTGGAAGGAAATACCTTCTGTAGACAGTTTTCTTTGAGTTTCAAGGAAGAATACCAGGCATGTTAAGCCCTTCTCTTTAAAACACTTTCTTTACTTAAGCGTCTCATTAAAACAACCCTGCTCTTCTAATGAAGGGGGGGCTTTGGGTTTTATTTGATTGTTGCCATGATTGAAATGATTGGGTAGAATCATTTTCTTGTTGTTGTGATTCAAACTGTCCTTGCATTTTAATTGAGTGGAAACACCTCCATGCTGTGCTAGTTTGTTTGACAGTAATGGGGAATTCATCATGTGTATTATGAAACTGTACATGTTGTATGAGTTTGTTTTCATTATTGAAACAATCTTTCTTTTACTAATACGAACTGGAATGATGGAAAGTATTAGCTATGGGAGTTATTGAAGTTATTTCTTTACTGAAATCTTTAAAAAGGAAATAAGACCCTTTTTCCTTCTGATGTTTTGGGTTTAGAAGGTGATAACATTTTTTGATTTTAAAGGAACTGGCATTTGAGTTTTATTTGAGCATTATGAGCTCGGTTAGAAGGAAATGATAGTAATATAATTATTGCTGTGCTTCTTCTTTTATATAAATGGATGAATACGACTTGGGTATTTGTTGGAGTTGGAAAAAGAAATTGTTTTTCTTCTGAACTTATAAATGATTACATTATTTTCTTGTTGTGATGGAAGGTTGATTTTGTTGTGTTTTATGGAAACAATTTGATCTTCTAGTTTGGACTGTAGTCATGAATACGACTTGGCTTGGGATTTTTGTGCAAGAAAATGGAAAAAAAACATGGAAATTTGGTTTGCTGTTTGAGTCTGTCTTGACTGTACTTTGTTGTGCATCTGATATCCTATGTGGGTTTGCCTTGATAGAGGTATTGATAACTGATTATTACATTCTAAAGTTCTGCATATCATTATGAAGTTGAAAAATGGATTTCAGGTAGAAATGTTTGTTTTTCATTATTGAACAATTGTTGTAACACCCTAGACTATAGTTACTTCCTCCTGAGCATACAAGTGTTGATATGTGATTTCTTTTGTAAAAAGCATGTGTTCCCTTGATTGAGAAGTCATGCTTGATATGTACTGTATCTTCTTTGAGATTCCAGATCTTTGACTGAGTCGGAATATGATTGGACTCTTTTATTTCTTTCATTTTACACCTGAGTTTAAACTGATCTCGGAATGAATTATGGAGTTATCCATCTTTAAGACCTAGCCTGGGATCAGTGGTATTGACCCAAGTGATGCTTTAAGTTTATTTGTGATGAATTAAAATTATAGACCTTAAGCAGGTTGCAAGGTCTGAATGCATTGAATAAGCTAGTCCGGAGTATAACTCAGGCTGAACATGTTAAATGAACTGGTGCCCGATATCGTAATATACCGGGAAGGTCTTGATCATGGACCAGGTAATAATTCAGTTACATATAATTCAATAGCCTAATGGTAGTGTAGGAGTGAACCCTGTTCGTGAATGTATGTTTTAGGTTCTTTTTCTGAGCATTTGAAATGTTAGACCTAACTGGATTTATTAAGGTTAGTAACCTAAAACTAAACTTAACCTAGGGGTTAGATTAGTGTTAATCTAACCTAGACCTAGGCTAAGAGGTTAGATTAGGTGTTATCCTAAATCCTAACCTAAGTTACTAACCTAACTATTGAACAAGGAAGAAGGGGACCTATGGAAGGGTGAGAACCATGGGCGGTAGTTTCTATGTCATTAAATGTATGGATAAGTATGAAGGACAGGTAAATTTGGTAGAAGTTTTAATGGCTAGTAAGAGTCGATGTGGCAGGTCGCCAAAGTTAGAAATGGTCTTTGATGTGCATTTGTCCATCGCCAACTATGGCGGTCGGTGGTAGTGGAGATTGAGTGGGAAATTGGGAGTAAATGCAATTTATGAACTCGGTCTTCGAGCTCAGGTTTCACTAGAAGGCATGCAAAATGGAAAGTTAATGGTTTGTTTGGTTTTTCAAGCGCTCCAGTTTTCCCTCTGTCTGATCACTGGTTCTTCGTACTAGTCTTCTTGGTGTTGCATGACAAGTATGAGTGTAACTATCTCTTTTCTTTGGCAAGGAAAATTTATAAGTCATGGAAATAGTAAATTTTTGTTGGTGGATCTAACTTGGAAAAGGAGGAGAAGGTTCGAGCTCTTTCAGTGGTCTGCTTCAAAATTTTAAGCAAATAACCAGGCATGTTAGGCCCTAACCTTTAAAAATCTTGCTTTCTTTCAAGTGATTTCATTAGAACAACTCTGTTCAGATGATTTTTGGATTCAGTTGGTTTTTATGATAAGCTGTGCGTGATTTTGTTGCTATATCTTCTTACTGGCTCGATTTTTCAATAAAACCCTTAACGGGTGTGTGTTGTGTTTCGAACTGTTGCACTATCTTGTTGGGTTTTGCATTTCGGTTAGAATTAAAGAAATGATTGCAAGGAAAAATACACGGATTCGGCTTGTGGGTGTTCATGCATTGTTTTCTTGTTTGATTCAGTCGATACCTTGTTGTTTTCACTTGTTGAGAAGGATATTGTTGAAACTCTTAAAGATGCATGATATATCAACTTCTGTATATGATATGTTGTGGGTAATATATGTTATTGATGCTGTTGAAATTCATTAAACAAAATTACGTCTTGTTTTCTGAGGAAGTACAGTTGTGAATGCATCTTGTTATTGAATACTTGAGTTGATAGTATTTTGACTTCTGAAGGAGTTTTTAATGGAGAATATTACTTGGGTTCGATTTATTTTAAATCATTGATGCGTATGTTATGTTTTCCTCTCTGTGTAACTTAGAGCGGATATTGTTTTTTTTGGGCTCAGTTGGAATCCTTGTTACTTAACCAGTATTTTGCTTCTGTATAGGCCTGAACAGTGAATATTATCATTAAAATGCATCCATCTTGTATAACGGCTTCTGTAGAAATTTATTTGTAAAATACCACATGCGTAAGACCTCTTTTTTATCCTGGAGGCGTATATTATGTTTTCCTTCTAAATTTTCTCAGTTGTGAATACTGTTGTGAAATTCTTGAGTCATGGTCTCATGAAATCAATTTCAGTATAAACCTGTTTAAAGCATTAGTGCTATGGATACAGTTAGAGAATTGAAATGATGCGAAGTGGCTTGATTTTCAATTTAACCTTTGCTATACATGTATAACGTTTGGACTCTTATTTTAATTTTCTCATGTTCCTTCTGTCTGTCATTGTGGAAAGTAAAGGAAGAGTTTTCTTTTCATAACTTACTTGGTTGAGACCTTGTTGAAATTGTTTCCTGAAAAACGACTCCTTTGTTAGTCATGGCTGTGTTATTTTAAATTTTGTTCTAGTTAATGAGGTTGTGCGTGTTGTGTGGATTCAGTACGAATATATCTACATAGGCATAGGGAAAACATCATTTGTTTTAATGTTGTTGAGCTTCTCGGTTGACTGTGATAAAAAGGTTTTTTTTTTTATTACGGCATTGGAAACTAATTCCTCGCAGAGTTTTAGTTGGGATGAGATTGAGCTGTACGTTGCTGGGTGGAATTGTAGTCATGCTTGTGCATAGTTACGTCTTCTAATAGTATGAATATCTAGTCTTGAGCTTGACTAAACTCAAGAGCTGATTTTGTACCTCGACAAGTGGTGACATTGGATACTCTTCTCATTTGTTGATTGTATGGAAGGTTATGTGGGTCTGTTAATAGATTTTCATTACTGTCTTGGCGTGAAATCTACTGTATTTCTTGGAGGCTACAGGAAGTTGTTATAATTAAATTCTAACAAAACTGTGGTTCTTCTTATGGTCTCGTTTGACTTATTCGCATGCGTATAAGGTGAGTGCTTACTCTTAAGGAGATGGTACATTCATGAGCATGATTGGAAGGGAAATATGAATGATGCGTTTTCTTTCTCTTCTGTTGTAAAGTATATGTTGATATATATTTTTATCTAACTGTTGCAACTATTTGAACTACTGCTGGAATCATGGGTTGTTATGATATTCATTTTACTATGATGAATGTAATGATCTATCTGATGTTTGTTGTCCTGGGGATTTAGACGGATAGTTGTCTTAGATACTTTCGTTCTTCTTGATCCCTAATATTTTGATGAAATATGTTTACTTGTTGGGTGAATTGATCTCATTTAAACAAGGTGTTTAATAAAAATAATTGATGGATTGCAATTGTTTTAAGAGTTAGTGCTTATCATGCTCAGTTCATTGAACCGACCCATGTTGACAATTTTTTCAGATGGATGTTGTAAGTGCTAAAAGCATGCAGATCTGATAGGATGATCAGATTGTTTAATTTGATTTTATGTTTAATTACATCTTGATTTTCTAAATGTACTATATGAGGAAAGATGTTCTTCTTCCGTTGAGTATTGTATCAAGTATGTTGAATGCATAAAATGTAATTGTTTAGCTCTGAAAGGAATGGAAATAAATATTTGTTACTTATGTGTTGGTATCCTTATTTGATAGTTTGACTTTCTTCGGTTTAAATACCTGGAGGGCATTGTTATCATTGTATAATTTGGAGACTTTTGTGATTGTCAATGTAAGCTTGCAAGAATATGAGACTGAATTCTTATGATTGTTTAGTAGTTCCAGTATGTTTTATCTGAAGCTAAATTGAAATTTAGATCACTGTCTTTCTGAAAGATAGGGTTAAAATAAACCTAATCCGAACACTAAACAAGATGAATTAAATTATTAATTCCTAGTCTTGATTAGGCCAGGACAACATTTAATTGGATTCTTAATCATTATATCTTGATACTTATAAATACGATATAAATTCAGTAAAGAGAACTGAAATAAACCAAAAAGGGGTTCTATTGGCAATCACATGTGAAGATTATGGGTTATTGCCCAATTTTGTGAATTAGAATTATGTATATTCTATGAACTCCCTGATGGAACCTTAGCCTTAATAACTTCTCTGTGTAAAGGGTTTTATTAAGAAAGGTCATTCTAAGGTGAGGAACCCAGGGATCGGAAAAGGCTAACCTTAGGGGAACGTCTTTTGATATAATTTAAACTCAATGTGCATAATGCTTATTAATAAGTAGATCTTTTCGAGGTGGATTTAAAGGTTGACGACACAAGTCAACTGTAGGGTTGTTACAATAATGCAGGTGACTTATGACGACACCCTTTGCATTGATCATTAAGATTTACACCTTTAACTCGAACAAGTTACTCTGGGACCGATTAGGAATGTGGTCACGTTATAAGGCTGCCTAGGAGATTCAGGGTATCTTGACACACTAGTTTAACTAGGGTTGAACCAGTATGTCATCGTATCCCTAGTCCTCGTGGGCATCCATATAACGTTCTCACCTTACTAATCTGTTTCTGAGTGAATAATTTGGGATAGGAGGGACTGACAGAAGTTAGTATAAGACGTTCTATATAACAAAGGAATGGGGTGAAGGACGTATTCCAGATTGACGAGTATGGCGTTAAGAAATACGAGACATAAGCAGTATGTTTCAAAGCTTTGGCCAAAGTATCGCAAGCTGCTGATTGCGTTGTCCTGAGTCACCTGGTCTAAGGGATGAGATGCCGATGAATAATGGTAACAATTATTCAGTTAGGTTCCTTGGACAGAGCATTCTGAATCCCAGAATAGGGAAGAGAACTGCGAGAGTGAAGTGTTAAATGAAAACACCAACTCTTATTACTCATGAATAGATCGGTAGATTACCGAGTCATGGAATGAATAGATCGAATGTACTCTGAGTCATTACAGCTGCATATGGTTATCTGTTATAAGAATGGTTTCTTGATTTTTGAGTTCTAAATTATGTATTTAGAACCTGGAAGCATTTATCAAAAAAAAATAAAAAATTGACTTGTTCTAATGTATAAAATGAGGATGTTACATCTTGGTATCAGAGCGAAAGGTTGCAGCTCTTGGGCCTATTGTGTCCATAATCTGATAAAAACCCTGAATTTTCTTGTAACAGAAAATGGTTAGAACAAGGGGGAATGTTGCGAATAATGCTCCACCTGATGGAGGGGTGGCAACAATCCAGAAACTTGATGAGATCCTTGCTGCCCTGTTGGACACAAGAGATCGTTTAGCTGTACTTGAACAGCAGGTGATGGGAAATGAGGAGGATGAAGAAGCTGGTAATGACAATCAGCCACCTCCTGAGGACAACCCCGATATGGGTGTTGATGTTAATGCTGGGAATGCACCTGTCCAACCAGAAAACAAAAAGGCTAGGTTGGCAGCAGAACTCACTAATGATATAAAAAGGATAAGCCCACCTAAGTACAATGGCACCACATTAGGAGATGGAGCTGAGAACTGGCTCAGCAAAATGGAGAAGTACTTTGCAATAAGAAACTTCTAAGAGGAAACCAAAGCTATTTGGGGAGCCTATCAGCTTTCCCATGAAGCATCTTCGTGGTGGGATAGCCGTAAAGCTGAACTAAACATTGATGAGACCAACGTTACTTGGGATCAATTTAAAGGCTATTTTAGGCAACGTTGGCTGCCACAACTTTTCTATGATCAGAAAATGACAGAATTTCAGAACTTAGCTCAAGGGAAGCTAACGGTAACTGAATACTGGGAGCGGTTTACAAAACTCCTCAAGTATGTACCACAGTATCAAACTGACAAGAAGTTCAGAATACAGAAATTCATCATGGGATTGAATCCCATGATAGGGGGAGAGGTCGATGTTCACAGTCCAACCACTATGGAAGGAGTTGTTGAAAAGGCCATAAGGCAAGAACAGAAATTAAAGGCTATTTCTGCTCATAAAGAGGAAGTGCGGAAGAAGACTGCAAACCCTTCTTCAACCTCTCTTGCACCCAAAAAGGGACCATGGAAAAAGTTTGGAAACAAAAGTAAGTTTCCAGGGGATAATAGTAAGAAAGCAGTGGCAAATAAGCCTGCTGGAAATGCAAGGGATAATTTTGCTAAAAATTATAACAATGGGCAGAAGCCCTATGGAGGACAACGTGACAATTACAAGGCTGGAGGCAATTTTGAGCCTAAAAAGGGACCTGTAGGAGGCTGCTACAATTGTGGCAAAGACCACTATGCAAATCAATGCCCTTTGAAGAAGGATGATCGTAATCAGCAGCATAAGATACATGCTGCAGTAGCAGACAAGCAAGCTGAAAAGCAAGTGACACCTATAGAAGTTCCGGGTAAGTTATTTGGCATACCTGTCACTATTCTTTTTGATACAGGAGCTACTGAATGTTTTATTTCTAATAAACTTGCTTCTAAACTTAAAAGAAAAGCTGGAAAAATGGATAAATCTTGGACTGTACAGTATGGTAATAACTCTGTTCATACAGTGAGTATGTGTCTTTTTGGGGCAGTCCTTGACTTACCTAACTTTTCCACGGAAGTTGACCTCTATGTTACACCTTTGGGATCGTATGACATTGTCATCGGTGTCAATTGGTTGGCTGACCATAAAGCAAAGGTAGATTGCTATGAAAAGAACATAAAATGTTTAGATGATCAACTGGAAACAGCAGAGATTCAAGGGGTGAAACGGGAAATTTCAGTTAGAAAACTGTCAGCTATGCAGCTTAAAAAGGCTAAGAATAAAGGATGTACCCTTTATGCAGTAAAGATATCTAAATTTTCAGAAGAAGATGGTGATTACATGAAGTGATTTCCTCTGTTACAAAGTTTCAGGGATGTTTTTCCTGAGGAATTACCAGGGTTACCACCCAAGAGAGAGTTTGACTTCACCATCGAAATCAAACCAGGAACAGAACCTATTTCCAAAGCACCTTATCGGATGACTACTATAGAGTTAGTCGAGCTTAAGGCACAGTTGCAAGAACTTTTGTCTAAAGGTTTGATTAGACCAAGTGTTTCACCTTGGGGAGCGCCCGTAATATTTGTGAAAAAGAAGGATGGAACGCTTAGGCTGTGTATTGATTATCGGATGTTGAACAAAGCAACAATCAAGAACAGATATCCACTTCCTAGGATCGACGATCTATTTGATCAGATGCGTGGAGCAGCGGTTTATTCTAAGATAGATCTTCGATCTGGCTATCATCAGTTAAGGATTAGAGAAGAAGATATTCATAAAACAGCTTTCCGAACAAGGTACGGACATTATGAATTCACGGTTCTACCCTTTGGATTAACTAATGCACCCGCAGCCTTTATGAACTTAATGAACAATATTTTTCAAGAATATCTGGACAAGTTTGTACTTGTATTCTTGGATGATATTCTCATTTATTCTAAAAGCATTGAGGAGCACAATGAGCATTTGAAGATAGTTTTAGGAATTTTGAGAAAAAGAAAGTTGTATGGTAAGTTATCCAAATGTTCTTTCTTTGATTCAGAAGTTCACTATTTGGGTCATGTCATAAGTAAAGAAGGAATTGCTGTAGATCCTTCAAAAATAGTGGCAATAACTGAGTGGCCTGCACCAAAGAATGTGCACGAAGTAAGAAGCTTCATGGGTCTTGCTGGTTACTATAGAAAATTTGTTAAGGATTTTTCTAAAGTAGCTGCACCAATAACTTCATTGCAAAAGAAGGATAAGAAATTCATATGGAATGATAAGTGCGAAGCGGCTTTCAAAAGTCTGAAAGACCAGTTGACTTCTGCACCTATATTAGCTATACCAGACCCTAATGGGAGTTTTACAGTTGTAACGGATGCTTCTGGGGAAGGCCTTGGAGGTGTTTTGCTTCAAAGTGATCAAGTCATAGCATATGAAAGTAGAAAACTTAAAATACATGAGCTGAATTATGCCCCTCATGATTTGGAACTTGCTGCCATTGTTCATGCACTTCAAGTCTGGAGACACTACTTACTTGGGAAACCTTTTGAGTTGAAAACTGATCACTTAGGACTGAAATATATTTTTACTCAGCCTAACCTGAATGCCAGACAGAGAAGGTGGTTAGAATTTTTATCACAATATGATTTTGATATTGGCTATATCAAAGGGAAGGAGAATAGAGTAGCTGATGCTCTAAGTCGTAGGAGGCACATTTCTGCTCTTATAACATTAAGAACTCAGTTTAAAGATGAGGTAAAAAGTGCCTCAGAATCAGATGCATATTTTCAACAAGTAAAAGCAGCGCTTGCTGCAGAACCAAAGGATATAAGGTATAAAGGTTTTCATTTTGATAATGAAGGAATCTTGCGTTATGAAAACAGGGTATACGTACCTATGCTGAATGACTTGAGGAAGAAGTTGTTAGTTGAATTTCATAATTCACCTTTCTCTGGACACCCGGGAATCACAAAAATGCTTGCTGATTTGAAACAGCAATACTTTTGGAAAGGTATGAAAAAGGATGTTATTAATTTTGTGACTCATTGTTTGGAGTGTCAGCGGGTTAAGGCAGAACATATGCACCCTGCTGGACTGTTATATCCTCATAGCATACCGCAGTACAAATGGCAAGTAATAACCATGGATTTTGTACAAGGATTACCCATGTCCAGGAATAAACATGATGTTATCCTGGTAGTTGTAGATAAACTGACTAAGGTAGCTCATTTCATCGCTGGAAATCTAAAGGATGATTCACCAGTGCTGGCCAAAAGATTCGTACACGAAATTTTCAGATTACATGGTGTACCAGAATTGATTATATCTGACAGGGATCCAAGAATGACGTCAAGGTTTTGGCAAACGCTTAATACAGCTCTTGGAACGAAACTAAACTTCAGTTCTGCATATCATCCGGAAACGGATGGACAAACTGAGAGGGTAAATCAAGTGTTGGAGGACATGTTGTGAATGTATTGCATGGATCAACAGTATAAATGGGAAGAATATCTTCCATTAGTTGAATTCGCATACAACAACACTTATCACTCATCTCTCAAAATGGCACCATTTGAAGCACTTTATGGAAGAAAGTGCAGAACTCCTGTTAGCTGGGATAGTGTTGAGGATAGAGTGGTAATTGGACCAGAGATTCTCACAGAAATGGAACAACAAGTTAAGCTGATTCGGGAACGATTAAAGGAAGCAGCAGATAGGCAGAAGAGCTATGCTGACCTTAAGCGGGTTGATCGAAGGTTTGAGCTTGGTGAGAAGGTTTTTCTTCATGTTAAACCCAGAAAGAGTTCTATAACTTTTGGCAAGGCTGCCAAGTTATCACCTCGATTCGTGGGACCCTTCGAAATTGTCGAAATAATCAATCCTGTAGCTTATCGTTTAGCATTACCACCTACTTTATCTCGCATGCATGATGTTTTCCATATTTCTTTGCTTAAGAAATACATTTCAGATCTGTCACATGTTTTAAATTGGAATTCCTTGCAGGTCCAAGACCCAGGAATAATCGTGGTTAAACCCACACGAGTGCTGGAAACTCGCCAATTGCATTTAAGAAATCATGAAATACAGCAATGTAAGGTCCAGTGGGACCAGTTTAACGAAGAAAGTGCAACTTGGGAAAATTTGGAAGAGATGAAAATTGCTTTTCCTTTTCTTTTTCAACAGAATGAAATCTGTTGACAACATTTCATTTATGAACTTATATTTTTTTGAGTTTATATGAAAGCCAGATGGAGGCAAACATTATTCAGGCTGAATAAAATGTGTTGTGACATTGATTTCTGGAACCATTCAAGTTGGAAATAGTCACATTGTTTTGTGAACTAATAAATTGGTTGACCTGAAGGTTAATCGAATATGTAATCATCGGGACGATGAATTTTTTAGGAGGGAAGCATGTAACACCCTGGAATGTAGTTACTTCCTCCTGAGCATACAAGTGTTGATATGTGATTTCTTTTGTAAAAAGGATGTGTTCCTTTGATTGAGAAGTCATGCTTGATATGTACTGTATCTTCTTTGAGATTCCAGATCTTTGACTGAGTCGGAATATGATTGGACTCTTTTATTTCTTTCATTTTACACCTGAGTTTAAACTGATCTCGGAATGAATTATGGAGTTATCCATCTTTAAGACCTAGCCTGGGATCAGTGGTATTGATCCAAGTGATGCTTTAAGTTTATTCGTGATGAATTAAAATTATAGACCTTAAGCAGGTTGCAAGGTCTGGATGCATTGAATAAGCTAGTCCGGAGTATAACTCAGGCTGAACATGTTAAATGAACTGGTGCCCGATATCGTAATATACCTGGAAGGTCTTGATCATGGACCAGGTAATAATTCAGTTACATATAATTCAATAGCCTAATGGCAGTGCAGGAGTGAACCCTGTTCGTGAATGTATGTTTTAGGTTCTTTTTCTGAGCATTTGAAATGTTAGACCTAACTGGATTTATTAAGGTTAGTAACCTAAAACTAAACTTAACCTAGGGGTTAGATTAGTGTTAATCTAACCTAGACCTAGGCTAAGAGCTAATGTTCTAAGTTAGTATCTATGTGCTAAGAGGTTAGACTAGGTGTTATCCTAAATCCTAACCTAAGTTACTAACCTAACTATTGAACAAGGAAGAAGGGGACCTATGGAAGGGTGCGAACCATGGGCGGCAGTTTCTATGTCATTAAATGTATGGATAAGTATGAAGGACAGGTAAATTTGGTAGAAGTTTTAACGGCTAGCAAGAGCCGACGTGGCAGGTCGCCAAAGTTAGAAATGGTCTTTGATGTGCATTTGTCCATCGCCAACTATGGCGGTCGGTGGCAGTGGAGATTGAGCGGGAAATTGGGAGTAAATGCAATTTATGAACTCGGTCTTCGAGCTCGGGTTTCACGGGAAGGCATGCAAAATGGAAAGTTAATGGTTTGTTTGGTTTTTCAAGCGCTCCGGTTTTCCCTCTGTCTGATCACTGGTTCTTCGCACCAGTCTTCTTGGTGTTGCATGGCAAGTATGAGCGTAACTAGCTCTTTTCTCTAGCAAGGAAAATTTATAAGTCATGGAAATAGTAAATTTTTGTTGGTGGATCTAACTTGGAAAAGGAGGAGAAGGTTCGAGCTCTTTCAGTGGTCTGCTTCAAAATTTTAAGCAAATAACCAGGCATGTTAGGCCCTAACCTTTAAAAATCTTGCTTTCTTTCAAGTGATTTCATTAGAACAACTCTGTTCAGATGATTTTTGAATTCAGTTGGTTTTTATGATAAGTTGTGCGTGATTTTGTTGCTATATCTTCTTACTGGCTCGATTTTTCAATAAAACCCTTAACGGGTGTGTGTTGTGTTTCGAACTGTTGCACTATCTTGTTGGGTTTTGCATTTCGGTTAGAATTAAAGAAATGCTTGCAAGGAAAAATACACGAATTCAGCTTGTGGGAGTTCATGCATTGTTTTCTTGTTTGATTCAGTCGATACCTTGTTGTTTTCACTTGTTGAGAAGGATACTGTTGAAACTCTTGAAGATGCATGATATATCAACTTCTGTATATGATATGTCATGGGTAATATACGTTATTGATGCTGTTGAACTTCATTAAACAAAATTACGTCTTGTTTTCTGAGGAAGTACAGTTGTGAATGCATCTTGTTATTGAATACTTGAGTTGATAGTATTTTGACTTCTGAAGGAGTTTTTAATGGAGAATATTACTTGGGTTCGATTTATTTTAAATCATTGATGCGTATGTTATGTTTTCCTCTCTGTGTAACTTAGAGCGGATATTGTTTTTTTTTTTGGGCTCAGTTGGAATCCTTGTTACTTAACCAATATTTTGCTTCTGTATAGGCCTGAACAGTGAATATTATCATTAAAATGCATCCATCTTGTATAGCAGCTTCTGTAGAAGTTTATTTGTAAAATACCACATGAGTAAGACCTCTTTTTTATCCTGGAGGCGTATATTATGTTTTCCTTCTGAATTTTCTCAGTTGTGAATACTGTTGTGAAATTCTTGAGTCGTGGTCTCATGAAATCAATTTCAGTATAAACCTGTTTAGAGCATTAGTGGTATGGATACAGTTAGAGAATTGAAATGATGCGAAGTGGCTTGATTTTCGATTTAACCTTCGCTATACATGTATAACGTTCGGACTCTTATTTTAATTTCTCGTGTTCCTTCTGTCTGTCGTTGTGGAAAGTAAAGGAAGAGTTTTCTTTTCATAACTTACTTGGTTGAGACCTTGTTGAAATTGTTTCCTGAAAAATGACTCCTTTGTTAGTCATGGCTGTGTTATTTTAAATTCTGTTCCAGTTAATGAGGTTGTGCATGTTGTGTGGATTCAGTACGAATATCTCTACATAGGCATAGGGAAAACATCATTTGTTTTAATGTTGTTGAGCCTCTCGGTTGACTGTGATAAAAAGGTTGTTTTTTTTATTACGGCCTTGGAAACTAAGTCCTCGCAGAGTTTTAGTTGGGATGAGATTGAGCTGTACGTTGCTGGGTGGAATTGTAGTCGTGCTTGTGCATAGTTACGTCTTCTAATAGTATGAATATCCAGTCTTGAGCTTGACTGAACTCAAGAGCTGATTTTGTACCTCAACAAGCGGTGACATTGGATACTCTTCTCATTTGTTGATTGTATGGAAGGTTATGTGGGTCTGTTAATAGATTTTCATTACTGTCTTGGCGCGAAATCTACTGTATTTCTTGGAGGCTACAGGAAGTTGTTATAATTCAATTCTAACAAAACTGTGGTTCTTCTTATGGTCTCGTTTGACTTATTCGCATGTGTATAAGGTGAGTGCTTACTCTTAAGGAGACGGTACAGTCATGAGCATGATTGGAAGGGAAATATGAATGATTCGTTTTCTTTCTCTTCTGTTGTAAAGTATATGTTGATATATTTTTTATCTAACTGTTGGAACTGTTTGAACTACTGCTGGAATCATGGGTTGTTATGATATTCATTTTACTATGATGAATGTAATGATCTGTCTGATGTTTGTTGTCCTGGGGATTCAGATGGATAGTTGTCTTAGATACTTTCGTTCTTCTTGATCCCTAATATTTTGATGAAATATGTTTACTTGTTGGGTGAATTGATCTCATTTAAACAGGGTGTTTAATGAAAACAATTGATGGATTGCAATTGTTTTAAGAGTTAGTGCTTATCATGCTCAGTTCATCGAACTGACCCATGTTGACAATTTTTGCAGATGGATGCCGTAAGTGGTAAAAGCACGCAGATCTGATAGGATGATCAGATTGTTTAATTTGATTTTATGTTGAATTACAGCTTGATTTTCTAAATGTACTATATGAGGAAAGATGTTCTTCTTCCGTTGAGTATTGTATCAAGTATGCTGAATGCATAAAATGTAATTGTTTAGCTCTGAAAGGAATGGAAATAAATATTTGTTACTTATGTGTTGGTATTATTATTTGATAGTTTGACTTTCTTCGGTTTAAATACCTGGAGGGAATTGTTATCATTGTATAATTTGGAGACTTTTGTGATTGTCAATGTAAGCTTGCAAGAATATGAGACTGAATTCTTATGATTGTTTAGCAGTTCCAGTATGTTCTATCTGAAGCTAAATTGAAATTTAGATCACTGTCTTTCTGAAAGATAGGGTTAAAATAAACCTAAGCCGAACGCTAAACAAGCTGAATTAAATTATTAATCCCTAGTCTTGATTAAGCCAGGACAACATTTAATTGGATTCTTAATCATTATATCTTGATACTTATAAGTACGATATAAATTCAGTAAAGAGAACTGAAATAAACCAAAAAGGGGTTCTGATGGCAATCACATGTGAAGATTATGGGTTATTGCCCAATTTTGTGAATTAGAATTATGTATATTCTATGAACTCCCTGATGGAACCTTAGCCTTAATAACTTCTCTGTGTAAAGGGTTTTATTAAGAAAGGTCATTCTAAGGTGAGGAACCCAGGGATCGGGAAAGGCTAACCTTAGGGGAACGTCTTTTAATATAATTTAAACTCAATGTGCATAACGCTTATTAATAAGTAGATCTTTTCGAGGTGGATTTAAAGGTTGACGGCACAAGTCAACTGCAGGGTTGTACCTTCGAGAAGATTAGGATCTTCTCGAAGATACAACAATGCAGGTGACTTATGACGACACCCTTTGCATTGATCGTTAAGATTTACACCTTTAACTCGAACAAGTTACTCTGGGACCGATTAGGAATGTGGTCACATTATAAGGCTGCCTAAGAGATTCAGGGTATCTTGACACACTAGTTTAACTAGGGTTGAACTAGTATGTCATCGTATCCCTAGTCCTCGTGGGCATCCATATAACGTTGTCACCTTACTAATCCATTTCCGAGTGAATAATTTGGGATAGGAGTGACTGACAGAAGTCAGTATAAGACGTTCTATATAACAAAGGAATGGGGTGAAGGACGTATTCCAGATTGACGAGTATGCCGTTAAGGAATACGAGACATAAGCAGTATGTTTCAAATCTTTGGCCAAAGTATCGCAAGCTGTTGATTGCGTTGTCCTGAGTCACCTGGTCTAAGGGATGAGATGCTGATGAATAATGGTAACAATTATTCAGTTAGGTTCCTTGGACAGAGCATTCTGAATCCCAGAATAGGGAAGAGAACCACGAGAGTGAAGTGTTAAATGAAAACACCAACTCTTATTACTCATGAATAGATTGGTAGATTACTGAGTCATGGAATGAGTAGATCGGATGTACTCCAAGTCATTACAGCTGCATATGGTTATCTGTTATAAGAATGGTTGCTTGATTTTTGAGTTCTAAATTATGTATTTAGAACCTGGAAGCATTTATCAAAAAAAATAAAAATTGACTTGTTCTAATGTATAAAATGAGGATGTTACAATTGTTCTACTGTCGAGATGGGTTTGAGCTGTCATTATGAAGTAAACACGACTAGGATGTTCTTATCACATTTTGAAGAAAATGATCATTTATTTTCTAGAATTATTAAAGAAATGAGTTCTTCCTTCTGCTGTTTTTAATTCTAAAGAAATAATAATTGGGTTTCTTTGATCACTTGGATTCAGCTTGACGGAAGTGACAGTGATATTTTGACTAATTTTCTGAGTGTTGTGTTTTTCTGTACAAACGAAATATTGAAATGTTTCGTATGATTCTGATTTTGCACAGTCATTTAAAATAAATGAAATCGACCTGAATAATTCTTGTGGAGTTTGAAGAAAATGGTTGTTTTCTTATTGAAAGGTTAAAGGAATGAATTCTTCTCTTCTTGCTGTTTGAATTCTGGAAATAGCAATAGAGCTTTACTGTACATTATAAATTGGTCTTGTTGTAGGTAACAACAATGTGAAAATTGTTATTATGAACTGTATGCGTTCATGGATATAGAAGGACATGTGAATAAGTGATTACTTGGCTGTATAACTGTTTATTTGGTTAAAAATATAGTGAAAGAAGTATCGAATCTTCTAGTACAGCAAGTACATAGTATGCATCTTGATACTGCTTGTTCTATGATAGTAAGATGTTTTACTAACCTATTTATGGCATTCGTATGAGCCGGAATTAAATGAAGTATTGATAAGGATGATAAGTTCTTCCTTGTTTTCATTTAAAGCTGATTATGAATGAAATTATTCTTGCTGCTGGAAAGTTAATTCCGAATGGATTTTGTAAGTTTCACTCTGAACTGTTATCTTGATTTGTGTCTCGTTTGGATTCAATTTTTAGGATAGTTATGAGGAAATAAATAGGAATGTGGATGGATAAGTTGGAAAAATGATCTTTTCTTCTCTCATACAGTTGGAAATCTGTAATCGTTTAGGAATGAATTTTGTAATTGCTTGGGTTTAAGCAACTATATGTATTGATGTTTTCTTATATCATCTGCACTTGATTGCTAGAAATCAAATGAGTTGCATGAATTGAAAGGAAAGTAATTGGTTTCCATATCAGTTAAAATTTTTATCCTTTGCATTTATTACTAATGAAAGGAATAGAAAGGATCACAGTTATGTTATAACAGCAGTATGATACTTGTATTCCTAGTTCTTACAAATGTTGTAATCTGGAACTACTGAAGGAAATTGCATATTGTATGGTTATGTGGGAAATAGGACAACAATTCTTTGGCTGATTTGGATGGTATTTAGATGGTTCAATTGTTATGCTGTCCATTCTTTTTGATGCTTAATTTTTGATTGATGTTCATATTGTTGTTTCATAAAAGCAGGGTTATTTTATTAAGACAGTTAATTAAAGCACCTCATTTTAATGACAAGTGCTTAATATGCTCAGTTCAATGAACTGACTCATGCAAGTAATTTTACAGATGGAATTTGATTAGAACAAAGACATGGCTATTTTCTGATGCTTCTTTTGATTGTCTGAAGATGAATTGTAATTGTTAGTTATTATTCCTCTACGAGGAATTGTGAAAAGAATAAAGTACATTCTTCTATCTATGAGTTGTAATGATGTTTTATATAAACAAAGTCCAGTCAGTTGGATTGGCAGATGTATGGATTATGAAATGGATTGATGAATACAAATACAAGTGTGATATTTTAATAACTATATGCAGTTTGATATTGTTGATTAAATTGGAAATATAATGTTATTTCTTGATTTTCCCGAATTATTTAATTATCCTTGGATGGATTTAAAAGGAACTGATATCTATTCTTACCTAAATACAACTTTTAAGTTGAAATGTGTAATTAGTTCATACTTTGGGTTAAGATGAATTTTTAATTGACATTAAAAGGATTAGGAAGAACATGATTCCCTAACTGATAGGTATTTAGGATTAGCGTGGAAGATAAGGAATATCAATTAACTTAGGAGTAACCGAACATCGTTTTCCCCCCCCCCCCCCCCCCCCCCCCCGAACTCCATTAATAGCCTCTATTGTTAAATTCAGAAAGAAAGGATATGGGATAAATATATCCAGGGCTAATGGACCTTAACTATGTAAGGTTAAGGAGAATAAATGAATACATTTATTGGGAATTAGACCTCGTTTAAATGACGTCTAATAAGCTAGAATTCTGAAATTAGTTACAGTTGTGAAAAACTTGGTTAAGTTAATAGGTTAAACTTATCACGTCTGTCGGTAACGGGCTGCTTAATCCAATGATTAAGAAGAGAACCAAGTAGAGAAAATGCAACCCTTCGGTACGAAGGAGAAAATGCATAGCAAGCTAGAAGATGGATTTAGTCTCTCTTAGCTACATACAACTGTAACGGGGACGAGGATAAAGGATCAACATGGATACTAAAAGTTGATCTTAAATATTAAGATCATATCCAAATCACTTGAGTAGGATGTGTACTCTCGATGGGAGGATTCTGTAGGACATTGACATATGCCATCTACAGCATGGTGTCTTCATGAAGACGGGTTCTTCATGACGACACAATGTTATAGCTGACATATTACAATGCCCTCCCGAATTAAATCATCAAGAATACATAGGATGAATGTGAAGTTCTTAGCTGGGGATAGGAGTATGATCACGTATACGGAGTGACTCTAGAGGACTAAAGATAGCTAGACACACGGAGTCGTGGGGAATGACACCGTATGTCTACGTATCTTTAGTCACCATGAGTGCCTTCCTATATTCGTTCATATTACTAGTTGGAAATTAGAAGTTTGAATCTGACCTTAAATTGAAAATACTGGTAGGAACCAAGAAATACCATTCTAGATAACATGTGAAGTGAGGTGAAGGACGTATTCCATTGGTGTGTATCACATCCAGGAATATGATCATGCAAAGCATGTGAAAATCTTTGGCCAAAGTATCGCAAGTGCTGGTTGCGTTGTCCTAATCACTTAATTTAAGATGCAGGATGTCATATGAATATCAGTAATAGATATTCAGATAGGCTTTTTAAATGGATCACTTCGATAACCGGAAATAGTTAAGAGAACTTGTATATATAATATACTATGCATGAATGAACATGAAGGATATGTAGTTGCCGAGTCATGAAATGAGAGATCGTTGAAACTCTGAGCCATGAAAATGGGAGATCAGCAGTTCTTCGAGTCATTTACAGTAGCATATAGAATCTGTTATAAGATTTAATGGCACTAAATGTGTGTTCCATATTGCAAATATGTGAACAGAGAACATTAGTTTTAAAAGGAAATTGTGTGTCCCAAACTGTATTGTTTGGGTAGAGAACAATTATTAAAACTTGAACGTGTGTTTCAATTATATAATTCATAACAGAGAATGTTATATAAAAAAATAAAAAATTTCCCTTGTTCTAGTATCTTAAAATGGGGATGTTACACATAACATATATTCTAAAACTTGATTTACTCTTTCAGTTTGCCCATATGTTTTTAGATGATACGATGAACTAAAATTTAGCTTAGTTCCTAGAGCTGCATTAAGTGTTTGCCAAAATCTTGATTTCATTCTAGGATCTCTATCCAAAATGATTAACTTAGGTACTCCATGTAATCTAAAAATTTCATGTACAAATATTCTTGCTAAAATAGGAGAATCATCCTTCAGATTTCTAGTAATAAAATGTACTACCTTTGTTAGTTTATCAACAACTACTAAGATAACATCATGCTTATTTCTCGACATAGGTAACCCTTGTACAAAATCCATGCTTATTACCTACCATTTGTACTGCAGTATGCTATGAGGATACAACAAACCAGCTGGGTGCATATGTTTCGCTTTAACACGTTGATATTCAAGGCAATGTGTCAAAAAATCAATAACATCCTTTTTCATTCCTTTCAAGAAATATTGTTGTTTTATATCAGGAAGCATCTTAGTAATGCCAGGGTGTCCAGAAAAAGGTGAATTGTGAAATTCAGTTAATAATTTCTTTCTCAAATCATTAAGCAAAGGTACATAGACTTTGTTTTCAAATCGTAATATTCCTTCCTTATCAAAGCGAAAACATTTATACCTCAAATCATTAGGATTTGTAGCAAGTGTTGCTTTTACTTGTTAAAAGTAAGAATCAGATTCTATAACACTTTTTCCTTCATCCTTAAACTGAGTTCTAAGTGTTATAAGAGAAGAAATGTGCTTCCTACGACTTAGAGCATCAGCTACTCTATTTTCTTTTCCTTTAATGTAACTTATGTCAAAATCATATTAATACAAAAAATCTAACCACCTTCACTATCTTGCATTCATATTTGGCTGAGTAAAAATGTACTTCAACCCAAGATGATCAGTTTTCAACTCAAATGGTTTACCAAGCAGATAATACCTCCAAACTTAGAGTGCATGAACAATGAAATCAAGCTATAAATCATGTGGAGAATAATTCAACTCATATAACTTAAGTTTTCTACTTTTGTATGCTATAACATGACCACTTTGTAACAAAATACCTCATAGACCTTCACCGGATGCATGATTTACCACCATAAAATCTCTATTAGCATCTAGTATTGTAAGAATAGGTGCTGAAGTTAACCATTCCTTCAAGGTTTTAAATGTAATTTCACATTTCTCACTCCAAACAAACTTTTTATCTTTCTTCTGTAAGGAAGTTATTGGTGCAGCTATTTTAGAAAAGTCTTTTACAAATTTTCTTTAGTAACCAGAAAGTCCCATGAAGCTTCTAACTTCATGTACATTATTTGGTGCAGGCCATTCTGTTATAGCATAATTTAAGAAGGATCTACAAAAAATTCATCTTTACTAATTACATGACCCAAATAGTGCACTTCTGTGTCATAAAAGGAACATTTGGACAACTTACCAAATAACCATCTCTTTTTCAGAATTTCTAAAACTATTTTCAAATTCTCATGATGTTCCTCAATACTTTTAGAATATATGAGAATATTGTCCAAAAATATGAGGACAAATTTTTCCAAGTATTCTTGAAATATATTATAATACTTTAAGAAAGTCCATACCTTGTTCTGAAAGTTGTTTTATGAATATCCTCATCCTTAATTCGCAGTTGATGATATCCAGATTAAATATCTATCTTGGAATATATCGATGCTCCACGCATCTGATCAAATAAATCATCAATCCTAAATAGTGGATATCTATTCTTGATTGTTGTTTTGTTTAACATTCTATAATCAATGCACAATATAAGTGTTCCATCTTTCTTTTTCACAAAAATTACGGGTGCTCCCCAAGGTGAAACACTTGGTCTAATCAAACCCTTAGACAAAATTTCTTACAATTGAGCCTTAAGCTCTACTAATTCTATAGTAGTCATTTGATAAGGTGCTTTAGAAATAGGTTAAGTACCTGGTTTGATTTCAATTGTGAAGTCAAACTCCCTTTTGGGTGGTAGACCTAGAAATTCTTCCATAAATACATCACTGAAGTCTAGTAACAATGGATATTATTCCATAATATCGCTAATTTCTTTAGTTGATTCAGTAATTTTTACTGCATATAAGGTACATCCTTTATTTTTAGCCTTTTTAAGCTGCATCGTTGATAGTTTTCTAACAGAAATCTCACATTTCACACCCTGAATCTTTGTTGTTTTCTACAGGTCATCTAAACAACTAATGTGTTTTTCAAAATAGTCCACTTTAGCCTTATGTTCTACTAACCAATTAACACATATGATTACATCATAAGACCCTAAAGGTGTGACATAAAGATTAACTTCTATGGAAAAGTTAGGTAAATCAAGGACTGCTCCAAAAAGACACATACTAACCGTATGAACAACATTCTTACCATACTGTACAATCCATGTTTTATCCATGTTTCCAGCTTTTCTTTTTAATTTTGATGTTAAATTACTAGAAATGAAACATACAGTAGCTCCGGTATAAAAAAGAATAGTTATTGGTAAACCAAATAACTTACCTGAAACTTCTATGGGTGTGGCCTATTTCTCAGCATGCTTGTTAGCTACTGCAGCGGGTATCTTATGCTACTAATTAAGTTCATCCTTCTTCAAAGGACATTGATTTGTGTAATGATCTTTTCCATAGTTATAACAGCCTCCTACAGGTCCCTTCCTAGGATCAGGTTTAATTCCAACCTTAGAGTTATTTTTCTAACCCCCATAGGACTTCTGTACGTTATTATTGTTCTTGGCAAAGTTGTTTTGTGTAGTACCAGCAAACTTGTTTATTGCTGCTTTCCTATTTGCATCAGATGAAAAATTACTTTTCATTCTGAATTTCTTCCATGGTCCTTTCTTAGGTGCAAGAGAGGATGAAAAAGAGTTGGGATTTTTCTTTCTTACTTCCTCCTTATGAGCATAAATCACCTTTAATTTCTATTCCTGCCTTATGGCTTTTTCAACAACCCCTTCCATCATGATTGAGCTGTGAACATCCACCTCTCCTCCTATAATAGGATTTAATCCCATGATGAATTTCCATATCCTAAACTTCTCATCAGTTTAGTACTGAGGCAAATACTTAAGGAGTTTTGTATATCACTCCCAATACTCAGTTATAGTTAGCTTTCCTTGAGCTAAGTTCTAAAATTTAGTCATTTTCTGATCATAGTAAAGTTGTGGAAGCCATTGTTGCCTAAAGTAACCCTTAAATTAGTCCCATGTGATATAAGATTCATCAATGTTCAACTCAGCCTTGTGGATATCCCACCACAAATATGCTTCATGTGAACATTGATATGCTCCCCATATCACCTTTGTTTCTTCTGAGAAATTTCTTATTACAAAGTATTTCTCCATTTCACTAAGCCAATTCTCAACCCCATCTCCTAATGTGGTGCCATCAAACTTAGGTGGACTTATATTTTTTATGTCATTAGTGAGTTCTGATGCTAGCCTAGCCTTTTTTATTCTCAAGAAGAATAGGTATGTTAACATTGTTATTATCAACACCCACATTCACGTTGTCACCTAGAGGTGGTTGATTATTGTTATTAGCTTCTTCTTCCTCCTCATTACCCATTACTTGTTGTTCCAACACAGCCAAATGATCTCTTGTGTCCAATAGGGAAGCAAGGATCTCATCAAGTTTTTGGGTAGTTGCCACTCTTGCCTCAGGTGGAGGGTTATTTGCAACATTTCCTATTCTTCTCACCATTTTTTTTATAAGAAAATTTAAATTTCATCAGATTGTAGACACAATAGGTCTAAGATTTACAACCTTCAGCTCTAATACCAAGATGTAACATTCCCATTTTAAGACTTTAGAATCAAGAGAATATTTTTTTATTTATTTTTATAATAATGTTCACTCTTCTAAATAAAGTAATATTTAGAACAAACATTCCATGTCGATCAAATTCAATGGATAAACGTATGCAACTATAATGACTTGGTGATTCACTGATCTATTCATTCCATAGCTCGGTAAGCTACCGATCTATTTATGTTATCTTATGTATTGAATACATATTATATACTTCATATACTTTTTCATCCTACCCTACACCAGGTACTGAGTGGTATGTTTAAAGAACATATATGAATATCTGTTACCAATATTCATCTAATATCACGTTGTTTTAAACTTGGTGACATAGGACAATGCAACCAGAAGTTTGCAATACTCTGGCCAAAGATTTATAACATACTATGTATATCACTATTCCTTGATGTCATACTCATCATTTTGGAATATGTCCTTCACCTCACTCTTCTATTATCATGATTGGTCTCTACTGACTACCATTAGTCCACTTGTTCTAGGTTTTACCCTAGCCCTAGATAGAAACATAACCTATTATAGGAAGATGCTCACAAATTCTTAGGGTAGATGGGCATACTCATCTGACCTAAGTCATTCGAATGTGCAAATGTACCTTGAGCATTTGGAAGCTAATTCATATCCTAAATATGCTCCTATTTAGACCCAGAGAGAAACTAGGTTCAAGTCTGAGTTCCAGATGTGTGTAGACCTAGATGATCAATGTAGAAGGGTGATGCCACATGTCAAATACAATGTTGTATTCTCGAAAAGACCTAAGCCTTATCGAAAGTACATCCTTGTAGTTGGTGTGTGCCAACATCCCATAGAAACTACCTCATCGAGATGTACATACCCTCGAGGAGATTGTTAATAAATTATTAGTTTGGATTAAAACCTGATTACAAGAACCATGCCAAACACTAATCCAATGCTCAATAAGTTCTTCCTAAATTTTCTTCATTTAGCCCACTAAGAACTTCATTATTTTCATAGTCATTTTTAATAATTGATCATATAGTTAAACTATTAATTAACCGTAACTGTGTAACGTTATAATATGTCTTATTCAAAAAGTACAATTAGTTTTTATAAAGATTCAACATCTAAATATATCCAATATAAGGTAGACTTCATAAAAAATGAAGTCTAATAAAATTGTAATCATACTTGTAAACCTTTTTGGTTTATTTTCCATTGAGAAAGAGAAGAGTCTTTCTCTACAGGTTAAGTATTGGGGTTTATCCTACCCAATGTCCACTTTTTCTTAATGTATGTTCATCACACGTTATATTACTATGTTATATAGTTTAGATAATGAATATCATATTTTGTAACTTAACAGGCTGCATCACAAGTAGGGAAATTGAACTAAATACCTTTATCCAACTTATGAAAAGATAACCAATTAACATAAAAATAATATAAAGAATATCAACAAGATAGAATCCATCTCATTCATATGAGTACAAAATAATTTACACAACCAATGCAGGTAAACTCTCAAATTTCAATTCATCTTTATAACTTATACACTTACAAGACTTATGCATTTAGGTATACTGCATAACAACCGTATTCATTATAAAATAATACTACTTTTCTTTTTCATTACAATCTGAAGAATGAATCAAAATTCTTCACAAGGAAATATATTTAATTTAGCCAATGCATCATATAAGTTTTGCCTTCTTTTATCACTTACGAGGTCCATTTGTAAAAATTGCTAGCACAGGTTAGTTCAATGAACTAAGCATACTAAGTACTAAGCCTTAAAATGAGGTGCATTCCAATAATTGTTCCATTAAAACAACTCTATTGTAATGGGACTATTATTAAATAATAAATATCAATATAAGTAATAGTAAATGGAAAATAAGTACGTTTAACCAATTGAATTTACTTTCCAAGAGAAGAACAAAATATAATCTACTATATCTTCCTTACTAATTAAAGTTTAATTGACCCTATCAATTATCTTTTAGCAAGCATCAAATCATATCATCTCATTGTTCCCAATTATATCATAATAGAATACAACATTTATTCTTGCTTTAAACAAAAGAAGGGTTTTAAAGCATGGTTCTCATTAGGATGATTCATCTAACTCCTAAGAAAAATAAAAATAAGAGCCATTACAAACTATGCTCAATACACAAGACATCTGAAAAACTGAAACAAATTCATAACATGAATTAATGGTTTCATTTAAAGGAAAACTACCTTAAAATTCAACATTTAAGATATTCATTAGAAAAGAATCCCATTTAAAACCAAGGAGATAAGGAGAATCAAACTGTCTACCTACAAGTCTAAATCTACTTACACATGTTAGAAGTTAACATTTAAAGATCAGAAACCAACGTTCACAAATCAAGGTAGACTTATATAGGCATTAATCCCCACTCGATTCCATCCAAGGAGGATACATAAAAAGATAGAGTGCAAGAAACAAAACTTACTCATCACGAACCAAACAAAGCAAGGCCTGGTCAAACTAACAGTCTGTCAAACCAGCTTATATTTTCATTCCAATAAAACTAAATAATCTAATATCTTCCTACATCATTTCTACAAATGATTTGAACAAGGAAGACCAAACAAATCATAAAGAAATCTCCATTTCATAAGAGAATCAAATAGAAAACCAATGAACTTATCCTAGCAATAGAAAGAAGGGATTTGAATTAGAGAATGTTCCAATCAATAATTCATTTTATTATACTAACAAATGAATTTCACTATTAATTTAAACATAGAAATTCATAAGCTAGTTCCTAGGAGAGAGAGAACAAAATCAACTCATAGTAAGAAGAAAGCACAATTCCATTTTTCTTACAATTCCTTTCCTTCAATAAACACGACTTTCAATTCCATTCTATGATTGAATACGTATAAGAGTACTAAAAACAACTTTTTGATCCAAAGGAATCACATTCCTTTCTTTTTACAAGGACACAAGGTTTATTTACTATATCCAACAAGAGATAGAAAAACAAACTGATCAGAAGTATGAATTCAAACTCAAAGACTAAAATCCCATTGTCAGGTTTAAACATTGAATTACAAAAGAGTACTAAGTTCTCGATTCACTAAGCACTAAAAACAAAATCAATTTGAACATAGACAAAGTAATCCCATAATAACAATTCATAGCACAAAAGAAATAAACTCTTCTTTTAAATGAAACCCAAAGCTTATTTTAAAAGAACTGAAGATGTGGGTTTCCACAAAATAGAGGGGAAAATAATACCCCCATTAAAATTCCATTGCGATCTTAGAAAAGATGAAACAATTCTCAAAAAGGAATTACCAAATCCATTCATCAAACAAAGATATTTTTAGTTAAGATCTCAAGAGTTTACCCAACAACTTAGCCAACTATTCTCCCAGTTTTCTTTGAGCAAGAGTTCAACAAAAGAGTTATAATTTTTAAACTTTTAATACACGTAAAACCCAACTCAAAATACCTTAATAGAGTCGAACACGAAGTCTCAACAAAAGTTAGGAGCTACACAAGTATTTGAATACGAGGGGAGTATAAAATACAACCTTCCTTTAACAGTTCAGAGTTACACGAGTCTCTTGTCATAGGTTTAGAAAAACATGGAGTTCTCATTCCAATTTATACTTTAAACAAGAATACCTAATATCAGCTCAAAATGAAACATGAGTTTCAACAAGAGTTCAGAACTATACAAATAACAAAATATGAGTGTGGTGTAAAACATGAACTTTCAATAACATTTTAGAGAAACACAAGCAATAAAATACATGTTCAGAGCCATATACGAACTTTGAACAATAGTCTAGATCTACCCAGGATTCCAAACACAAGTTCAGAACAACAACAATCTCCAGCACAAGTTCATATCAAAACACAAATCCCAAATACAAGCTCAAAAGGAACTCAAGTAAAAACAAAAAATTCAACAAGATCATATGGAACTCAAGGTTCCCATATAGTTCATAATCCACATAATGCAACGAAGGTCAGTTCCAACACAACAACCTCAAATACAAAATTTTAGAAAAGGAAAATAGAGCTATTAATACAAGCTTTGCATGCATGTATCACTATTAAACTATCACAAAGACAGTTTCAAAACCAACATTATTTTTTCCATGGATTCATATCCAAGATAACAGAGATTCTAAAACCTAGCAAACAAGTAACCAGATAAAACATGCAAGCCAAGAATCTCAAAATAACAGACTTGTTTTAATGAAAAATTTAGAGAAGAGTAAGAAATCTTAGATATTAGAGCCTATCATGCCTGATAGTGCTTTTTCCAAATCAAAGGAGACCTCCAGCCAAGCTCTCAACTTCTCCTCTTCTCCATGAAAGATCAAATGACCATATTATTTTTCCACATTGTCTCTTATACATCCCACGAACCGAAAATAGGTCTAAGACTTCAAAAATATCCATTAAGTGTAGTTCAATCTATTGGTTTGAAAAACCAGAGAGCATGCAAAGTGAAAATCATGAAACATGCAAAGTGAAACAACCCTAGACAAACTTGGTTGCATGCCTTCTAAGACGGTTTGTGCACGAAAACCAAAAATAATAAATTTCATTTATTCAAAATTTCTTACCTATCCTTCCTTTCCACCGCCTTCCAAGTCTGGTGATTTCCAAATCAAATTTAACATGAAATTCCTCTTTTAGTGATAGTTCCACATAAGGCCTGCCAATTCACTAGCCCTTGCCAAAACTAGCAGTACCCTATGCATTAAAAACCTTATCAATAAAATAAATGCCATTGGAACTATCACCCTCAATGCAAGCGACCACCTAATTCCCCTTTTATACCCATTATTTTAGGATAGATCAAATTTCTTAGGTGATATCTTAGGTAGTTTATAATACATACCTTAGGATATAACCCTAACAACTAATTTCCACCATAGGTCTTAACACATAGCGTTAGGTAGTTTCCAAATAGGTTAGATTAATTCAAAACATAATAGTTTTAGGCATTAGGTTAGAATAAGAATTCTATTAAGTGACATAACCTAGGTAGAAAATATTCTTACCTAGTTTAGGATTCCGTGGGATTGCCCTTTTTAGGATCCTGAATCCTTCCTATGCCGTGAACAGGTTGTATTTTCATGTTCGTCAGCAATGTCCTACCATGATCGATCTCCAAGGACCCAAGCATGACATTCAACTGAATGGAAATACGTTCACACAAAAATCAAAGAAGTTGTAACAACAAGGTTCAGTCAATATGTCTCTTAATTCATAGAATGTCAATTTATCATTCATTCCAAAGAACAGATTTAACACATTCCTTGGATCATTTAAATTTATCCAAGGATGATTCAAAATAATAGATAAGTTTATAACTCTTAAACTAGATTGCAACTCATCTAAAACAAGTGAAAATGGATTTAAGGAAGCCATTCCAATTTAGTGAAAGGATCTTAAGAACAAAAATGATTTTTCCATATCAAGCATGATCTCCAACAATTAAAAGAACATATCTTTATAAGGAAAATCACATGTCAACAATTGAAATGCAAAGGAAGAAAATAACAAATGTCAAGGGTGTTACAATAACTCATTCTAGGATATGGCATGGTTCTTTATAATCATTTACATTTAAATATATGTTATAAGATGATGCATTCTCATAAGACTCACATAAAGGAGAGACTTGGCACCCAGGCGGGCCTCGGGTAAGTGCCAGTGCCTGCTGGGTGATAGGATGGTGTGCATTGGTTTAGACTATTGGTATAAGGGTATAAAATATGACTACATCTTGGTTTTGTTTTTGGGACATATTTTCGAAGTTATTGTGAGAAATGGAATGCATCTTTGTCCATATGATGCATGATGACAAAGCATCTGACCTTAGAAGGTGTTGAAACATGGTTGAAGAGCATGGAGGATTAGTTTTCTCAAAGATTTGGCATTGGACCTAAGTTAGAAACACGTAGATGGGTAGAAGTGAACCTATACCATGAGTTGTATGAGACATTATTTTGTTGCTTCCCAATAGAACTATATGAATGGCTTTCAGAATACGCATCCAGATCAAGCTGGTACTATAGATCATCCGTATTGACCCAAGATGACTATCAGAGGCTGCAGGGTGTAGATATGACTTGGACACGTGTTGTTGATCACTGGTGGAGGAGGTTACTGACTAGTTATAATCTTAAATATGCCATTTATATGTATTACTACCCAGAAGTTGTTGAGTTTGAGTTTCTGAGGGAGCCTAGAGGATCATTTTTGTGTGTTATTCCTTTGACTATGAAGATCTTGGTCAATACTTTGAGTTTAGAAGCACTCCCCATGGTTGGTTAAATATTCTCTGAGCACTGGGAGAGGAAGATAGGGTAGAGGAAGATGGAAAACATTACTAAAGCTAGGGTGGAGGAAGATGGTTGAAAAGGAAAGGAAGGAGAGATGACTCAAGTATAGTGAATATCATGAAAGGGAGATGACTAGACAACGTGAGGTTATAAGTGTGATGTATCTATGGAGGAAGACATTATGGGAAGGAGTTGAGGTTCATGCAGAGGATGTGGAGCTTATGCAATCTGTGCTACCCCATCTTGGCAAGTGTAGGAGAGAGGAAACTTTAGCTTCTGATGAGAGTTCATCACATGGAGAGAGAAGAGTCATCAGGGCTTATCTAAACCCACCTAGCAACCAATCCCTGGAATTTGGTTTTCCAGATCAAGGGAGAAGTATTGTTAACCCATTTGCTATCAGTTGGAGTGACCAATCTGCACCCAGGAGATATAATTTGTCATTTGGAACATCCATGGCTACACACACCATTCCTATATTTGGAGGAATCTTTAGACAAGGTGTAAGTACGTAAGGATTGGGAATAATGTCTAAAAGTGGCACAAAACATACAACTAGTAGTGGGATGATATCACAAACCATCAGTGCGCAATTCAGTGGGATGCTGGGAACACTGGGCATGAAAACTTCTGGTCTTTTTTTTTACTACAGGAGGTGGATCTTGTTGGTCAGGAGGAACAAGACTTGGTGGATCTAGTGGATCTAGTGGTGGAGGAAACACTAGAGGTAATCAAGGCTCTAGATCAGGAGGACAAGGACCCCAACCACCCCCCAAATTATTTTTTGAGATGTCTTTGTACTTACCAGACTATAGGGGTATTGAAGATGATGTAGAGAATGTGCACAAGTGTGAACTACTATGATTCATGAAAGGAATCACTACCCTGGAGTGGAAGGAAAGTCAATTTGCAATAATGTTGTAAGGGTGTGCACATAATTAGTATAGAAAGTATGAACCCTATCAAATGGTGGTAGAATACAATGCATTGAAGAACTCCTTCCTAGTAGAGTTTCATATCCCTGAGTTTGAGCAAAAAAACATTAGTGATATTAAGGAGATCTAGCGGGGAATGGTAGAGATTGTGTGGCAGTATGACATGAATTTCAAGACTCTCTTGTCAAAATTATCTTATGGCATTCATCCTTCTCAACATGCTCAATGGTTATTCAGAGGATTGATAACACCATTTAGAAGGGCTCTATCACACAATAATTTCATAGACCCATGCAAGGCATTGGAAGCTTCCCTGCATGCCGAAGCTATTGGAAGAATTGACACTAGTGTTATCCCTTTTCTAGAGGCTCAAATTCTTGTAATGGCCAAGAAGTTAGAGAAGTTATCTGCAAACTCAACGCATGAGGTTCTTGGTGGTATTTTGTGTATAGACTGTAAAGTGGAGGGCATGCAAAGGATATTTTCCCTCGGAAGTCAATGCATGCTATGTCAATAGATTGTGATATTTTCCATGGGGATCATGATGTAAGTAGATGCCTTTTATTCCAACATGCAATCCTTAAGAATGTTTCTTTCTATTGCAATATATGTACCTCTACAACCCATGATACCAAGGATCATAGACAGATTAGTCAAATCCATGATGCTATTGATCTGGGTGTGCACCAGACCAACCTTACAAGTAATTCAAAGGATGATGACAGCCATTATGAAGGGCGTGTAGAGGGAAGAACATGTGGAAGAGGTTTTCACAGAGGCTTTCATGGTCACAGTGACCACGGTAGAAGATGAAGTGAGTTCCCATGAGGAACCTGCTCTAATTATGGATCTACAGAGCATTACAAACATGAGTGTCCTGATATATTACAATGCTCATGGTGTGGAAAGAAACATAAGTACAAAGAATGTCTATAACTTTTATGAGCATATGAACCAATAGCACCAGAAGAAAATAGGTACTGGGATGGTGAGCATCAAGAAATCTGATTCGCAGTGGATGCCAAGAGTGGTGTGTCACTCAGGACTAGAACCTGTACTAGTGATGATGCGGGTAGAGGCCATCCACGCCAGGGAGATGCCAAGACCAAAGACACTAGTTTTAAGAGAGGAAGTAGTACATGGAAATTATCAAAAGACTATAGATGTGATTTAGAGTTTACAAGGGGAGATCCAAAGTCTGAAGGAGTAATGAAGGTAGTTATAACAAAGTAATAATGCTGAGGTTCCAAAGGATGACTTGGATGAGGTCACAGAAGTATGTAAAATGCTAAGGCAAGAGAATATTATTACCTTACTAAGAGAATTGCTAAGAGAGAAGGTACCACGTGTAGAGTAGAGCACGAAAGATAGGTTTTACATGCAAACCTCCCCCTCATAGCCTTGAATATGAAAAGGAGATTACTTTGAATGTAGTTATTGATGGGTGGTTTATGAGAAATATTCTCATCGACATAGGATTAGAGGTCAATGTTCTTACCTTAGATGCCTGACATTAGATGGGAAATCCTGTGTTGAAACCATCTTCGAATGTGTTGTATATGGAAAATAATAATAAGGAAATGCCCATTGGAGTCCTAAAGGATGCAGTTATCACCAATCAAGGGGCCAAGTTCACTAGAGACTTTGAATTATTGGTGCTCGCCAAGGAAGACAACTTTCCAGCATTGCTTGGGTGCCCATGGCGTTACAAGAATAATGCTAACCTATAGTTTTAAAAAGGGTATATTAGTTTTGAGAAAAAGGAAGAAAGGGTGATCATCTGTTTGAAATATGGGAATTCAGTGCCCTATATTGATCCCTTAGGAGAAGAATTACTTGACAGAATCTATGTGCGCACCATTAGAGATCCTAAGGTAATTCACTGCATGGAGGGATTTATCTAGTTTGAATATGCTCAGTCCTTGAGTGATACCACTAGTGTGACATGTGAAAATTGGGCACATGGGACTTATGAGTTAATTGGGTGAAATTTAAGAAGATCTGTAACAAGGGTTTAAAAGGCACTCTTAGTCAAGCACCTGGGAGGAAATAAGTTGTCAAGTTACTCTGGAGGGGCATATCCTAAAATTTTCTTACGGGAAACGGAAGATCAGTTGAAAAATAAGGATAAGAGAAGAGGAATAATCAGTTATAACCTACTCAAAACTACAACGCGCTAGTAGGATACACATTGGGAGAACCTCTTGTAGTGGTGCAAGGTAAGGATCACATTTTTTGTAAGGTTTTCTAAGTGTAATGAGCCCATGCTCATACAAGAATACCATGGCAAAGAAACCACTTAATTTCATATCCAATCATTCCAGGAGGCATGGATGGGAAGTGCAGAAGCATTACTACCTTCGTTATGGGTACATAAGTTGTATTCCACCTTACAAGGTTGTGCGCATGCTTGGTACGTTCATTTGGAGATGTTTCATTAGATGGGTAATTGACAAGAGTTGGTGGCTGATTTCATTCAAGTTTTCAATTATATGAGTACCAAACCATTAGTGGATAAGGCGTTGCAAGTGATCAAGTGACTTTTGATGGGAGATAGTGTTATGGAAAAGGATAGACTACTAGAATTTCTAGGTGAGCCTTATTTGGTGACACGCCTTAGTGAAGAAGAATTAGAGGAAGTATAACTTGAGCACGCATGAATGGAAAAAGAAAAAGGAAAAATGGTGTATGTAATAGATGCAGAAGAGATGGATACTTTGTATGTTAACCATTCAGAGGGTATGCGTGAATTCATAAACAACGCTGATGAGTGATCACTCACCTACCATGATCCCTTGAAAATAAATAAGATTAACATTGGGATGGAGGTAGAGCCTAAGGAAGCTATCATCGGTGACTATTGGTCAGAAAAGGAGGTTTTAAAGATCATTGATCTATTGCAAGAGTTCCAAGATTTTTTCCCTCATGGCTACCATAAACTCAAAGGAATTCACCATTCCTTAGGGAAGATGAAGATCAATTTGAAGGAATGTGTGTGCTAGATTCGGAAGAGGCCTTATCGAATGAATCCAAATTTATACGTATGATTTAAGGAAGAAATAGACAAAATGATAGCATCTGGTATCATTAAGGTAGTGGAAGATTTAGAATGGATAAGCCCAATGGTTATCAATATTAATAAGGATGGTAGGATAATAATCTACATTGACTACATGGATCTGAATGCAGTGTGTGTCATCGATCCCTTCCCAACACCCTTTACTGAAGAAATTCTAGAGGGAGTAGCTGGGTGCGAAATCTACTCTTTCATAGATGGGTTCTTAGGGTACCATCAAGTCAGGATTGCAAGGGAAGACTAGAGAAAGACAACTTTCACCATTGGATGGGGAATTTTTACCTACACATCTATGACTTTTGGATTCAACAATGCACCTTTTGTGTTCTCGTACATTGTGGTACAATCATTTAAGGACTTCATCCATAAGTTTCTTCAAGTTTACCTGGATCACTGGACTATGTATGGATTGGTGAAATACCATTGTGAAAACTTAAGGTCGATGTTTGAGAGATGTCAACAATTAAGGATATCCCTCAAGATAAGAAAATGTGTCTTTGTTACTCCATTTGGAACCTTGTTAGGACACATTATATGCAAAGAAGGTTTGCTAGTAAATCCCACTAAAGTTGCAGTTATTATAGGATTAGGGGAGCCTAGTAGCAAAAGTGTGGCACACCAATTTATTTAGCATAAAGAGTATTACAAGAAGTTCATCAAGGGATATGCCAAAATCATTGCACCCTTAGAGGAATTGTTGAAACAAAAAGTGTCTTTCATTAGGGAGAGGCACAACAAAAGGCATTTGACACTTTAAAGGATAGACTTGTCATGGTGCACATATTACGTTTTCCTTCTTGGGATAAGCCTTTCCATGTGCATTTTGATGCCTTAGGAACAACTATGGGAGAAGTGCTAGCACAACCTAGTGAGGGAATTTTTTATCATCCCTTGTGCTTTCCGAGAAGAAAGTTGACACCAGTAAAGAAAAATTACACAATTACTGAGTGCAAAGCTTTGTCTATAATCTGTGTGTTGCATAAGTTTAGGTAGTATCTGTTGGCAACACCATTTATATTCTACAAAAACCATATGTCATTGAAATACTTAGTCAACAAACATGTTCTACAAGGGTGCATATGTCATTGGATCCTGCTATTTCAAGATTTTGAGTTCATAGTGGTCAAAAAACCAGGAAAAAGTAATTAAGGATCTCACCACTTATCAAGGATTAATTCAGGGGAGAACATGAAAAGCATTAAAGATACCATGCTAGACACGTAACTATTTAGGTTACGGTGCAAGCCCTCAGATTTGGAAGATATTGTAGTATTCTTAAAAATAAGTGTGGCATCAGAAGGGAAGAAGGCCCTAGAGAGAAAGCAATTAGCAATTCGGGCCGCACCTTACATGTTGATTAGTGGAGACCTGTATAAGTCATTTCATGATGAGGTTATACACTGATCCATAATTTAATATGAGTGCATAAACATTATGGAAGAAATGCATGGTGGGATTACAGGAGGACACTATGCATGAAATGCTACCACGCGAAAGATTTTATTAGGTAGTTTGTGGTGAGAAACCATCTATAAATATTGTATTGAGTTTTGCAAGGCCTGTGACCATTGCTACCACCTCGAAAAACTTAGAAAGAGAGATGAAATGCCTTTACGACCAATATCCAGTGTTGAACCATTTGAAAAATGGGCAATCAAATTTCTAGGGCCAATTATGATAGCTACACAAAGGACTTGTTTGTAGTATATCATCACTTGCATTGATTACTTGACACGATGGGCAGAGGCAGTGCCCATAAAGGATTGCACCGTAGCGACAGCTGCTAGACTTTTATGGGAAAACATAATCAATAGATATGTTTGCCCTTTAAGTTTAACAAGTGATAGGGGTACGCACTTTCTCAATCAAATAGTCAGGATGCTGTTAGCATAATTTATGGTGGACCATCATAATACTACCCCATATCACCCACAAACAAATAGAACTGTTGAGGTATTTAAAAAAATACTAAGTCACATGTTAACTAACATCAAGTGTGGGTGTGTGTATGTGTGTGCATGCATATGTGTGGGTATGTGCATGGGTGTGCATGGGCGTGCATGCACATGTGTAGGCATGTGTTCGTTCATGTGTGCATTTATGCATGTACACAAGTTCCTCTATGTGTGTGTGTGTGTTCCTAAGTGTGTGCATGTGTGTGTGGGTTTCCGTACTAGCATGCGTGCATGGGTTCATGTGTGTGTGATTTCATGCATGAATGAATGTGTGTGTGCATGCATACTTGTGTGTGTACACGTGTGTGTGTGTGTGTACGTTTGCATGCACACATTTGTATGTATGTGTGTGCATGTGTGTTTACACGTGCACGTGCACATGTTTATGTGTGTGTGTGTGTGCATGTGTGTGTGTACATGCATGCTTACATGGGGATGTGTGTGTGCGTGTATGCACATGAGTGCGTGTATGTGTGTGTATGAATGTGCATGTATGGGTGTGCATGTGTGCATATTTGAATGTAAGTTTACATGTGTGCATGTGTGTGTGCATGTGTGTGTACATATGTGTGTGTGTGTGTGTGTGTGTGTGTGTGCGTGTGCATGTGTGTGTACATATACATTCATGTGTTCCAGTATGTGTGTGTGTGTGTGCATGCATTCATGAGTGTGTGTGCTTGTGCTTGTGCATGTGCGGGTGCATGCATGTGTGTGTGTGGCCATGCATGTGTGTGTGCATGTTCATGCATGCATGCACATGCATGCGTGCATGTGAATTTGTTTGTGTGTGTGCATGAGTTTGTGCTTACACATGTGTGTTTATACATGTGTGCGTGTGCGTGTGTGCATGTGCATGGGCATGTGTGGGTGTTTGCATGTGTTTTTTTACATGGGCATGTGTGTGTGCATGTGTACGTGCATGTTTCCACTCGCGTGTGCATGTGTACGGGCATTTTTGTGTTTGTATTTACTTGCATGTGCATACGTGCGTGTGTCTGTGTTTGCATGTGTGTGTGCACGTGCATGTGTGTGGATGCATGTGTGTGTGCACACACGTGTGTGTGTGTGGGGGTATGTGGGTGTTTGTGTGCGTGCACATGGGCATGTCTGTGGGTATATGTGTGTGATAGCATCCACTTTCACATGCACGTGTGTTGTAGTGCCCACTTCCCTTCGACACCTTTTGATGCTTATTTTGATACTGTTGATTATGTTATGGACATTATTATGCTTTGATTTAGTATGATGTTAGCTATTTGATCATAGATTATTGTGATCTTGATTTGGTTATGATGCATGATGATTATTAGAGACACTCATATGTGGATGATGATATACTATCTGACATGTGATGTTTTATGGATGTTTTTCAAACATGATGATTTTTGGATATTGTGAGTAGATCTAGAAAATGGATATTATATGATGATGACATAGTTTTTGATATAAAATGTATGTGATAATGTTAAATTTCCTTGATGTGGTTGTGATTCACATATTTAGATGATTTTTTTATTATATTTATATCATGTTGGATGTTCTGATATGGCCACAAGGCCGAAGGAGGTATTTGTGTTTTTTAGGTTAAATATCACAACAAACATCGGGGTATCGGAGACCAACCACAATGGAATTCTAGGTGAATTAGACAAGGTCACCATGGCAACTTGTTTTTTGTAAGTGTGTTGTTTTGTTAGGGATTCCCATGGGGGGATCACCCTTATATGTGACCATGGGTTTGTGTATTTTATTAATGTGTTTCCTTTTATTATTGTTGTATGTATTTTATTTGTGATATGTCCATTTCTTTTAATTAATTAAAATGTGGTAGATTAATGTGAGAAATCATATGGTTAAAATTTAAATAAATTAAATTAGGATATGGGAAAGTAATAATGGAAGTTGTTAGTTCCTTGTATTAAATATGTAAGGGATGTGTAAGTTGTGTAAGTCAGATTTTAGAGTAAGAAACACTCCACCTTCTTTGGAAATTCGAATTTTTCCTTGGACGCTATTTTTCGAGGCTTGTGGAACAAGTAAAACTTGTCCCATACCTCTAAATTTAATTTACCAACCATACTTATGGTTGGAGGGGTGATTTTAGACTTTTATAATGCATTTTAATTATCATGTTTCAAATTTTGATTGCACTCTCTTACATTTTATTTATTTTGCAGTCCTTCTGGGTGTGGGCTTTTTGGAGTGTGGAAGTAAATTGTCATATTTTCACCCACCTCTTTATTGTGCTTGGGAGAATAAAAAATTTTCTTTTTTGTTTGACGTTGAGGATGTGTGATGTGGCATCCTACATGGATCCACATCATCCTCTTCTCTTCCCTCTTCTATATAATTCAAATTCTTTTCTTGTTTTAGGTTGTTGAATCATTTTTCAAATTTCTTTGGGGGCACATTTTCTTGTGTTATGAGCTCTTGCTTTTGGAAGGAGCTTACATAAAATTTGCATGCTTGGAGATTGCTGTTTTGGGACTGTATTTTGGGCATTGAAGCTTTCTATTTGGAAACAAAAGATACCATGGAGAGGTAGGAGTTTAACCTTTCTTTCATGTTATTTTCTTGTTGTGTTGTGTGAATGGTGAATGTTGTTATGCTTTGTTTGGTTGTATAGGTAGACTACCATAGGAATGGTGTAGGAGAAGGCTATGGGGAATCCATGTGGGGGGGCATAAGATAGTGTCATGGGCATCAAAATTTTGTGGAGGGAGTTTGGTTTTGGGATCCACCATGGAAAAGAAATAGCTTGCATTTCTTACTTTGTGGGGGGCATAAGGAAATCTATGGGGGGAATAAGGAGGGATTGTGGGGGGCATAAGGATATGTGTGGTGGACTTTTATTGGAAGTTTGTTACTGGTGGATGCCCAATTCCCATTTGGGAGGCATAAGCATATTTTCCCATAGACCATTCTCCTTTATCTTGCATGATCAAGCTTGAGTTTTGTTTTGATTGTTTTCAAATTCAGTTGTAAACTATTGTTTTTGTGTGGATTGTATTTTATATGAATTATGCATGTTAAAAGAATGTTGTGTGTTGTGGAAGCCAGTTGTTGCCATGGGTTGACTAACACCTCTTATTGTATTTTGGTTGGGGATTGGGGGCCAATGATGAAGGAAGACTTCTCCTTTCATTGGATGTCTTGCTTGGGTGGAGAGTGTTGCCTTTCCCCCACTTTTGTTTTGATCAATTTTGAAGAGAAAGAAAGCTTGCATGTTGTTGTTATGGAGCAAAATAAAATGCAGTTTTGACAGTCCCTTGTGAAATTCATTTCATTGTAACCTTTCCCACTATGATGTGGATGAAATTGTAATGTATATTTATGAAGAAAAGATGTATGTAAATGATTATGAAAGTGGATATTTGAATTGTGAAAGACATTTAAATCATGTCCTATTTATTGGAAAGAAATAGAATTCTGTTAATTGCATTAAAGGAATGGAAGAATGTAAAGAAGTATCTCTTGTTGAAGTCAATAAAGGATTGCAAGATCTTCTCTTAATTACATTGTTGTGATGAATTGGAATCTTTGTTTAGAAAAATGGAAAAAAAATACGTATGAAGGAATTATATTGCTCTATTTTTTTGAAATATATTAAATTGGAAATTAGACTTTGCAATTTAGATTTGAAATGATTTTTTTATAAACAACTTAATGTATTGGATTAGTTTAGAAATGAAATGCCACACTTGAATGATAAAATTGATATACAAATTTAAAGGAAATAGATCTCTATTGTAAATATAAAACTGGTATTAAAGTTAATCAAAATGTACAGTTCAGGCCTGCACACAATAATCAACTTGGAAACATTAAAATTTGGCATCCTATATTATCAATGAACTCAAGTTGATAAAGAATACTTAAGAAAATAATTTAAACATTACAAAATCGAGCCCAATCCCTTTCACAGCCGTTTTCTGTGACTTGTTGGAAAAATGTAAATTGAAAATCAAACAAGTGAATTTACCTTCCTAAAACATTCTAAATCCTTCTTGGAGTAATCCTCCATGTCTATTAAACATGTTGAGTGAAGGAGGTGACCAAATTGAATAAATTTTATAAGTTAAAATTTACCAGTTTGCTATTTAAAATCCTACAGACAATTTTCATAAAATTGACCCTTTAAACTTTATCAAAAAGTAAAATTTATGATTCTTGTGCAAAGAGGGCATTGGGATCTTTCCAGAAAGTCCTCATTTACAAAAATGTGAGCTTTCTATAAAAATTTATGGTGCTCTAAAGTTTTCCTATCTTAGCGGGAATATTTCGGAAAATTTTCCCTAGCGAGCCTGCGACCTGAAAATTTCCTGTCAAAATATCTTTATAAATTTTCTTTGAAAAATTTGTGGGGAAAAATTTTATAGTTTCCTCCACCGGCCCACAGCTAATTAAAGGATGCCATGTGTCCTCACAGGACAGCGGTGGAGGCACGGCATTATTTTTGTCTTTGGGGCCATTTGAAATTTTGGGAAAATTTGACCTTTTTCCCCGCCAGCCCACGACCTATCACAGGCTACCACATGGTAGCATGGCATGTTAGTGGAGGGGGAAGACCCCTTGTGAATTTTTTTCCTTAAAATTGTTCCTTGAGAAATTTTTTTTGAAACCTCCGCGGCCCAACACTCCTACCCTCACCTTGATGTGACCCTTCTGTGGACATGCAAACCCGTGCATCAAACCTCTCCCTTTTTCCTCCCTCTTTGAATATCCCCAAAATCTCCCACCACCATGCCCATCCCTCTCCCTTATCCCTGCATTGAATTATGGAGTGCAACGTGTCCCTGGCAGACCCACGGGAGCATGGATGCCAAGTGGCTCTTTCTTCCCCTTTGGCAAAATTTCCATTTAACCTCTGCCACCCCACCCTTCCCTCATTTCTCCCGGCAATGGCTCAGAGCCTGACACATGTCCTTGGTGGCTCAGTGGAGGCGCGGGTGTAAATTGAAATTTTCTCCCATGTAAGGAAAAATTCCAAATGCCATTCCATGACCCACCAACCCAAAAATTGTTTTTCTTCCCCACTTGACACGTGTCCCCTTGGGGGAAAATTTGACCCCTAAATTATGCCGGCCCATATCTAGAGTTTTACAAGGAGTTAGAAGGACTTCTTTATATCATCAGAAAGGTGAGAAAATTTCATATCTAATGGGAATGATTTAGGGAAATTTTTAATGAGTTAAGTGTAATAAAAATCAAGTAAAAACTCTGAGCCTGTTAGAAAATGGGTATGGTGATATTTTACACCCTGAACCTAACTGAAACTTATAACCCTAAAATTTGGACCATGTGACCTCTAGAAATTGTTAATAAGTGAAAAGTATGTTCTATCATTTTTATACTTGTTTTGAAACCTGATAGTATCGACTGTTGTCTTGTAACTTGATTGTGGACACTTCTAATAAAGAAAAAATCCATAATTTTCTTGACTAATTCTAGGTTGTTTCTTAGGTCTCAAGTGGGTTGTTTTAATGAGCATCACACTTGGTATCATTTCATTAGTTCAAACACTTGGATCATTGGGCACACCAGAGAACTTGGGACATGAAACTTAAACCTAGCACTTTTTTTTCTTTAAAATCTAGAAGAGACAAATTAGTTTAGAAATTGTATATTGTAGTAAACATGGAGAATTGAATAAAACTTAGAAAATGAGCTAACTCTCGCTTTGGTCTATGTAGGAGGCATAGATGGGGTGAGGGAAATTTTCACAGAGACTCAAACTTACCAATACCACCACCACCACCACCAGTTCAAGGTGTAGCAGCTATCCTACCCGAGATCTTGCAGACCCTTCAGGATGTCATTAACGCTCTACGTGGAGGATTAGGAGGAGGACATGCAACCAGTCATGACAGAGGCCCTTATATTGAGGGTATGGTATCTCCTCAACCCAGTGAGGATCATAGAGGAGAGAACTCCCATGTGGAGTCATCCAGAGCACAGTCACCATCAAGGGGATAGGGTGACAGAGTTCCAAAGCATAGAGAGAGGTCTCGAAGCCCTAGGCTTAGGGATGAGTGTGCGAAGAGACCTAGAGGCCATCAGATCACAACTACAAATCACATATCCTGAAGCTTTAGCCATTACATTACTTAAGTAACACAGGTGGATTTCAAGCAGAGGCCTAGCTAGTGAGCTTGAGAGGTTGCTTTAAGATTTTTCCTTTTTCTAGCAACATGAAAGCTCATGTTGTGATCCATCTATTGAGGGATGCGATAGGAGTATGGTGGAGGATAGAGGAGTAGAAGCTCAATGTAGATCTGAGATAGTGACATGGGAGCTATTTGAGGAGAGATTCAGGAGCAGATATTTATCATGAAGGTTCATACAATAGAGGATCGATGAGTTCCATGACCTCTGATAGGAATCTCTTTTAATAGCAGAGTATGAGAGTAGATTTTTAGATCTACTCCAATATGTTGAGTATATTCAGGATGAGGAGGTGAAGATTCACAGGTTCATTTGGGGCCTGAATTTAGATATTAGAGTTGCAGTGCAGATCCACTACCCATAAAGATTAGTTGAGGCCTTTGAAAAGGCCTATATTACAGAGGAGACTCGGGGAAAGACCCAACAGGCTAGAGACCAAGTTTGGAGTCTCATACAACACATACAGAGAGGAAGATCGAGGGGGTCAGTACCCCTTCCTCGTGGTGGATAGGGTTCAACATAGTCATCATTTACACCACAACAGCACCAACAGCAATAACAGTCCCACCCACCTCATAGACCTCCATAGAGAGCTGATGCACAGAGAGGTCAGAGTATGGGGCCTCCTCCTAGGGGTGCCATAAAGACACAAGGTGGACCTAAAGCTAAGTAAATGGGAGCTTGCAAGCAGAGACCTCATCATACTACATACGGATCATTAGAATCTATGCCACAGAATTTTAAGGCACCTACTGGAGGTGCTACTCATTGGGGAGGATCAGGAGGATGTTTTGGTTGTGGAGTTACTAGACATTTTTTGAGAGACTGCCCACATAACCCTAATAATGTAACATTCCTATTTTAACACTTTAGAAACAAGGGAATTTTTTTTTTGAGTAATGTTCTCTGTTCTAAATACGTAATTTAGAACACACATTCCATAACAACCATTCTTATAATAGATAACCATAAGAAGTTGTGATGACTCGGTAAGCTACTGATCTATTCATTTCATGACTCATTGAACTACCGATCTATTCATGTTTAACACTAAGTAATGTATACCATGTATATTTGGTTCTCTTACCTTGTTCTGGGTATTGAGTGATATGTCTAAGGAACCTAACTGAATAGTTGTTACCAATATTCATTAGCATCACGATCCTTAGACTAGGTGACATAGGACAATGCAATTAGTAGCTTGCAATAATTTGGCCAACTATTTCTAACATACTATTCATATTACTTATTCCTTGACGACATACTTGTCAATCCAGAATATGTCCTTCACCCCCACTCTATTTTTATCTAGAATGTCCTTTACTGAGTTCTGTCAGTCCTCTTGCCCAAGGTTTAACCCTAGTTCTGGCTAACAACATAGATTATGATAGGAAGGGGCTCACAAAGACTTAGGATATATAGGCATAATGGGTCAACCTAGGTCAACCCCGTGTGCCAAGGTACTTTGAGTCCTAGAGGGCTACTTCATATCTTAACTATGCTACTACCCATTCCTATATAAAAACTAAGTTTAAGTCCATAAGTGTGTAGATCTAGATGATCAATGCAGAAGGGTGTTGCCACATGTCGACTGTAACATTGTATCCTTGAGAAGATCCCAATCTTCTCGAAGGTACAACCCTACAGTTGGCGAGTGCCAGCATCCTATAGAATAGCCTCATCGAGATGTACATACCGCTAGGATATTATTAATATTTAATTAATTTGGATACGTAAAAGTGGATTTTAGCAACCCTACCCAACCCTAATCCAACTCTCCCTAAGTTCTTTTCCAAATCAGGTTCCATTAATTCTTGAAGAACTTCCTTAACTTAAGATTTCTTTCTATGTTCGTTGATTTTGGTTAACAAGTAGCTACCAAGAAGAAAGGACAAAAACCTCATAAGTTCCATTTAATGTGACTTAACCATTCAAGGAAGTGTAATAACCACCTAGGTTGTAACTTAATATACTTTATTAAATGAAGTCTAATAATTATAAATAATATCTTCCTTTTTTTTAATTTTTCATAAGAGAGGAAGAGTCTCCCTCTTCATGGTTAAGTTCTAGGGTTTAACACACCCTTTATGTCCTTTACAAATTCTATAGTTTTCATTGTAAGTTCATTACACGTTACCTTAATAATATGAACTATTTAGATAAGAACATTGAATTCTGTAACTTATTTAGCTACATCACATTTAGGGAAATTACTCTAATTCTCTTTTTCCTACTTATCCAAGAATACTCATTTAAACATATAAACAACATGAAGAATATCAACAACATAGGATTCTATTTCTTTTACAAAGGTACAAGATAATTTACACAACCCATACAAGTAAATTCTCATCCTTTACTTCATTTTCAAAACTTATATATTTACAACCTTATGCATTTTAGGCATACCGCATGATAGCATCCTTCATTCAAAAGAATAGAACTTTTCTTTTTCAATACAACTTAAGAATGAGTCAGAATTCTTTACAAGAATCAAACTTAGATCATCTAATGCATCATATAATTTTTTGCCTTCTTTGATCACTTATGAAGTCCATCTGCAAAAATTGCTAGCATGGGTAAGTTCAATGAACTGAGCATGATAAGCACTAAGACTTAAAATGAAGTGCATTCCACTAATTGTTCCAATAAAAACAACCTTGTTTTAATGAACAATTAGTATTTCATACTCTAGCATGAGTAATAACAATAAAAAGAAGAACATTAATGAACCATAATTCACAAAAAGAAGAACAAAATATAATATATAATATCTATCTTACAAATTAAAGAATAATTGATCGTATCAATTATCTTTACCAAACAATAGATCATAACATCTCATTGTTTCCAATCCTACCAAAATATAATACAACACTTATCTTTACTATAAGATACATGAAGTGTTTACATCATATTCTCACTAGGAGGTTTCATCTAACTTTCAAGTAAGGAAGAAGACAAACCATTTCCATTATGCTAAAGTACATAACATCAGCAAAGCAGAAATAGGTGCATATCATGACTTAAACTGTTTCCTTCAAAGGACATCTACTTTAAAATTAAACATCTTACGGTATTCATCAGAACAGATTCACAAAAAATAAATCCAAGAAGGAATGATGGATTAACAATCAAACAACAAGTTTGCATTTCCTTTTTACCAACTAATCATCAATCTCTTTCTACTTCATTCTAGTCAATGACAAGTATAAGAAGACTAATTAATTAATGATTCTCTTTTTCCCATAAGAATAATTAACAGAAGGTTGTGAAATATTGAACTTAACCCAATTGCATTAGAAAAGGAGTCCAAACAGAATATGATCCCAATCTGTAATCATTTCTTTCAACTTAATTAACAGTTTTACCTTTTCTTATACATATAGTTTAAGTTCATACAAGAGTTCCCAAGAAAGAGAACAAGAACAACTTCAAGGAATGAGAAAACTTAATGTTACCTTCCTTTCAAAATATTCCCATTATAAGGCATGAATTCCACTTTCCATTTGGGACATTATAACAATGAAGTTCATACATAGCCCACAGACACTAAATAATCATAGTTTATCTTTCAAAAACTTAACATTCTTTCATTGCACTCAACTAGAAGTATGAAATTTGAGTAGATGATAACACTCAAAATTTCCCAATAGTTCAGTCAAGACAGAACTATATTGACAGTATTTCAACACATCACTATAAGAACTATAGATTGGGATTCCAATAAAATGACAAACCAACAAGCTAATTCCAATCAAGATCTCGAAGAGTTTACCCAACAACCTAATAAACCATGCTTCCAGTTTTCTCCTTACGCATGTGGTTTGTTTCAAACGAATTATAAATTTAGAACCATTCAATCTAGTAATAAACTCAATTTAATATGACAAGATCAAAACAACATATTAAAAAAAATACATTCTATCCAAGACTTGAATTACAAATCCGAGCACAATGTAAAGCATAAGCTCCCTCAAAGGATCAAGATCATTCAAGTGATTATAAAAAAGTTTGAGAAACAACATGATCCCTTTTTAGTTTATAAAATAGTCAAAGAAACCAAAAATACTATAAGATCTGAACCAATACATCATTTAGGTTATAATTTTTGAAAACACCAAGTAGCAAATTGATTGTATAATGTTGTATCACAATATCTCAATCACGAGTTCATTTGTACACCAGCATTGTAATGCTAGACCAAATATAATGAAATTACTTTAAAAAAAAGTTCAAAATAAGAAAATTGATTCCATTTGTAGTTAACATCCTATCAAACCCTGTTTCCCAACTCAAATGAAATGTAAGATGCTTAACAGAGATTAGACCAGATGATAACAAAACATGAAATATGTGTTCATAAAGAACCTTCAATAACAGTTTATATGGTCATAAGGACAATAAATCACAAGTAACATGTCATATGTGGGCTTCAATCAATAGTTTAATTTATCCAAGATAAAAACACAGGTTCCAAGTTAGATGCGGGTTTCAATAACAGTCAAATTTTTTGCAAGATGAAATACAAGAACCAAGCCATAAATGGTTTTATCCATAGTTCCATTTATCTATGAAATAAAATGCAAGCACCATAGAACTGAGAATCTCTAATAACAGTTCTCTCTTACCAAAACAAGTTTGTAACAGAAAGCTTGAACTTGCATTAAATTTTTCATAAGAACACGAGTTCTTTACCAGCTCAAGATCACAAAATACATAAAGTTCATAAAACACTAATCTCAACAAACACATGCAGAACTCAAAGTTTCCATAAAAACTTAGGTAGTAATTTATTGGCAATGAAAGTAGTCAGAACCAAAACAAACAATTTCTAACAACCGAAAATGACAAACAGAGTTACTTTGTTCTTGCATGCATAGTTCTTTGTGATAAAACAATACAACATAAGTTTCCAACAGAATCACATATACCATGGATTCAAAATCCAGAATGCAAGATTTACTAAACCCATCAACCAATTAACTAGATAGAGCATGCAATGCACAAAAATCAATAGAGAAAAGTTACTTTAATGAAAACACTTAGAGGAAAACAATAGATTTTAACAGTTAGATCTTATCATGCCTAATAGTGTCTTTGTCAAATTGAAGAAGACCTCCAACTGAGCTCACTTCTTCTCCTCTTCTCCATGAAAGATCAAACAACTAGATACCTCTTCCAAAATGCCTCTTATAAATTCCTAGATTTGAAACCTCAAAAATAGCCATGAAGTGTAGTCCAACCTGCTAGTTCAAAAAACCAGAGCACATGTAGAATGAAAATCAGAGAACATGCAAAATTAAACAACCCAAGAAAAATCTACTGGCATGCCTACCAAGATGGTTTGAGTTCCTAAACCAAAATCAATTAATTCCATTAATTCCAAATCTCCTGCCTAATCTTCCTTGCCACCACCTACCAAGTCTGGTGAATGCCAAGTCAAAAATAACATGTGCTTCCATTTTAGTGACACTTCCACCTAAGCCTCTGCCAAGTCATCTAGCCCCTATAAAAATTGGCAGTCTGTATGTATTTACCAACTTTATCAATAACATAAATACCTTATGAACCATCACCCAAGTGCACGCGACCACTTAATTCCCCATTCATATCCATTAGTTTAGGATAGATTAGATTGCTTAGGTTATATCTTAGGTAGAATTAAAATTTATACCATAGGATATAACACTAGCAACTAACCCCCACCATAGGCCTTAGCAAATAGGTTTAGATAATTTCCACATAGAAAAATTAATTCAAAACATAATATTTTTAGGAATTAGGTTAGATTACAATAATACCTTGTAGTATTAGGATCTAGGTTAATTTAATACCTAGTAACCTTTCTGATTCCATCAAAACTGAGCTTAGGTTAGGTTGCAAATCAACTAATCACAACAGAATAAGGAGATTTAGGTTATAATCAGAGTTATAACAAGTGACATAGCTTAGGTAGAAATATATTTTTTTTTACCTAGCTTAGGATCCCATAGGTTAGTCCTATATAGGATCCTGGATCTCTCTTATGCCGTGAACAAGCTGCATTTTCATTTTCATCAACAATGACCTGTCATGGTCGATCTCTAAAGACCCAAGCAAAAAACCCACTGAATGGAAGTACGTTCACATAGAAATCAAAGAACTTGCAACAAAAAAGTTTAGTCCAATATGTATCTTAACTCATGGAATGTCAATTTTACCATTCGTTCAACAGAGAAGATTTAAAACATTCCTTAGATCACTGAAATTGATCCAAGGATGAGTCAGATAAATAGATAGGTTTACAACTCTTAAACTAGATTGCAAATGACCTACCAGAAGTGAAAAATGGATTTAGGGAAGCCATTCTAATTCAGTTAAAGGATCTTAAGAGCAGACAAGACTTATCCATATCAAGCATGATTTCCAATAATCATAAGAACATATCCTTATAAGGGAAATCACATGTCAACACTTGAATGCAAAGGAGGAAAATAACAACTGTCAAGGGTGTTACATGCTTCCCTCCTAAAAAGAATCATCGTCCCGATGATTATCTCTTTTAACAATTTACATCAAGGACAGTCAATTCATTCACTTCTCTTATCCTAAGTCAAATATTTCAAAACCTTACAGTTCAAGAAATCAACATTAAATAACTTTTTATTGAAATCAAGTAAATATTTACCCAATTTTGGCTTACTTAATGTCATAAAAGATAAAATCATAAAAAAAATTATCAGTCAATAGATTCAATTCTGTTCAAATAGATATGGAAAAGTAGTTTTCATATCCTTTAGATTTTCCCAAGTTGCACTCTCCTTGTTAAACTGGTCCCACTGGACCTTACACTGACTTATTTATCTATTTTATTAAATGCAACTGTCGAGTTTTCTGCACTCGAATGGGTTTATCCACAATTATTCCTAGGTCTTGAACCTACAAGAAATTCCAATTTAACACATCTGATAAATCTGAAACGTATTTCTTAAGAAAAGAAATATGGAAAACATCATGCATTCGTGACAAAGTAGGTGGTAGTGCTGAACGATAAGCTACATGGTTGATTACTTCTACTATTTCAAAAGGTCCCACATAACGTAGTGATAACTTGGAAGCCTTGCCAAAATTTATGGAACTCTTTTTTGGTTTAACCCAAAGAAAAACTTCCTCTCCAAGTTTAATTTTCTTTTCAACCCACTTTAAGTCAGCATAACTCTTTTGTCTATTTGTTGCTTCTTTCAAGCATTCACGAATCATTTTAACTTATTGTTTCATTTCCATAAGGATTTCAGGTCCAATTACCTCTCTATCCTCAATGCTATCACAACTAATAGGGGTTCTGCATTTTCTTCCGTAAAGTGCCTCGAAGGGTGCCATCTTAAGAGAAGCATGATATGTATTGTTGTATGCAAATTCAACTAATGGAACGTACTCCTCCCACTTATACTGTTGATCCATACAATACATCCGTAACATATCTTCCAAATCCTTATTTACTCTTTCAGTCTATACATCCATTTCCGAATGATACGTAAAACTTAAATTCAGTTTAGTTCCAAGAGCTACATTAAGTGTTTGCCAAAACCTTGACGTCATTCTAGGGTCTTTATCAGATATGATTAATTCAGGTACTCCATGTAATCTAAAAATTTCGTGTACAAATATTTAGCCACAACAAGAGAATAATCCTTTAGATTTCCAACAATAAAATGAGCTACTTTCGTTAGTTTTTCAACTACTACCAAAATAACATCATGTTTATTTCTTGACATAGGCAATCCTTGTACAAAATCCATGCTTATTACCTGTCATTTGTATTGCGGTATGCTATGAGGATACAATAAACTAGTTGGGTGCTTATGTTCCACTTTTACATGTTAACATTCAAGATAATGAGTCACAAAATCAATAACATCCATTTTCATTCCCTTCCAGAAATATTGTCGTTTTATATCAGCAAACATTTTTATAATGCTAGGGTGTCTAGAAAAAGGTGAATTGTGAAACTCTATTAACAATTTCTTTCTCAAATCATTAGGCAAAGGTATGTATACTTTGTTTTCATATCGTAAGATTTCTTCATTATCAAAGAGAAAACCTTTATACCTTTCATCCTTTGGATCTGCAACAAGCACTATTTTTACTTGCTGAAAGTAAGAGTCAGATTCCATAACACTTTTTACTTCATCCTTAAACTAAGTTCTTAGTGTAAAACCGTGAATTCATAATGTCCATACCTTATTCTAAAGGTTGTTTTATGAATTTCCTCATCCTTAATTCATAATTGATGATATCCAGATCAAAGATCTATCTTAGAATATACCGATGCTCCACACATCTAATCAAATAGATCATCAATTATAGGAAACAGGTATCTATTCTTGATTGTTGCTTTGTTTAACATCATGTAATCAATGCACAATCTAAGTGTTCCATCTATCTTTGTCACAAAGATCACTAGTGCTCCCCAACGTGAAACACTTGGTCTAATCAAACCCTTAGATAAAATTTCTTACAACTGAGCCTTAAGCTCTACTAACTTTGTGATAGTCATTTGATAAGGTACTTTAGAAATAGGTTCATTACCTGGTTTGATTTCAATCATGAAGTCAAAATCCCTTTTGGGTGGTAACCTCGGTAATTCTTCCATAAATACATCATTGTAGTTCCGTAACAATGGATAATGTTCCATGAAATCACTATTTTCTTCTACAGATTCTGAAATTTTTACTGCATATAAGGTACAACCCTTATTTCTAGCCTTTTTAAGATGCATAGCTGACAATTTCCTAACATAAATTTCTCATTTTACACCTTGAATCTCTGTTGTTTTCTATAGATCATCTAAATAACTAATATGTTTTTCAAAACAATCTACCTTTTATTTATGCTCTGCTAACCAGTTTACACCTATGACTATATCATAAGATCCCAAAGGTGCTACATAGAGATCAACTTCAGTGGAAAAGCTTGGTAAGTCAAGGACTACCCCAAAAAGACACATACTAACTATATGAATAGAATTATTACCATAATGTACATTCCATGATTTATCTATTTTTCTATTTTTTATTTTAAGTTTTGAAGCAAGTTTACTAGAAATAAAACATTCAGTAGCTCCCGTATAAAAAAGAATAGTTACATGTATGCCGAATAACTTACTAGGAACTTCTATAGGTGTACCTTTCTTTTCAACTTGCTTGTCAGCTACTGTATCATGTATCTTGTGTTGTTTATTACGATCATCCTTCTTTAAAGGACATTGATTCATATAATGATCTTTTCCACAGTTATAACATCCTCCTGCGGGTCCCTTTTTGGGCTCAGAATTATTTTCAACCTTAAAGTTATCATTTTGACCTCCATAGGACTTCTGTCTGTTATTATTAGTCTTGGCAAAATTGTTCCATGTATTTCTAGTAAACTTATTCATTGTTGTTTTCTTATTATTATCAGCTTAAAACTTACTTCTATTACCAAAATTTTTCCATGGTCCTTTCTTAGGTGTAAGAGAAGTTGAAGAAGAGTTTGGAACTTTCTTCCATACTTCCTCCTTGTGAGAAGAAATAACCTTTAATTTATGTTCTTTCCTTGTGGATTTTTCAACAACCCCTTCCATAGTGGTTGGGATATGAACATCAACCTCTCCCCCAATAATGGGATTCAATCCCATGATGAATTTTTTTATCCTGAACTTCTCATCAATTTGATACTAAGGTACATACTTGAGTAGTTTCGTAAACTGTTCCCAATACTCAGCTACAGTTAACTTTCCTTGAGCCAAGTTCTAAAATTCAGTCATTTTCTAATCATAATAAAGTTTTGGCAGCCATCGTTGCCTAAAAAAACTTTTAAATTGATCCCAAGTGATGTTTTTTTCATCAATGTTTAGCTCAGCCTTACGGTTGTCCCACCATGAAGATGCTTCATGGGAAAGCTGGTATGCTCCCCAAATAGCCTTGGTTTCTTCTAAGAAGTTCCTTATTGCAAAGTAATTCTCCATTTCACTGAGCTAATTCTCAGCTCCATCACCTAATGTGGTACCATCAAAATTAGGTGGACTTATCCTTTTAATATCATCGATGAGTTCATCTGCCAACATAACCTTTTTGTTTTCTAGCTGGACAGGTACATTAGTAGTGTTATTATCAACACCCATACTGGGGTTGTCCTCAGGAGGTGGCTGATTTTTATTACTAGCTTCTTCTTTCTCCTCATTACCCATCACTTGTTGATCGAGTACAGTTAAATGATCTCTTGTGTCCAATAGGGAAGAAAGGATCTCATCAAGTTTTTGGGTTATTGTTGCTCCTTCATCAGATGGAGCATTGTTCGCAATATTTCCTCTCATTCTAACCATTTTCTGTTACAAGAAAATTTAAGTTTTTATCAGATTATGGACACAATAGGTCTAAGAGCTGTAACCTTCATCTCTGATACAAAGATGTAACATTCCTATTTTAAGACTTTAGAAACAAGGGAAAATCTTTTTTTTTTTAGTAATTTTCTCTATTCTAAATACGTAATTTAGAACACACATTCCATAACAACCATTCTTATAATAGATAACCATATGCAGTTGTGATGACTCGGTAAACTACCGATCTATTCATTTCATGACTCGGTGAACTACCGATCTAATCATGTTTAACACTAAGTATTGTGTACCTTTATATATACTACATATAATTGGTTCTCTTACCCTATTATAGGTATTGAGTGATTTTTCTAAGGAACCTAACTGAATATTTGTTACCATTATTCATCTGCATCATGATCCTTAGACTAAGTGACATAGGACAATGAAACCAGTAGCTTGCGATACTTTGGCTAAAGATTTCTAACATACTATTTCATATTATTTATTTCCTTGACGGCATACTCGTCAATCTCAGAATACGTCCTTCGCACCCACTCTATTGTTATCTAGAATGTCCTTTACTAACTTCTGTTAGTCCTCTTGCCCAAGTTTTAACCCTAGTTCTATTTAACAATGTAGGTTATGATAGGAAGGGGCTCACAAAGACGTAGGATATATCGGCATACTAGGTCAACCTAGGTCAACCCCATGTGCCAAGGTACCCTAAGTCCTAGAGGGCTACTTCATATTGTAACTATGCTAATACCTATTCCTAGAGAAAAACTAAGTTTAAGTCCATAAGTGTATAAATCTAGACGATCAATACAGAAGGGTGTTGCCACATGTTGAATGCAATGCTGTATCCTCAAGAAGATCCCAATATTATCAAAGGTATAGCCCTATAGTTTGTGTGTGCCAGCATCCTACAGAATATCCTCATCGAGATGTACATACCCTTAGGAGATTATTAATATTTAATTAATTTAGATACTTAAAATAAGATTTCAGCAACCCCGCCTAACCCTAATCCAACTCTCCCTAAGTTCTTTCCCAAATTAGGTTCCATTAACTCTTGAATAACTTCCTTAACTTAATATTTCTTTCGATGTTCATTAATTTTGGCTTAACAAGTAGCTACTAAGAAGAAAGGATAACAACCTCATAAGTTCCATTTAATGTGACTTAACCATTCAAGGAAGTGTAAAAACTACCTAGGTTGTAACTTAATAGACTTTATTAAATGAAGTCTAATGATTATAAATCATATCTTCCTTTTGGTTTACTTTTTCATAAGAGAGGAAGAGTCTCCCTCTTCATGGTTAAATTCTAGCGTTTAACACACCCTTTATGTCCTTTACAAATTCTATAGTTTTCATTGTAAGTTCATTACATGTTACCTTAATAATATGAACTGTTTAGATAAGAACATTGAATTCTATAACTTATTTAGTTGCATCACATTTAGGGAAATTACTCTAATTCCATTTTTCCTACTTATCCAAGAATGCTCATTTAAACATATAAACAACATGAAGAATATAAATAGGATAGGATTCCATTTCTTTTAAAAAGGTACAAGATAATTTACACAACCCATGCAAGTAAATTCTCATCCTTCAATTCACTTTCTAAACTTATACATTTACAACCTTATGCATTTTAGGCATACTGCATGATAGTAGCCTTCATTCAAAAGAATATAACTTTTCTTTTTCAATACAGCTTAAGAATGAATCATAATTCTTCACAAGAATCAAACTTAGATTGGCCAATGCATCATGTAATTTTTTGCCTTCTTTTATCACTTACGAAGTCCATCTACAAAAATTGCTAGCATGGGTCAGTTCAATGAACTAAGCATGATAAACACTAAGCCTTAAAACAAAATGCATTCCACTAATTGTTACAATAAAAACCACCGTACTTTAATGAACAATTAGTATTTCATACTCTAGCATGAGTAATAACAATAAAAAGAAGAGCATTAATGAACCATAATTCACAAAAAGAAGAACAAAATATAATCTATAATATCTGTCTTACAAATTAAAGTATAATTGATCCTATTAATTATCTTTACGAAACAAAAAATCATAACATCTCATTGTTTCTAATCCTACCAAAATATAATACAACACTTATCTTTACTATAATATACTGGAAGTGTTTACAGCATATTCTCACAAGGAGGTTTCATCTAACTTTCAAGTAAGGAAGAAGAAAAACCATTTCCATTATGCCAAAGTACATAACATCAGCAAAGCAGAAATAGGTGCATATCATGACTTAAATTGTTTCCTTTAAAGGACATCTACTTTAAAATTCAACATCTTATGGTATTCATCAAAATAGATTCACATAAAAGAAATCCAAGAAGGAATAATGGATTAACAGTCAAACAAAAAGTTTGCATTTCCTTTTTACCAACCAATCATCAATCTCTTTCTACTTCATTCCAGTAAATGACAAGTATAAGAAGACTAATTAATTAATGATTCTCTTTTTCCCATAAGAATAATTAACAGAAGGTTCCAAACCAATGAACTTATCCCAACTACATTAGAAAAGAAGTCCTAATAGAATATGATCCCAATCTGTAATCATTTCTTTCAACTTAATTAATAGTTTTACATTTTCTTATACATGCATTTTAACTTCAAACAAGAGTTCCCAAGAAAGAGAACAAGAACAACTTCAAAGAATGAGAAAACTTAATGCTACCTTCCTTTCAAAATATTCCCATTATAAGGCATGAATTCCACTTTCCATTTAGGACATTATAAAAATGAAGTTCATACACAGCCCACAGACACTAAAGAATTGTAGTTTATCTTTCAAAGACTTAATATTCTTTCATTGGACTCAACTAGAAGTATGAAATCTGAGTAGATGATAACACTCAAAATTTCCCAATAGTTCAGTCAAGACAAAACTATCTTGATAGTATTTCAACACATCACTATAAGAACTACATATTGGGAATCCAATAAAATGACAAACCAACAAGCTAATTCCAATCAAGATCTCGAAGAGTTTACCCAACAACCTAATAAACCATGCTTCTAGTTTTCTCCTTACGCATGTGGTTTGCTTCAAAAGAATTCTAAATTTAGAACCATTCAATCTAGTAATAAACTCAATTTAATATGACAAGATCAAAACAACATATTAAAAAAATATGTTCTATCCAAGACTGAAATTACAAATCTGAGCACAATGTAAAGCATAAGCTCCGTCAAAGGATCAAGATCATTTAAGTGATTATAAACAAGTTTAAGTAGCAACATGCTCCCTTCTTAGTTTATAAAATAGTCAAAGAAACCAAAAAGACTATAAGATCTAAACCAATACATCATTCAGGTTACAATTTTTTAAAAAACCAAGTAAGAAATTGATTGTATAATGTTGCATCACAATATCTCAATCACATGTTCATTTGTACACTAGCATCCTAATGCTAGACCGAATATAATGAAATTACTAAGAAAAAAGTTCAAAATAAGAAAAGTGCTTCCATTTTTAGTTAACATCCGATCAAACCCTGTTTCCCAACTCAACTGGAATGTAAGATGCTTAACAGAGCTTAGACTCGACGAAAAGAAAACATGAAAGCCGTGTTCATAAAGAACCTTCAATAACAGTTTATATGGTCATAAGGACAATAAATCAAAAGCACCATGCCATATGCGGGCTTCAATCAATAGTCCAATTTATCCAAGATAAAAACATAGGTTCCAAGTAAGATGTGGGTTTCAAAAGAATTCAAAGTTTTCACAAGATGAAATACAAGAACCAAACCATATACAGTTTTATCCACAGTCCCATTTATCTATGAAATAAAACACAAACATCAGAGAATCGAGAATCTCCAACAACAATTTTCTCCTACCAAAACAAGTTTCCAACAGAAAGCTTGAACTTGCATACAAGTTTTCATAAGAACACAAGTTCTTTACCAGCTCAAGATCACAAAATACATCAAGTTCACAAAAAAATAATATCAACAAACATAGGCAGAACTCAGAGTTTTAATAAAAACCCAACTAGTAATTTATTAGCAATGAAAGTAGTCAAAACCTAAAAAACCAATTTCCAACAACCGAAAATTCCAAACAGAGTTACTAAATTTGTTCTTGCATACATAGTTCTTTTTTCTAAAACAATACAACATAAGTTTCCAACAGAATCACATATACCATGGATTTGAATCCCAGAATGCAAGATTTACTAAACCCATCAACCAATTAACTAGATAGAGCATGCAATGCACAAAACTCAACAGAGTAGATATGCTGTAATGAAAAAACTTAGAGGAAGTAAGATATTTTAACAGTTAGAGCCTATCATGCCTATTAGTGTCTCTTTCAAATTGAATAAGACCTCCAGCTGAGTTCACTTCTTCTCCTCTTCTCCACGAAAGATCAAATAACCAGATACCTCTTCCACAATGCCTCTTATAAATTCCACGAAACGAAAATAGATTTGAAACCTCAAAAATAGTCATGTTGTGCAGTTCAACCTGTTGGTTTGAAAAACAAGAGCGCATGTAAAATAAAAATCAAAGAACATGCAAAATGAAACAACCCAAGAAAAATCTGCTGGCATGCCTAATAAGACGGTCTGGGCTCGTAAACTAAAAGTAATTAATTCCATTAATTCCAAATCTCCATCCTAATCTTCCTTACCACCACCTACCAAGTTTGGAAAATGCCAAGTCAAAACCAACATGTGTTTCCATTTTAGTGACACTTCCACCTAAGCCTCTGCCAAGTCATCTAGCCCCTGTAAAAACTGGTAGTCCGTATGCATTTACGAACCTTATCAATAACATAAATGTCATAGGAACCGTCACCCAAGTGCACACGATCACTTAAGTCCCCATTCATATCCATTAGTTTAGGATAGATTAGATTGTTTAGGTTATATCTTAGGTAGAATTAAAATTTATACCATAGGATATAACACTAGCAACTAACCCCCACCATAAGCCTTAGCAAATAGGTTTAGATAATTTCCACATAGGAAAATTAATTCAAAACATTATAGTTTTAGGCATTAGGTTAGATTACAATAATACCTTGTAGTATTAGGATCTAGGTTAATTTAATACCTAGTAACCTTTCCGATTCCATCAGAATCGAGCTTAGGTTAGGTTGCAAATCAACCAATCATAACAGAATAAGGAGCTTTAGGTTAGAATAAGAGTTATAACAAGTGACATAACTTAGATAGAAATATTTTTTGTTTACCTAGCTTAGGATCCCATAGGTTAGTCCTATATAGGATCCTAGATCTCTCTTATGCCGTGAACAGGCTGCATTTCCATTTTCGTAAGCAATGACGTGTTATGGTCGATTTCAAAATACCCAAGCAAAACAACCCACTGAATGGAAGTATGTTCACACAAAAATCAAAGAACTTGCAACAAAAAAGTTCGGTCCAATTTATATCTTAACTCATGGAATGTCAATTTTAACATTCATTCAATCGAGTACATTTAAAAAATTCCTTGGATAATTGAAATTGATCCAAGGATGAGTCAGATAAATAAATAAGTTTACAACTCTTAAACCAGATTGCAAATGACCTACCAGAAGTGAAAAATGGATTCAGGGAAGCCATTCCAATTCAGTCAAAGGATCTTAAGAGTAGAAAAGACTTATCCATATCAATAATTATTTCCAATAATCAGAAGAACATATCCTTATAAGGGAAATCACATGTCAACACTTGAATGAAAAGGAGGAAAATAACAATTGTCAAGGGTGTTACAAATATCAAGGGTAAGACATGGATCTCTGAGCCTATGGTTGGTGACATGGGATGCAGCCACAGGATTTATGTAGTGGTTGAGAACTGTCAGGTGGAGCATCAGAGCACAGTCATTGAGACCACATGTAGTATTGGTAATATTCCTACCTCTATATTATTTGATTATGGTTCTTATAATTCTTTCATTACACCATCTTTAGTAAAGTGATGCAGGCTAGTAGCACTTAGGCAGGGTCTTAGTTGGGATGTCAAGCTAGCTTCTGGAGCCAAGATATCTATAAAATCCTTAGTTAAAGAGTGTGTAGTTGATTTAGGACCTTTCACCACTACCTTAGATCTCTGTATCTTTCCTTTGGGCTCATATGGAGTCATTTTGGGTATGATTTTAAATATGGGGCTTCCCCTAGTTTAGGGGGGGAGGGGGGCCTGATAGCCTCTATATAGACTGTAAATTATAGTCACTATCGACACACAGGGCCAGGATGGATTGTTATCACAAGACTATATCTTGTGCAGATGATTTGCGAGTTGAGTCAGTGATTTCAGGGTGAGGAGACCTATTTCTATTCACACCATCTCCGCTATGCATCTTAAGTAGTGTGCGTGACGGGGTTGTCAGATGTATGCTGTTACAGTCAGTGACAGGTCAGAGAATGGGTCTAGTGGACCATCGCTAGATGATCATCTCATCTTTAGAAAGTATGTTGATGTCTTTCCAGGGGAGCTACTGGGGATACCACCATTTTAATATAGATCTAGTTCCTGGAGTAGAGCCTATCTCACGGGCACCTTATCGGATGATCACCCCAAAGCTCTGTGAGATCAAGTTGTAGCTTGAGGAGATTTTGGAGAAAGGCCTTATCCATCCTAGTGTATCCCCTTGGGGTGCACTGGTAATATTTATGAATAAGAAAGATAGATCTTTACAGTTGTGTATTAATTACCACCAGCTAAACAAGGTAATGATCAAGAATCATTATCCTCTTCCTCATATTGATGTCTTGTTTGATTAGATGAAGGGAGCCACAACTTTTTCTAAGATTGATCTCAAGTCAGGGTACCATCAGCTGAGGATTTCGGAGGTAGACATTCATAAGACTACCTTCTGCATGAGATATGGACACTATGAGTTCACAGTAGTGCCTTTTGGTTTGACTAATGCCCCCGCAGTGTTCAGGAGTTTGATGAATGGTGTATTCAGGACCTTCTTAGATCTCTTTGTGCTCATCTTCTTAGATGACATTTTGATATACTCACGTATGCATGAGGAGCACAAGGGGCACCTTTGCCAGGTTCTTTAGTGTCTTCGAGAGTAGAAGATTTATGGGAACTTGGAGAAGTGTGCATTCTTTCAGACACATGTGTAGTACTTTAGACATATCATTTATGGGGAAGGTATCACACTCGATCCTTCCAAGATTAGAGCCATTCTGGATTGGCTAGCACCCACCATAGTGACCGAGGTGTGCAGCTTCATGGTATTAGTAGGTTACTATAGGATATTTGTTCAAGCCTTCTCTCGGATTGTGCACCCTATCACTTCCCTTCAGAGGAAAGGGAAGAAGTTTGTTTGGTCAGAAAGATGTGAGTAGGCCTTCAGGACAGTAAAGGAGTGCCTCACTATAGCACCTATTCTTTTAGTGTTGGATCCCAAGGGTGAGTTATTTTTTTACACAGATGCTTTGTTGGTAGGTATTGGAGGTGTGTTAATGCAGGAGGGAAGAGTAGTGGCTTTTGAGTCTTACAAAATCAAAGATCATGAGATTAATTATCCAACCCATGATCTTGAGCTTGCAGAAGTTGTGCATGCTTTGGTTAGATGGAGGCATTTTCTTCTTGGTAGGAGATTCACACTCAGGACAAATCACTTGAGTCTTCACCACCTCTTCACACAACCTAATCTCAATGCTCTTTAGCGTCGTTGGATGGAGTTGCTTTGTGAGTATGATATGGAGATCGAGCATGTGATGGGGAAAGAGAATGTTATAGTAGATTCTCTTAGCAGATAGAGACATGTGGCTATGGCCACATTAATGAGCATAGATTTTTGGAGAAGGATTATTCAGTAGCTTTCTCTTGATAGCTTCTACATTGTAGTTCAAGCAGAGATCGAGTCATAGAGACCCCTCGAGGGGAATTTTGATGGTTTTTCTATAGATAAAGATGGTCTTCTCCAATACAGAGGCCAGATATATGTTCTCAGAGATGGAGGCTTGAGGCAAGACATCTTGGTAGGGGCACATCATGCACCCTACTCAGCCCATCCTGGGGTGAAGAAGATGTGTGCCACATTTTGATAGTTGTATCATTCGAGAGGACTTCATAGAGATGTGGCTTAGTTTGTGTCATGGTGTTTAGAGTGCTAGAGATTTAAGGATGAGCATCAACATCCAGAAGACCTAATTTATCCTCATGCTATACTAGAACGGAATTGGGACACCATTTCTATGGATTTCATTGTTGGGATACCAATGTTCAGATATCACCACGACACCATTATGGTTATGGTTGAAAAATTGACAAAAGTTGATAAATTTTCTCTAGTGAAGACCACTTACACAACTAGAGAAGTGGCATGAGTATATTTGGATGATATTTTCAGGTTACACGGATCCCACGAAAGATCATTTGTGACCATGATCCTTTGTACACTTCCCACTTCTGGACTACCATGCAATATGTCCTTGAGACGAGAATCAACTTCAACATAGTATATCACCTTGAGACTGATGGACAGACTGAGTGGGTGAATAAGATTTTAGAGTACATTCTCATGATGTATGTGATGGATCAATAGTCTAAATGGAAGGAGTACATGTACTCAGTGGAGTTTTCCTACAATAATAGTTTTCAGAGTTTCATAGGCATGGCTCATTTTTAGGCTTTATATGGTAGAGAGTGCAAGACACCTCTTAGCTAGGACAGGTTAGAAGATAGAGTATCTCTTAGACTAGCTCTTTTAGAGGACATGGAGCAGTAGGTGGTGTTGATCAGGTAGAGATTACAGGAGGCATAAGACAAGTAGAAGAAGTATGTAGATGAACATAGGATTGACCGTAGTTTCAATGTGGGCATGAAGGTGTTCCTTCATGTCAGGCCACACAAGAGCCCTATCTGTTATGGAAAAGGTTCTAAGTTATCTCCTAGATTCATTGGTCCTTTTGAGATCTTGGAGCGTATCAGCCCTTTAGCCTACCATCTACCATTGCCACCCATCTTATCTCACGTACATATTGTTTTTCATGTTTTAGTTCTTAGGAGATATATTGCAGATCCTTCTCATGTGTTAGATTAGACATCATTGTAGGTGCAGGATAAGTGGCAGGTGATGGTGGAGCCCATTCACATCCTAGATCACATGACCCTGGGCCTTTCAGGAAGAGAGGTTGATCAGGTTTAGGCGCAGTGGGATAGATATGATGAGACTGTAGCTACATGGGAGGATGCTACTTCACTATGATTTCAGTTTCCACATTTGTTCCAATGACTTCCAGGAGGAATTTGAGTCTAAGGGGAGGGGTTTGTAGTGCCAACATTCCTTTGACACATGCTGATACTTATTCTGATATAGTTGATCACATTATGGACATTATTATGTTTTTATTTAGTATGTTGTTAGACATTTGATCAAGGATTATTGTTGATTATGTCTCTAATAATCATCGTGCATCATAACCAATTCAAGATCAACAAGAATCCATGATCAAATGTCTAACATCATACTAAATAAAAACATAATAATGTCCATAATGTGATCAAATGTATCAAAATAAGTATCAACAGGTTTCAAAAGAAAGTGGGCACTACATCCCCCTCCCCTTAAACTAGACTTCCTCTTGGAAGTCACTAGAAAAATTGTGGAAACTGAACTCGTAGTGAAGTAGCATCCTCCCATGTAGTTGTAGTCTCATCCTATCTATCCCACTACACCTGAACTTGATCAAGCTCTCTACCTTGAAGGTCCAGGGTCCTGCAATCTAGGATGTGAATGGGCTCCACTATCACCTGCCCCTAATCTTGCACCTATAATGATGTATAATCTAACACATGAGAAGGATCTACAATATATCTCTTGAGAACTAAAATATGAAAAACATCATGTACATGAGACAATCTGGGTGGCAATGCCAGACGATAGGCCAAAGGGCCGATACGCTCCAAGATCTCAAAAGGACCAACAAATATAGGAGCTAACTTAGAACCTTTTCCATAATAGATAGGGATCTTGTATGGCCTGACATGAAGGAACACCTTCATACCCACATCAAAACTATGGTCGATCCTATGTTGATCTGCATACTTCTTCTTCCTATCATGTGCCTCCTGCAATCTCTACCTGATCAACACCACCTACTGCTCCATGTCCTATAAAAGAGCTAGTCCAAGAGATACTCTATCTTCTAACCTATCCCAGCTAAGAGGTGTCCTGCACTCTCTACCATACAAATCCTGAAAATGAGCCATCCCTATGGAACTTTGAAAACTATTATTGTAGGAAAAATCCACTAAGTATATGTAATCCTCCCATTTAAACTGTTGATGCATCACATACATCCTAAGCATGTCCTCTAAAATCAGATTCACCCACTCAATCTTTCCATCAGTCTCAAGGTGATATGTTGTGCGTTAATTGATTCTCATCCCAAGGAAATACTGCATAGTAGTCAAAAAATGTGGATTGTACAAAGGATCACAGTCAAAAATGATCTTCCACAGGATCCCGTGCAACTTGAAAATCTCATCCAAATATACTCGTGCCACTACTCTAGCTATGTAAGTGGTCTTCACTAGAGAAAATTTATCCACTTTTGTCAAATTTTCAACCATGACCATAATGGCATCGTGGTGATATCTCAACATTGGAAATGGTGTCCCACTTCCATTCCAGTATAGCATGAGGATAAAGAAGGCCTTTTGGATGTTGATTCTCAACCTTAACTCTCAGCCACTCTAAACACCATGACACAAACCGAGCCACATCTCTACGAAGTCCTCTCCAATGATATAGTTGTTGCAAGGTGGCATGCATCTTCTTCACCCCAGGATGGGCTGAATAGGGTGCATGATGTGCCTCTACCAATATGTCCTACCTCAATCCTCCATCTCTGGGAACATATATCCAGCCTCTATGTTGGAGAAGACCATCTATCTCTAAGGAAAAACCATCAAACTTCCCCTCAAGGGGTCTCTGTGACTTGATATTTTCTCGAAATGCAATGTAGAAGTTGTGAAGAGGAAGCTACTGAAGAATCCTACTCCGTAAATATGTGCTCACTTATGTGGCCATAGCCACATGTCTCCATCTACTAAGAGCATCTGCTACCATATTCTCCTTCCCCTTCACATGCTCAATCTCCATGTCATACTCACAAAGAAACTCCATCCAATGCCATTGACAAGCATTGAGATTGGGTTATGTGAAGAGGTGGTAAAGACTCCAGTGATTTGTCCTAAGTGTGAATCTCTTGCCAAGAATAAAATGCCTCCATTTAACCAAAGCATGCACAACTACCACAAGCTCAATATCATGGGTTGGATAATTAAGCTCATGATCTTTGAGTTTGAGAGACTCAAAAGCCACTACTCTACCCTCCTACATCAAAACACCTCCAAGACCTACAAAAAAAGGATATGTGTAAACAAATAACTCACCCTATGGATCCGGAACTGCAAAAATAGGTGTTCTAGTGAGGCACTCCTTTAGTTTCCTGAAGGCCTACTTGTATCTATCTGACCAAATAAACTTCTTCCCTCTCCTCTGAAGGGAAGTGATAGGGTATGCAATCTGAGAGAAAACCTGAACAAATATCCTGTAGTAACCTGCTAATCCCATGAATTTGCACACCTCAGTCACTATAGTGGGTGCTAGCTAATCCATACTGGCTCTAATCTTGGAAGGATTGACTATGATACCTTCCCCAGAAATGATATGTTTGAAGTACTACACCTGTTTCTGAAAGAATGCACACTTATCTAAGTTCCCGTAAAGCTGCTGATCTTGAAGACACTGAAGAACCTAGTGAAGGTGTCCCTTGTGCTCCTCATGCATATGTAAGTATATCAAAATGTCATCTAGGAAGATGAGCATGAAGTGATATAAGAAGGTCCTAAATACCCCATTCATCAAACTCATGAACACTACAAGGGAATTAGTCAAACCAAAAGGCACCACTGTGAACTCATAGTGCCCATATCTCATGCAGAAGGCAGTCTTATGAATGTCCGCCTCTGAAATCCTCAGCTAATGGTACCCTGACTTGAGATCAATCATAGAGAAAACCATGGCGCCCTTCATTTGATCAAACAAGTCATCAATATGAGGAAGAGGATAATGATTCTTGATTATTACCTTGTTTAGCTAGTGGTAATCAATACGCATTTGCAAGGATCCATCCTTCTTCTTCACAAAGATCACCAGTGCACCCCAAGGGGATACACTAGGATGGATAAGGCCTTTCTCCATAAGGCCCTCAAACTATAACTTGAGCTCACAGAGCTCTGGGGTGATCATTTGATAAGGTGCCCGTGAGATAGGATTTACTTCAGGAACTAGATCTATATGAAAATAAATCTAATGTGGGGGTGGTAACCCCGGTACCTCCCCTAGAAAGACATCAAAATACTCTCTCAAGATGGTATGATCATCTAGTAATGGTCCACTAGACCCATCCTCTGACCTATCAGTAACTGTAACAACATAAATCTGACAACCCCATTGCACACACTACTTAATCTGTATAGCAAATATGGTGTGAATAGAAATAGGTCTCCTGACCCCCGAAATCATCGACTACACTCCTAAGTCATCTACACAAGATATAGTCTTGTGATAACAATCCATCCTAGCCCTATGTGTAGATAATCAATCCATACCAAAAATGACTCCATATGAGCCCAAAGGAAGGATACAGAGATCTGAGGTAATGGTGAAAGGTCCCAAATCCACTACACACTCCTTAACTAAGGAGTCTATGTTAGGTTGTGGAGCCTGTTTTCATGTGTGAAAGTGTTGAAGACTGTACACTAAGAGTACTGTACACTTTTCATGTATTTTTTTAGGCGTAATTTTTTTTGGCCTCGAAAAACGCACTCGACATATCATGAAACGTGCTTTTCTCATATGGGTGAGTTTTTTGACCCATAGGTTTATGGGACGGGTTTTTCCCATGGTTTTGATACCCACGGTTTTGTAAAACTACTTAAGCAATTGTGTATTTATATGGTTTTATGCATATGATAGATGTACAAGCAAATGTATTGCAGATGTGTTTTAAATTTGGGTGTGAATTCTGTAGAGTTTGTTGAGCATAGCTCCAAACGGATCTGGGTATTGTATTGAGAGAGTGGTGGATTGTAATAAAATCTGAGCAAGTGATTCTTGGTGGACGTAGCCCAAATTGGGTGAACCACATTAAATACTGTCTCTTTGTGTTGTGTTATTTTATTCTATAATTTTATTTGTGATCTGTAATAATTTATGCATATTAGTTTCTACTGTTGCGATTCTGTGAGGGATTATTTTGCATATTTTATCCCTTATTTCCTAACAATTGGTATCAGAGCCTGGTTTGGTTTGCTGAAGTGTTGAATCGCAGGGAAATTTTTTTAGCTTGAGTGGGAGCTATGGCAGATGAAGGAAGATCTAGGGTTGATAAATTCAATGGGCATAATTTCAGTCTTTGGAAGATGCAAATGGAAGATTACCTTTATCAAAAAGATCTTTATACTCCGCTGTCTGAGAAGGTGAACAAACCCTCGAGTATGACAGATGCGGAATGGGATTTTCTTGATAGGAAGGCACTTGGGACAATTTGGTTGTGTCTTGTATCTTTGGTATTATTTAATGTTTCAAAGGAAAAGACTACAAAAGATCTAATGGATGAATTAGGGAAGTTGTATGAAAAACACTCTGCCTTTAATAAGATATTATTAATGAAAAAGTTGTTTAATATGAAGATGTCTGAGAATAGTTCAGTAGCAGATCATTTAAATGATTTCAATATGGTAGTGAATATGCTAGCTTCGGTTACAATAGAATTTAATGAAGAAGTTAGGGCTTTATTAATTCTGTGCTCTTTACCTGAGAGTTGGAATAGCTTGGTAATGGTGGTAAGTAACTTGGTTCTAGCTAACTCGAAGTTGAAGTTTGAGGATGTTGTAGGGGTGATTTAAGAGAGGAAATGCGAAGAAAAAACTCTGGGGAATCTTCTACTTCAGGGAATGCTTTGACAGTGGAAACTAGAGGGAGATAGAAGAATAGAGGAAACCGTGGAAAATCAAAAGATCGGGCAAGGTCAAAATCCAAGAACAAGATTGTATGCTGGAATTGTGGAAAGCCTAGGCATGCAAAGAAGGACTGTTGGGAGATTCGGGATAAGAAGAAACAACAAGAAGAAAACAAGGAGGAAAATGTGGCAACGGGTAATGTATGTCAGGATGCTTTGATTCTTTCTTTGCACAATATTACTGAATCTTGGGTTTTAGATTCAGGGGCTTCTTTCCATGCTACTCCACATAGGCATTATTTATTTGATTATGTTCAAGGATATTTTGGGCATGTTTTTCTTGGTGACGATGAGCCTTGCAACATAGTTGGAAAAGTTTTTTTTCAGATTAAGATGTAGAATGGGAATACTTGGCTATTGAAGGATGTCAGACATATGCCTACATTAAGGATGAAATTTGACATCGACAGGGTAGTTAGAAAGTGATGGTTGTACTATGATATTTACAGTGGACTCTTGGAAGGTTACCAAAGGTGCTCTTGTGGTAGCAAGAGGTAAGAAGGTTGGAACCTTGTATTTAACCATTTATAGCACTAATGTTTGTAATCTTGTGGCTTCAAAAGTAGATACAACATTGTGGCACTATAGGCTTGGTCATATGAGCCATAAGGGCATGGAGATCATAAAGAAGAATTTCCCTGGATATACAAAAATAGGTTTGGAGTTATATGAGGACTGCATATATGGGAAACAAAAGTGAGTAAGGTTTCTCAAGGTTAGACCTATAAAGAAAGAGAGTAAGTTAGAGCTGGTGCATTCTGATGTGTGGGGGGCCTAGCTCAAGTATCATCTCTTGGGGGTTCAAGTTATTATGTTACTTTTATTGATGATGCAACAAGGAAAGTTTGGGTTTATTGTATTAAAAAAATTCTGATGTATTTGACACTTTTGTTAAATGGAAAGCCTCAGTAGAGAATGAAATAGGTCTTAAGCTAAAATGTCTCAGGTCAGATAATGAAGGGGAGTATTGCGGAAATGAATTTGATGATTACTGTTCTAATAATGGAATCTACAGGAAAAATATGGTTCCAGGAACTCCACAGCAAAATGGGGTATCAAAAAGGATGAACAGAACAATAATGGAACGTGCTAGGAGCATGAGGTTACATGCAGGACTGCCTCTTTTTTTTTGGGTAGAAGCAGTGAGCACAGCTGTGTACTTGATAAACAGAGGACCCTCAAGTGCCTTGGATGGAGGCATACCTGAGGAGGCTTGGTCCGGTAAGAAAATTGATTATTCATTTCTTAGAGTCTTTGGATGTGAGGTGTTTGTTCATATAGACAAGGATGATAGGACCAAGCTAGAGGCTAAATCAGAAAAATTTACTTTCATTGGTTATGGTGGTGATGACTTTAGATTTAAATGTTGGAGTATTAAGGACAAGAAAATCATTCGATCTAGGGATGTGGTCTTTAATGAGAAAGTCATGTATAAGCAATAGTTGCAGGAAAATAGGGAAGAATCCAAGAAAGAATATGCAGTGGTAGAGGATCTTCCAGATGGGAAAGTGACCCATGAATCAGTTCAGGAACCTACTCAACAGGAACCCCAAACTCCTACAGTGAGGAGGTCTTCTAGGGTAAGAAAAGAACCTGAACGTTTTTCTCCTTCTCTTTATTATTTATTACTCACTGATAGTGGAGAGCCAGAGAGCTTTGATGAAGCAATGCAGGTAGATGCCAGTAAGAAGTGGGAGCAAGCCATGGATGAGGAGCATAAGTCTCTCATGGAGAACCAGACTTGGGATTTGGTGAAGCTACCCAGAAGGCAAAAGAGCATTGCAGAACAAGTGGGTGTACATAGTTAAAGATGAAGAAGGAGGAAAGAAAGATATAAGGCCCGGTTGGTGGTCAAGGGGTTTGCACAGAAACAAGGTATAGATTTTGATGAGATTTTTTCTCCTGTAGTAAAAATGACTTCTATTAGAACTGTTCTTGGAATAGTAGCAGCAGAAGACTTGCACTTAGAACAGTTAGATGTAAAGACTGCATTTCTCCATGGCAATTTGGAGGAGGAGACTATATATGTAGCAGCCAAAAGGATATGAAGTTAAAGGTAAAGAGGATATGGTGTGCAAACTGAAGAAGAGCTTGTATGGCCTGAAAAAAGCTCCACGTCAATGGTATAAGAAATTTGATAGCTTCATGATGGAGCAAGGTTATATTAGATGTCATTCTGACCATTGTGTGTATACAAAGAAATTTGAGGATGGAAGTTATATTATCCTGTGTTTGTATGTTGATGACATGTTGGTTGCAGGTAAAAACATGCAGGAAATAAAAGTACTCAAGAATCAGCTAAGTGAATCCTTTGCTATGAAGGATTTGGGGGCAGCCAAATAAATACTTGGTATGAGGATATCTCGGATAGGAAGGAACGGAAGCTGACTTTATCTCAGGAAGAGTACATTAAGAAGGTCTTAGAGAGGTTTAATATGCAGGATGCTAAACCAGTTGGCACTCCTTTGGTAGGCCATTTCAAGTTATCAAAGGAGCAGTGTCCCAAGATAGAGCAGGAGAGAAACCAAGATGTCCAAGGTACCTTACTCATCAGTAGTTGGTAGTTTGATGTATGCCATGGTGTGCACTAGGCCTGATATTGCCCATGCAGTGGGAGCGGTGAGTAGATTTATGAGTGATCCAGGTAGAGATCACTGGTAAGCAGTAAAGTGGATCCTTCAGTATTTGAGAGGGACCGTGGGGATAGTTTTGTGCTATAGTGGATCATACACCACTTTGTGTGGTTATGTAGATTCAGATATGGCTAGAGATGTAGAAAGCAGGAGGATCACGATAGGTTATGTTTACACTGTAGGTGGGACAGCAGTGAGCTGGATTTCACGACTATAGAAGTTGGTGGCTTTGTCAACCACAGAGGCTGAGTATGTTGCTGCCACAGAGGCAAGAAAAGAAATGATTTGGCTACAGAAATTTCTTGAGGAGTTGGGGCATAAGCAGGAGGAAGGAAAGCTGCATAGTGATAGTCAGAGTGCTATACACCTAGCTAAGAACTTTGCTTTCCACTCCAGGACGAAGCATATACAGTTAAGGTACCATTTCATTAGGACAGCTTTGGAGGAAGAGAAGTTAAAGTTGGAGAAGATTCATACCAGTCAGAATCCTGCAGACATGATGACCAAGGTGGTCACAAGGGAAAAACTAAAGTTGTGTTCAGCTTTGGTTGGTCTTCACGGAAACTAGTGAAGGGTTGAGAAGCTTGCTCAGAGGAAAACTAGTCTCCAAGTGGGATATTGTTAGGTTATGGAGCCTATTTTCATGTGAGAAAGTGTTGAAGACTATACACTAAGAGTACTGTACAATTTCCATAGTTGGCTTGTCAGGGTTCGGGGGGGCACAACCCTCGAGCAAAATTTTTTTTTTTGCCTTAAAACGTGGCTGATATATCGGGAAATGTGCTTTTCTCATATGGGTAGGTTTTTTGACCCATAGGTTTATGGGACGGTTTTGCCCATGGTTTTGATACCCACGGTTTTGTAAAACTACTTAAGTAGTTGTCTATTTATATGGTTTTATGCATATGGTAGATGTACAAGAATGTAAACATTGCAGATGTGTTTTGAATTCGGGTGTGAATTCTGTAGAGTTTTTTGAGCATAGCTCCAAATGGATCTGGGTATTGTATTGAGAGAGTGGTGGCTTGTAATAAAATCTGAGCAAGTGATTCTTGGTGGATGTAGCCCAAATTGGGTGAACCACGTTAAATACTGTCTCTTTGTGTTGTGTTATTTTATTTTGCACTTTTATTTGAGATCTGTAATATTTTTGCATATTAGTTTCTACTGTTGCGATTCTGTGAGGGATTATTCCACATATTTTATCCCTTATTTCCTAACATGAATAGTGCCCGCAACATGATTTCAGGTCTGAATCTGAAGTCTAAATTTTAGACTTTATAGGTTCGGCATTTCGAACTCAATTAACCTGCCAAAGGAATGGTATAATGACCTCCTAATGACACTGCTTGCTATGAATCCTGTAAAGAGTCTGAATTTCAGATTTTAGACTGAGATGGGTCAAAGTCTGAAAAGGTAGATCAACCACCAATTGCAAGTATGTCATCTTCAATGACCATAAATTTTGATTAGGATCTACGAGATTTGCACAAACAAGGACACTTTTGAGGAATCCCATCTCACTGATTTGACTTAGGAGTCTACAAAGATCTTGTGATTGATTTTATTAGGGTTTTGACTGAGCCTTAATAAGTGATGATCGTAAGATGAGTTGAAATAAGTCACCATTTTAGAGAGTGTTTAATTATTTGATTTTGTTGATAAAGTTCTGTTGATATCCTTGGGTTCCCCAACTGGACATTTAAATGGAGGCATGGGTTTTCGGAATGGCACCCATCATATGAAGGTTCTAGGTCTATTTTGTTTTGTTGGGTGGTTGGAAAGATGTCTAACTCTGAATCCCTTCTCTCATTCTTTCTTATGAGTTTTAAAGAGGTACTTTTAAAAATTTAGACACCTTGTATATTCCCTTCTTTCTATAATGATAACAACCAATGAGATGTTGTGGACCCAGGACCCACTCTAAGCTATATACTAGTACATAAAAATATGTGCTTATGAGCTTGAGGGATGGATTGCAAGTTAAAATTTGAGAGAATATAAAGATGGTCAAATAGCCCTGATTACAAGGATCAAGTGAGAAAGTCTTCTATGTTATAGGCCTGTAACAATTTGATATAAACTATATGTAAGGAACTATATGTGTATTGTTTTTGATTTCACATTACACCTAGAATATCTAAGTAGGTGCAGGTATGTATGTACATGTGAATCCAACATACTCGCTTGAAATGGTGTACTCACACTCTTAGTGTAGGTCTTTCAATGTATCTTATTTCATACTCTGCTAGTGGATATGCATTAATGTGTCAGGACTAATCAGAATTTTCAGTATATTATAAGAACCTAGAGGAATTGGTTAGAAGTCGGAACCTGAAATCTTCTCCTCAGAACTATCCCTATATTTGCAATGTATCCCACACTTTGGGATTCTCCTCTTTGATCAGAATCACCACTGACTCCTTGCAACCATTAACTTATTAGATGGATTTAGATCTTCTGATGTTGCTATCTGCAATGAACACAATGTTGATAGTCTTATGAGATCGTCCAACTTCTCACTTAGAGCAATATTTCCTCTATAGAGATCCTAAGGGAAAGTAACCTAAGTGATTTTATGGCCAAATGCTTTAGGAATCTCCCTAATGTGATCTGGAGTATGTGGTCTAAGGGATTCTCTAAGTGATGCTCATCTTTAAGCTCTATAGGTAGCAAGAATTCAAAGTAATATATAAACAAATGAGAATATTGATCATATGTTAAGACTCGTGTGGTTTAATCTTCCTTTTGGTGTCATCCAGAGGGTAGTTATACTTGGGTATGCCGATTCGCTGGGTCTACCATGCTTGTCAACAATTTTTCCATGAATGGAAATTGCTTAGAAATGACTAGTTGGGAAGTACCTTCTCCTAATCCTCATCTTATGAAGTGGGATTGACATCCTTAAATGAGTACCTAGAACATATGGAAGGATCAATGTTGACACCTTGTTCTAGCTGGTGGTGGTAATTTTGATCTTTGTGAAAATGACCCCCACTCATCCACGCCTCCTGTAAAAACCAATAGGATGGAATGAAAAAGTGATAATCTAAGGTTTATTCAATATGAATTTGGGAATATTACTAAAATTTACAATAGGTGAGAGGAATTGCCTCTACCTAGATTGGTAAAATACTATGTGGCAATAACAATACACTTTCATGGCCCAAGTTAGATGAGGTAGGGTTTATTTTTCCTATAAGATTTTGACCCCCCACTCTAGGAGAAAGGCCAAGGTGTGGTGATTAGTTGTAAGGCTTGACCCAGGTGTGTGACCCAATGATATTTCCTATGTGTTTGGAAAGCTACACACTTATTAAAAAATTTTTTTGATTAGCAGTGTCTATAACTCGATAGTAGGACAATAGTGACTGACACTATAATGTTATGTTGTATAGGTTGTTTTCATTTGTGGAAGTGTTGAAGACTTTAGCTAAAAGTACTAAACACTATCCAAGTTTTCTTGGTCCAAGTTTTGGGGCTAGAAGCCTGGCCTTAAGTTCAGGGGGTGCAATATCACCATAGGAATTTTTTTGGCCTCGAAAAATGTGTCTGATATATTGGGAAATATGCTCTTCTCATATGGGCTGGATTTATGATTTTCCATAGGTCATTTTGGGATAGGAATTTTGGCCCATGGTTTCCAATGGTACCCATAAGTATTCCTAAAACTACTTATAGTAGTTTCCTATTTGTGTGCTTTTCGTGCACATGGTCAGGTTATTCCCCCACATTGTAGATGTGTGTGAGTTCAGGTGTGAATTCAGGAGAGTTTGGGTTGAGCATAGCTCCAAACATATCTGGGTATTGTATTGAGAGAAGAAGTGGCTTGTAATAAAATATGAGCCCTCAGTGTTTCTTGGTGGACACTAGCCCAAATTGTGTGAACCACGTTAAATACGGCTCTCTTTATGTTGTGAGAACAGAGGATTTTGCACTTTTATTTCATAGCTGTAATATTTTATGCGTATTAGTTTCTACTATTGTGATTTTGTGTAGGATTTTTCTGCGTATTTTATTCCTCGCATTTACCTAGGTCATGTAAGGATCTTATGGCAGCCAACACCATGCCACTTTAATATGCTCTAAAAAGTACAAGAATGTAACTCTTCTAAGGTTTTGAGTACTTTGTATTGGTTGAGACATCTTAATAAAGTACCATCATAGCCTCTTCCAATAAAGTGTAGGATGCAGATTATGGTATAACATGAAGCACATTATGTCCCAAGGATCATTTAACTTGAGAGTTCATGTTTACTGGATAAGTGTTGTCACAAATGACATTATAAATTTCATGATACCAAGGATTCTTAGGACCAACTTTCTCATGGACCATGGTTGAATCATGTAAATCGTAGGATGGATCCAAAAGATGTTCAATGAGAAACTCCATATGTGATTGATGGGTGTTGAAATCAAGAAGAGATTGGATAGTCACCATAGCATCTTCTAATTTTTTTAAGGCAAGGAACCCTCTGATTAAATGTTGTCAAATAAGAATTAACCTCTAAAAATGATATCCACCATGAGCTTATAAGGAATGAGCTTATTCATCTTTGACTTAGTATTCACTTGTAACTTGTTTTATAATGAGAAGGGAATCAATTAATACTGTTAACTCTTTGAGATTCCATGAGATTTCCAATTTCAATCCAGCTATGAGGGCTTCATAACTTTTTCTATAAAGTATTGTTTGTGTAGGGAGGAGTCCAAGTGGAAAGATTTGGGAATAACATTACCATATGTTGTGATAAATCAAAAATACTAGATCTTGATCCAGTGTAAGGGGTCAATTTTACAAAAACGATCTATTTTAAATAGCAAACTGGTCCAAAAAGTCACTTATGTTAATTCAATATAAAATTTCCTTCATATGAAAATGTAAACATGACATGTAGTTCTGATCTTGGTAGGATTTATGAATTTTGTAGTGAAGCTAATCTACAAGATTTTGTCCAATTGATTACATTTTGAATAAAAAATTGATATCAAACTCACTTAATAAAAGGGACTTATCTTGACATTATGCCTAATGAGAATGGGTTTGTAGAGTATATATTTGAGAGGACATACTTTTGTAGTTCATTAATGGTTGTGTGATTGAGAAAATAGTGACATTTTCAATTTGATGATAATGTGAAAGTTACTTCTAACTACACACTTTCTAAACTTATGATTTATTTGAACTCATGATAGATAAGTTTACTAACTAAGATAAAACATTGCTTGAAGGTTCTGTTTACTCATATTTTTTCATTTGAGAAATGATCCTATTTACATGTTCTATAAGTCCAAGACATTTAGTTTATAAGAAGATCATTTAGAAGAATTATTTTAATCTAATATTTTCCAAAAGAGTATGTGATTCCTACTGGTGGACTTGATAGATATTGTTTTAACTTAGAAAAAGACATCTTGGAATTATTGGTTCCACCAAAACTATACATATTTATTCTTTTCTTCCTTTTTCCATTTTCCAAAAAAGATATTTCAAATCCCAATTTGATATTCCAATTCAACAAAACAATGCAAATGAGATAAGATCTTGCATGCCCCTATCCTCATATTCCCATAATTGAAAGTTCTATTTCATGTCCTAGTAGATGCTTCAGGGTTAGTCATAGGTGCAATGTTAACACACCCATGGGTAAATATGGATCATTCTATATCCTTTAAAAGCCAAAATTTGGCTAAATAAAAAATATTAAACTATTCCACAACATAAAGAGAATAATTAGCACTTGGTGTAAAAACTGCCTTACAAATGTTCATAACAAAATCTATTGGCTATACCTTTTTTGTTCTACAAAAATTATGAACCTCTTAAGAACTTAATATATTTAATGTTTCTTTATCTTCCCTATCAAGACAAGGTCATTTTCTACTTAGATGAGAAGTTTCTTGAGTGTTTTACAAATATCTTGGTTAAAATATCTATAAAATAAAACTAACTTCAGGAAACTGGGCATTCCAGGAAGAATTTTTTAAGATTAAGTATAATAGGATGAGAAAAGATGTGAATCTTGTTGATCAACTTGTTGAATTTAAGTCTCTCATGGAATCTAGCGGTTATTTCTTCATTTGAGTTACTTGATAAAAGAGGGAATGAGAATATTTTGTAGTCTTAAATATTTATTCAAACTTAATTTTCATATCATCCCCAATTAGTGATTAACCATGATGGAAAGTAGTAGAACCAGCCTGCAACAAAATCTTGTAATGATTCCATGAACAACCACACAAAAAAATCTTCATATTGCACTCCAATGTTGCCACAAAATGTGATGAAGGATTTGATATGATCATCAAAATGTTGTTTTCCATCTCCATACAATTTTGAAAATTTATTTCTTGACTCTTTTGGAATTTCATGAAGTAGAGGGGAAAATCCAAACAGACCAATTCTCTATCCGCATGGTATATGTTCTTAACACTACCAGAAGAGTTAAATTCCTACCTCTATCAACTTTCTTCTTCTGAAGGGATGAGGACCAATGGTTATGTAACTAGTTGTTCATTGTGAACCTCAAGAGGATTTTTCCAGAATTTGTCTTCTGGATGGTGTAGTGGAAATAAGAAATCATCTAGCGATTTTTATTCAAATGATTGAATAACCCAAAATTCTACCTGCACAATCACCTTGAGTGTACCTTCTTTCTTCCAATTTGTCTTGAGTACTTAGAAAGGAAAGAGAAATGGAATCATGTAGGTGTTTGAAAAGTATTGCAACAACGCTTTTTATGAACATTCAGATGGTATTTTTGGTATTTTTAGTTTGTATGGATTTTTTAAACCTCTAATTTTTTTAATTTGACATATTATCTTGCACAGGTGTACAAGGGAAGATCTCTCCCCACTAGAGTTGTTGAAAACTATTGATGAATTAATTTTTGCGTGGGGTAAATTAAGGGTTTCCACCAACAGTCACGGGACTAAGCCCCTCATTATTTGGTATGGAGAGGATCCCATTAGAGGTATGTAAACTATCTTAATTGTGTGGGTGGCCAATAGGGGCAAGGATCACATAAGAACAAATCCACTGAACCTATGGAAAAGTGGGTGTTTCATATTCAATTAGAATGATTCTACACTTATGTAAACAAAACATGATATAAAAAAAATAAATACAAAAATTTCCATTATTACTGTTCTCATATCAAGTATAAAGCCTTTCCTATGGTTGTTCAAGATCATTATCTTCCAAAGCTTAATGAAATAAAAGAGAATAAAGGAACAGCATAAGCAGGGAAATAAAATAAATTTAGTAAATAAAATTTAACCACATGTAGTAAAATACAAAACTCCATGGTCACATATAAATTTCAAAATTTCTTTCCAAATCCCTGAAAATCAAAACAAACTTCAACTCAATTAGAATGGAGAAGCCATTGACCAATTTATAGAATTCACAAAGTAACTCTTATCTACCCCTATGCGTCTCTTCAATGTCCCATCACTTGTTGTAATTTTTAATTTCCTTAAAGTGACATAAAGTACCTCTCTTATGGCCTCGAGAGCCATATCAATTTTACATCCACAAATGTTATTATCAGTCACAAAAGTAAATATGTGAATCAAAATAAAAAAAGGTACATTTAACAAAACCACTTATAATTTATATTGATAACAAAAGATAAAGCGAACTATATGAATGATCTATTATCTAATGAATCACTTGTCTGAACAACAGGCATGGTGAAATAGTATATCATATCCTACATATGCAAGTGTCTCTAATAACACTTCATCTTCAGAATGAGTGTTTAGATCATTGTGACATGTGATCCTGATAATGGCATGATCATGATGTTTTAACAACTTACATATCACAATGATAGTAATGGTCATGATATGTGACTCAAGGCTTATCAGAATAAGTGACTCAGCAGGTGTCATAATGAGAGTACAGAATACATTTCTCAAACGTGACTTATGTATGTCCTTCACTTTTGAAATATTCCTTCATCATTACGACATGACCCTTGATTAGAATTCATTGTGAATACGCCACCAATTGTATTGCATGTGAGGAGATGGAAAAGACCATGTGTACATGTGTTTGTGATGTGTGTTTAGTGAACACTACCAAGTACATGTGAATATAATGCGAATGTCTGCATTTCTCATGTGAATGTGTGATCATATATTTTTCCTTTGTGTTGTATGTGTAGTTTACACGTCCTTGAATGAGTGCATGCGCACTTATGCATACGTGTGTGCGCTTCATGCACACGTGTGTGTGTGGAAGCATGGTGACCTTGTTCTTGGATGAATAACTATATAGATGGTGTTAAAGGAATGAATGAGAATGAGTTCCATGTGTGTTGTATCCTGTGTGTGTACACAAAACACTGCAAACTCCACATCTACTGACTGTGTGACGTGTATCGTTATCAAGCACAAATCAAGTGTTTAGAAATGCTTCACGAGCGTATGTCCATTACTGTGAGTAACTGTATGTTGTTGTGTGCTCAAAGAGATTCCTTATCATCATGTTTATGATGTCCATCATCTTGCATGTTGAATTTGAATAAATATGTGTATGCACATCTACATGTTATGTGTCTAACTGCACAATGTTCCTGTGCATTCACTTGTTAAGTTCCATGGTATGCGTGTACCTTTTGTCCTGTGTGAATTTGTGTGATTAGCATGATCTATTTTTGTATGCCTTGTGAATGTGAGTGTATTTTATCATTTGAGATGTGACATATATGTACAACATATGTGAGGATGGAAAAAAATGTGTACATGAGCGTGTGTGTGTGCCAATAGTAACTGTGTCTATATTGAAAATTACACGTGTTTCATTGCATGCATGCGCAATGTGGGACTAGGTGCGTGTTATTTTTTGCCCACATTTTTTAGCCTCAGTTTCTTAATTGTTCATCTTTATCTTAGAACATAAATTGACTCTTCATTTGATGATTATTAGATCATTTGTAGGATAGTTTGACATTTTTAGTACATGTATGGAGATTTGGGCATTCCCACCACTTTTATTTGGGAAAATTGCTATGTTTTTCCTTATCTTGTGATGTTGCCAATACTATTATATGGATGTTATTTGTGACCTTATTTATAAATGTTTAGGATATTACATTTTTTAGCATGTTTGGATTTATAGATGTAATGCCACTCTTATTTATTTATGGCTAACTCATGGTAAAACTGTGTATAGTTATGCATGTGTCACATTGTTCGATTCCAAATTTGCATTGGGATCATGCTAGCATTATTTCAGTTTGTTCCATCACTATTGAACTACTTGAAACATTGTATAGGATAGGTAATTTTTAATAGGATGCAAGGAGTGTGCAGGTAATTCAGAGTAGAAATATGGGATTCAGGGCTGTTATGTAAATTTTACACAAGTCATAATGGTGACTAAGTGAGAAAAATGTTTAAAATATTGGTTAGCAGCATTAGATTTCATGGTTATTAAGGTATGATAAAAGCCCTATGAGTGATAGTCATGGTTGGTAAAATGTATTAGAAGTCATGGAATATTAATATGATAATTTAAAATGTTTTTAGCTTAAAAAATTGGATGGATGAACTTGATACAGGGATAGCTTAAGAACACCTTACTTTCACTTTTTTTTTGTTGATTATAGGTTTATGGGTTAGTTAAAGTTAGAGTGGGTTAAGAGCTCACATTTGATGGCCTTGATTGGGAACATGTTTTTTATCCCCTCTACCCTTGTGCTCAAATGTTCCAAACCTGATAAAAAATGCATATTTGAGAAATATCTTTTTCACTTTGTCATGATCCCTGTGGCATGAAAATAGACCCTTGGACCCTGTAGTGCCCACTTCGCTTTAACACCTTTTGATACTGATTCTGATACATGTTGATTTCATTATGGACATTATTATGTTTTGATTTAGTATGATGTTAGACATTTGATCACGGATTATTGTTGATCTTGATTTGGTTATGATGCATGATGATTATTAGAGACATTTCATATGTGGATGATGATATACTATTTGACATGGATATATTATGAATGTTGTTCGAGACATGTGATTTTTGATATTGTGAGTAGACCTAGAAAATGGACATTATATGATGATGATATAGTTTTTGATATAAATGGTACAGTTATATATGTTGATTTCTTTGATGTTGTTGTGATTCACAATATAGATGATTTTGTGATTATATTTATATCATTTTGGATGTTCTGATATGGCCACGAGGCCAAAGGAGGTATTTGTGTTTTACAGGTTAAAAATATCACAACAAACATCGGGGGATTGTAGACCAACCACGATGGAAATAAACATGGATTCGACAAGGTCACCATGGCAACTTGTTTTATTGTGTTGTGTGTTGTTTTGTTAGGGATTCCCATGGGGGGATTCACCTTTATATGTAACCATCGGTATTGTGTATTTTATTAATGTGGTTACTTTTTATTATTGTTGTATGTATTTTTATTAGTAAAGTGTCACTTTCTTTTATTTAATTAATATTGTGGTAGATTAATGTGAGAAATCATATTGTTAAAATATAAAATAAATCAAATTGGGATATCGGAAAGTAATAATGGAAGTTGTTGGCTCTTTGTATTAAATATGTAAGGGCTGTGTAAGTTGTGTAAGAGTTGTGTAAATCAGATTTTGGAGTATGAAATACTCCACCTCCTTGGAAATTCGAATTTGTCCTTGGGGGCTATTTTTGGAGGCTTGTGGGACAAGTAAAACTTGTCCCATACCTCTCAATTTAATTTACCAACCATACCTATGGTTGGAAGGTTGATTTTAGACCTTTTATAATGCATTTTATAAATCATGTTGCAAGTTTTGATTGCACTCTTTTACATTTTATTTAATTATCAGCCCTTTGGGGTGTGGGATTTTTGGAGTGTGCAAGTTAATTTTCATATTTTCACCCACCTATTTATTGTGCTTAGGAGAATGGAATTTTGTCTTTTGTGTTTGGAGTTGAGGATGTGTGATGTGGCATCCTACATGGATCCACATCATCCTCTTCTCTTCCCTCTTCTATAAAATTCAAACTCTTTGCTTGTTTTGGGTTGTTGAATCATTTTGCAAACTTCTTTGGGGTGCATTTTATTGTGTTTGGAGCTCTTACTTTTGGAAAGAGTTTGAGAAATTTGCATGCTTGAAGATTTCTAATTTTGGGACTGTGTTTTTGGCATTGAAATCTTACTTTGTTGGAAACAAAAGCTACCATGGAGAGGTAGGAGCTTAGCTCTTCTTTTATGCTGTTATTTCTTATTGTGTTTGTGTGAATGGTGCATGTTTTGATTTATTTGTTGGCTAGTTGGGTAGAATGCCATAGGGATGGTGTAGGAGAAGGCTATGGGGAATCTCATGTGGGGGGCATAAGGGAATGCCAGTGGCATCATAATTCTTGTGGAGGGAGTTTGGGTTTGGGATCCACCATGGAAAAGAAATAGCTTGCATTTCTTACTTTGTGGGGGGCATAAGGAGGGATTACGGGGGGCATAAGGATATGTGTGGTGAAATTTATTGGTGGTTTGTTATAGGTGGATGCCCAATTCCCATTGGGAGGCATAAGTAGCTTCCCCCATAGTCCTTGCTCCTTTGGCTTGCATGATAAGCTTGAGTTCTGTTTTGAATGTTTTCAAATGTAGTTGTAAATTGTTGTTTTGTGTTGAACTGTGTTTCTAATTTGAAATGTGTATGTTGAAAGAATGTTGTGTTTATGGAAGCTAGTTGTTGCCATGGGTTGAATTACATCTCTTATTATATTATGGTTGGGGCTCGAGGTCCAATGATGAAGGATGGATTCTCCTTTCATTGGATGTCTTGGTTGGGTTGAGAGTGTTTCTTTCCCCCACATTTTTTGTGATCAATTTGGAAAAATAAGGGAACTTGCATGTTGTTTTTCTAACGCAGAGGAAAATAGTTTTGACAGTCCCTTGTGAAACAAAATTCATTTGTAACCTTTCCCACTTTGAAGTGGATGAAATTGTAATAATTATATTTGTGAAGAAATGAGGTTGCAATTGGTTATGAAAGTTACTTATTCGAATTGTGAAAGCTATCTATATTATATTTTGTATTTATTGAAAGAAAGAAATAGAAATTCTATTATTGCATTCAAGGAATGGAAGAATGTAAAGAATGTATTTTTTTTGAATTAATAAAGGATTGCAAGACCTTCTCCTCATTTGCATTGTTGATTCAAATTGGAATATCAGATTGTGATTGAAATACCTGTTTAGAAAATGGAAAAAGAAGAAATACCTATGAAAGAATTATATTACTTTGTCTCCTTTTGGAAATATATTAAATTGGAAACCAGACTTTACAATTTAGCTTTGAAATTATTTGTTTATAAAAAAATAAATGTATTAGAATAGATTAGAAATAAAATTTCAAACTTATGGATAATAAAATTGTTATACAGATTTTCACTAGAAATTGATCTCTGTTGTAAATTTAAAACTGAGCAAATTATTTAATTAAAATGCATAGTTCAAACCTACACTTAATAACCAACATTGAAACATTAAATCTTTTATGCTATGACATCAATAAACTCAAATTGATGAAAGAAAACTTAATGAAATAATTTAAACATTGCAGAATCAGGGTCCAAATCCTTTTCATAGTCGTTTTTTGTCAATTGTTGGAAACAAATTCAAAATGGAATCAATTAAGAAAATTTACCTTCCAAAAACATTCTAAATCCTTGTTAGTATAATCCTCCATGTCTATTTGGCATGTTGAGTGAAGAAGGAGATCAAATTGAACAAAAAAATTATAAGTTAAAATTTACCAGTTGGCTATTTAAAATCTTAAAGAACATTTTCTTAAAATCAACCCCTTAAACTTTATCAAAATCTAAAATTTATGTTCTTGTGCAAAGATGGCCGTTGAGATATTTCTAGAAATTCCTTGTTTGCCCAAAACCAATGATTTCCTAGATAAAGTTATGGCCCTATGAAGTTTTCCTACCTTGGTGGGAAAATTTGGGAAAATTTTCCCTAGCAGGCCCATGGCCCAAAAATTTCCTGTCGAAATATCCTTAGAAAAAATTTTGAAAAATTTTTGGAGAAAATTTTTAACTTTCCTCCATTGGCCTGCAGCCAATCAGGGGCTGCCACATGTCCTCATAGGAAAATAGCGGAGGCATAATATCATTTTTGCCCTTGGACCTTTTTAAAATTTTGGAAAATTTTTACCTTTTTCCCCACCGGCCCGCAGCCTATCACAGGCTGCCACATGGCAGCATGGCATGTTAGCGGAGGGGGTGAAACCCTTGTGACCTTATCTTTCTTTGAAATTTTTGTTTTGGAAATTTTTTTTTGAAACCTTTGTGGCCCCGCACTCCTACCCTCACCTTGGGTGAAATCTCTCCATGGACATGCGTAGACCTGCACCCATGCTTTTTACCCCATTTCTTCCCTCCCTTTGGTGAAATTCCCCAACTACCTCCACCGCTACTCCGCCCATCCCTCTCCCTTTTCTCCTTGCCATGGTTGTTGGGCACGATGTGTTCCTAGGAAACCCACAGGAATACGAACATTTGTGGGAATTTTCCCCTCCTTGGCGAATTTTCCCCAACACTTCCGCCACCCCGCCCTTCCCTCTTTTCTCCCGGCGATGGCTCGGTGCCCGACACATGTACCTAGTGGCACAGTGGAGACGTGGGTGTAACTTGATATTTTATCCCATGAAATTAAATTTCTAAATGCCACCCCACGACCCGCCATCCCAGAAAATGGGTTTTCTTCCCCACCCGACACGTGTCCCTCTTTGGGAAAATTTGACTCCCAAAGTTCGCCGACCCATAACTAGAGTTTTACAAGGAGTTAGGAGGACTTATTTATATCATTGGAAATGTGAGAAAATTTTCTATCCAATGGAAATGATTTAGGAAATTTTGAATGCTTTAATTGTGAGAAAAATCAATTTGAAACTCTAAGCCTGTTAGAGAGTGGATATGGTGATATTTTTACCCCCTGAACCTAACTGAAAATTCTAACCCTAAAATTTGGACCATGTGACCTCTGAAAATTGTTATAAATGAAAAGTATGTTCTAGTAATTTTAGAATTATTCTGGAACTTGATAGTGTTAATGTTTTTCTTGCAACCTAGTTGTAGGCACTTCTAATAAAAAATTTATTCCATAATTTTCCTGACTAATCCTTAGTTGTTTCTTGGGTCTCAAGTGGGTTGTTTTAATGGGCATCACACTTGGTATCAGAGAAGTGGTTCAAAATCGTGGACCATTAGGCACACTAGAAAACTTGAGACATGAAACTTAAACCTAACACATTTTCTTTAAAATATAGAAAAGATAAATTAGTTTAGAAATTGTATATTGTAGTAAACATGGAAGTTGTGTAAAACTTAGAACAATGAAATAAATCTCTCTTTGGTTTGTGTAGGAGGTCTAGACAAGGCGAGGGAAATTTTCACAGAGCTTCATAATTATCACCACCACCACCACAACCTGGTCAGGGTGTAGCAGCTATCCTACCCCAGATCTTGCAAGCTCTTCAAGATCTCAATGCTGATCTACGTAGAGGATTAGGAGGACATGCAGTCAGTCATGACAAAACCCCTTCCATTGAGGGTAAGGTGTCTCCTCAACCTAGTGAGGAGCATAGAGGAGATAACTCCCATGCAGAGTCAGCTAGAGTAGAGTCACCACTGAGGGGACATGGAGACTGAGTTCCAGAGCATAGAGAGAGGTCTCAAAGCCCTAGGCTTAGGGATGAGCACACCGAGAGACCTAGAGGCTATCAGAATACAACTGTAGATCACATCAAGGAGATCTTAAAGCTCTGGCCCTCACATTACTCAAGTGACATAGGTGGATTTCAAAAAGAGACCTTGCTAGTGAGCTTGAGCATTTGCTTCAAGCTTTGTCCTTGTTCTAGTAACATGAAATCTCGTGTTGTGATCCATCTATTGAGGGATGGATCCGGAGTATGGTGTAGGATAGAGGAGTAGAAGCTCTATGTAGATTCTGAGATAGTGACCTAGAAGCTATTTGAGGAGAGATTCAGGAATAGATATTTTTCATAGAGGTTCATACAGTAGAGGATCGATGAGTTCCATGATCTCTGACAGGCATCTCTTTCAGTAGAAGAGTATGAGAGTAGATTTATGCATCTACTCTAGTATGTAGAGTATATTCAGGATGATTAGGTACAGATTCATAGGTTCATTCAGGCCCTGAATTTAGATGTTAGAGGTGCAATGCGGATCCACTACCCACATAAATTAGCTGAGGCCGTTGAGAAGGCCTATATATGAGAGGAGACTTAGGGGAAGACCCAGGAGGCTAGAGACTGAGTCCATAGCTGCATATAATAGATGCATGACAGTATATCAAGGGGGTCAGTACCTCCTCCTCATGGTAGTTAGGGTTTAGCATGCATAGTCATCTTTTAGGCCACAAAAGTAGTCCTACCCACCTCATAGACCCCCACAAAGAGATGACACATAGAGAAGTCAGAGTATGGGGTCTCCTCCTAGGGGTCCCATTAGAACACAGGGTGAACCTTGAGCTCAGTCAGCAAGAGCTCACTAGTAGATACCTCAGCAGACCATAGTTAGATCATTAATATCAACAACAAGGGTAAGACACAAATCTCGAAGCCTATGATTGGTGACATGAGATGCAGCCACAGGATTTATGCAGTAGTTGAGAACTGCCAGGTAGAGCATCAGAGCACACTCATTGAGACCATAGGTAGCATTGGTGGTATTCCTACCTCTGTATTGTTTGATTATGATTCTTCTTATTCTTTCATTGCACAATCTTTAGTAGAGCAATGCAGGCTGGTGGCAGTTAGGTAGGGTCTTAGTTGGGATGTAAAGATGGCTTCTGGAGCCAAGAACTCTATAGAATCCTTAGTTAAGGAGTGTGTAGTGGATTTAAGACCTTTCACCACTACCTCAGATCTCTGTATCCTTCCTTTGGGCTCGTATGGAGTTATTTTGGGTATGAATTGGTTATCTACACATAGGGCCAGGATGGATTGTTACCATAAGAGTATATCTTGTGTAGATTATTTGGGAGTTAACTCAGTGATTTTTGTGGTCAAGAGACCCATTTCTATTCAGACCATCTCCGTTATGTAGCTTAAGTGGTGTGTGCGATGGGTTTATCAAATGTATGTTGTTACAATTAGTGACATGTCAGAGGATGGGTCTATTGGACCATCACTAGATGATCATCACATTTTGAGAGAGTATGTTGATATCTTTCTAGAGGAGCCACTGGGGTTACCACCCACACGTGAGATTGATTTTCATATATATCTAGTTCCTGGAGTAGAGCCTATCTCATGGGAACCTTATCAGATGACCACCCCAGAGCTCTGTGAGCTCAAGTTGTAGCTATAGGGCATTTTAGAGAAAGGCCTTATCTGTCATAGTGTATACCCTTGGGGTACACTAGTGATCTTTATAAAGAAGAAGGATGGATTCTTGTGGTTGTGTATTGATTACCACCAACTAAACAAGGTAACGATCAATAATTATTATCCTCTTCCTCATATTGATGACTTGTTTGATTAGATTAAGGGAGCCACATTTATCTCTAACATTGATCTTAAATCAAGGTACCATTAGTTGAGGATTTCAGAGGCAGACATTCATAAAACCACCTTCCACATGAGATATGGGAACTATGAGTTCATGTTTGTGCCTTTTGGTTTGACTAATGCCCTTGCAGTGTTCATGAGTTTGATGAATGGGGTATTCAGGACCTTCTTAGATTGTTTTTTGCTCATCTTCCTATATGACATTTTGATATACTCACATATGCATGAGGAACATGAGGGGAACCTTTGCCAGGTTCTTCAGTGTCTTTTGGAGTAGCAGCTTTACATGAACTTGAAGAAGTGTGCATTATTTTAGAAAGAGGTACAATATTTGGGTCATATCATTTCTAGGGAAGGTATCGCCATCGATCCTTCCAAGATTAGAGCCATTATGGATTAGCCAACACCCGCTATAGTGACCGAGGTGCGTAGCTTCATGGGATTAGTACGATACTACCAAAGATTTGTTCAAGACTTCTCTTGGATTTTACACCCTATCACTTCCCTTTAGAGGAAAGGGAATAAGTTTGTTTGGTTGGACATATGTGAGTAGACCTTCAAGACACTGAAATATTACCTCACTATAGAACCTATTCTTGTAGTGTTGGATCCACATGGTGTGTTCTTTGTTTGTATAGATACTTCTTTAGTAGGGCTTAGAGGTGTGTTAATGTAGGAGTGCAGAATAGTGGCTTTTGAGTCTCGCAAACTCAAGGATAAGGAGATTAATTATCCAAACCCTTATCTTGAGCTTTTGGAAGTTGTGTATGATTTATTTAGATGGAGGCATTTTCTTCTTGGCAAGAGATTCACACTCATGACAGACCATTTGAGTCTTTTCCACCTCTTCACGTAGCCCAATCTCAACACTCATCAATGGCGTTGGATGGAGTTCCTTTAAGAGTATGATATGGAGATTGAGCATGTGAAGGGGAAGGAGAATGTGATAGAAGACACTCTCAGTAGACAGAGACATGTGGCTATGGCCACTTTAGTGAGCACAGATTTACGGAGCAGGATCCTACAACAAATTCCTCTTGACATATTCTACATTGGAGTTTGAGCAGAGATCTAGTCACAGAGACCCCTTGAGGGGAATTTTGATGGTTTTTCCTTAGAGGTAGATGGTATTCTTAGGCAAAAAGGCTAGATTTATGTTCCTAGAGATGGAGGCATGATGCAGGACATATTGGTAGAGGCATAACGTGCACCCTATTCAGCCCATCCCAGGGTGAAGAAGATGTGTGCCACCTTACGACAGTTATATCATTAGAGAGGACTTTGTCGAGATGTGGCTCAATTTTTTTCATGATTTTTAGAGTGCTAGAGAGTTAAGGTTAAGAATCAGCATCCAGCAGGCCTTCTTTATCCTTGTGCTATACCGAAATGGAAGTGGGACACCATTTCCATGGATTTCATTGTTGGGCTACTGATGTCGAGATATCACCATGACACCATTATGGTCATGATTGATAAGTTGACAAAAGTGCCTCACTTTTCTCCAAAGAAGACCACTTATATAGCTAGAGCATTAGCACAAGTATATTTGGATTAGATTGTCAGGTTACACGGGATTCTACGGAAGATCATTTGTGACCACGTTCCTTTGTACACTTCACATTTCTGGACTATCATGCAGTATGTCCTCAGGATGAGAATCAACTTCAACACAACATATCACCCTGAGATAGATGGACAGACTGAGAAAGTGAATCAGATTGTAGAGGACATGCTCAGAATGTATGTGATGGATCAGTAGTCTAAATGGGAGGACTACCTGTACTTAGTGGAGTTTACCTACAATAATAGTTTCCAGAGTTATATAGGCATGGCTCCTTTTTAGGCTTTGTATGGTAGAGAGTGCAGGACACCTCTTAGCTGGGATGGGCTAGATGATAGAGTTTCTCTCGAACAAGATATTTTACAGGACATAGAGCACAGGTGGTGTTGATCAGACAAAGATTGTAGGAGGTACAGGATAGGTAGAAGAAGTATGCAGATCAACATAGGATCTACCGTAGTTTCGATGTGGGCATAAAGGTGTTCCTTCGTCTCAGGCCACACAAGAGCCCTATCCGTTATGGAAAAGGTTCTAAGTTAGCTCCTATATTCATTGGTCCTTTTGAGATCTTGGAGTGTATCGGCCCTTTGGCCTACTGTCTACCATTTCCACCTAACTTGTCTCGCATACATGATGTTTTTCATGTTTCAGTTCTGAGGAGATATATTGCAGATCCTTCTCATATGTTAGATTAGACATAATTATAGGTGCAAGATCAGGGCGGGTGATGGTGGAGCCCATTTGAATCCTAGATCGTAGGACCTTGGGCCTTCGACAAAGAGATTTTGATCAGGTTCAATTGCAGTGGGACAGATATAATGAGGCTACAACTACATGAGAGGATGCTACTTCATTACAAGTTTAGCTCCCACATTTGTTCTAGTGACTTGCAGGACAAAGCCAAGTCTAATGGGAGGGGGATGTAGTGCCAACTTCCCTTTGACACCTTTTGATACTGATTCTGATATAGTTGATCACAATATGGACATTACTATGTTTTGATTTAGTATACTGTTACAAATTTGATCATGGATTATTGTTGATCTTGATTTGGTTATGATGCATGATAATTATTAGATACATTTCATATGTGGATGGTAATATAATATTTGACATGAATATAGTTTGAATGTTGTTATGGCATGTGATTTTCAGATATTGTGATTAGACGAGAAAATGGACATTATATGATGATGATATAGTTAATATAAATTGTAAGTGATATATGTTAAATTGCTTTGATGTTGTTGTGATTCAAATATTTAGATGATTTTAGAATTTTATTTATATTCATTTTGGATGTTCTGATATGGCCACGAGGCCGAAGGAGGTATTTTTGTTTTGCAGGTTAAAAATATCACAACAAACATCGGGGGATTGGAGACCAACCACAATGGAATTCTAGGTGAATTCAACAAGGTCACCATGGCAACTTGTTTTGTTGTGTTGTGTTTGTTGTTGTTAGGGATTCCCATGGGGGGATCACCTTTATATGTGACCATGGGTTTGTGTATTTTATTAATGTGGTTAAATTTTATTGTTTTTGTATGTATTTTATTAGTAATGTGTCCCTTTCTTTTTTTTAATTAATATTGTGGTAATTAATGTGAGAAATCATATGGTTAAAATTTAAATAAATCAAATTGGGATATGGGAAAGTAATAATGGAAGTTTTTCGCTCTTTGTATTAAATATGTAAGGGATGTGTAAGTTGTGTAAGAGTGTGTAAGTCATTTTTGGAGTATGAAATACTCCACCTCCATTGGAAATTCGAATTTGTCCTTGGGGGCTGGTTTTGGAGGCTTGTGGGACAAGTAAAACTTGTCCCATACCTCTCAATTTAATCTACCAACCATACCTATGGTTGTAAGACTGATTTTAGACCTTTTTAATGCATTTTATTAATCAAGTTGCAAGTTTTGATTGCACTCTTTACATTTTATTTAATTTATAGTCCTTTGGGGTGTGGGATTTTTGGAGTGTGAAAGTAATTTGTCATTTTTTCACCCACCTCTTTATTGTGCTTGGGAGAATGAAATTTTGTCTTTTGTGTTTGGAGTTGAGGATGTGTGATGTGGCATCCTACATGGATCCACATCATCCTCTTCTCTTCCACCTTCTATAAAATTCAAACTCTTTACTTGTTTTGGGTTGTTGAATCATTTTTGCAAAACTTCTTTGGGGGCACATTTTTCTTGTGTTTGGAGCTCTTGCTTTTGGAAGGATTTTGGAGAAAATTTTCATTCTTGGAGATTGCTATTTTGGGACTGTGTATTTTTGGCATTGAAGCTTGCTTGTTTGGAAACAAAAGCTACCATGGAGAGGTAGGAGTTTAACATTCTTTCATGTTGCTTATTTTCTTGTTGTGTTGTGTGAATGGTGAATGTTGTTATGTTTTTTTGGCTATATGGGTAGACTGCCATAGGAATGGTGTAGGAGAAGGCTATGGGGAATCCATGTGGGGGGGCATAAGGGAATGCCATTGGCATTGGAATTTTGTGGAGGGAGTTTGGGTTTGGGATCCACCATGGAAAAGAAATAGCTTGCATTTCTTACTTTATGGGGGGGATAAGGAAATCTATGGGGGCATAAGGAGGGATTGTGGGGGGCATAAGGATATGTGAGGTGAACTTTTATTGGTGGTTTGTTACTAGTGGATGCCTAATTCCCATTGGGAGGCATAAGCAGCTTCCCCCATAGACCTTTCTCCTTTGTCTTGCATGATCAAGCCTGAGTTTTGTTTTGATTGTTCTCAAATGCAGTTGTAAACTACTATTTTTGTGTGGACTGTATTTTATAATGAAATTATACATGTTGAAAGAATGTTGTGTTTGTGGAAGCCAGTTGTTGCCATGGGTTTAATTACACCTCTTATTGTATTACGGTTGGGGCTAGGAGGCCAATGATGAAGGATGGATTCTCCTTTCATTGGATGTCTTGGTTGGGTGGAGAGCGTTGTCTTTCCCCCACTTTTGTTGTGATCAAATTGAAGAAAAAGAAAACTTGCATGTTGTTGTTCTGGAGTAAAGGAGAATGCAGTTTTGACAGTCCTTGTGAAACAAATTCATTTGTAACCTTTCCCACTTAAAGTGGATGAAATTGTAATGTATTTTGTGAAGGAAAGATGTATGTAATTGATTATGAAAGTGTATATTCAAAATGTGAAAGACATTTATATTCTATCTTGTTTATTGGAAAGAAATAGAATTATTTTATTTGCATTCAAACAATGGAAGAGTGTAAAGAAGTATTTCTTTTGAAGTCGATAAAAAATTGCAAGATCTTCTCTCATTTACATTATTGATTCAAATTGGAATATCAGATTGTGATTAAAATCTTTGTTTAGAAAATGGAAAAAGAAGGAATACGTATGAAGGAATTATATTGCTTTGTCTCCTTTTGAAATATATTAAATTGGAAATTAGACTTTACAATTTAGCTTTGAAATGATTTGTTTATAAAAAATAAATGTATTAGACTAGATTAGAAATAAAATATCACACTTAAATGATAAAATTAACATACAGATTTTCCTAGAAATGGATCTTGTTTGTAAATTTAAAACTGGCAATTATTTAATCAAAATGTACAGTTCGGGCCTGCACATTATAATCAACTTGGAAACATTAAAATTTGGCATGTTGTATTATCAATGAACTCAAATTGACAAAGAAAACTTAAGAAAACAATTTAACCATTGCAAAATCGAGCCCAATCCCTTTCACAGTCGTTTTCTGTCAATTGTTGGAAAAATTCAAATTGGAATCAATTGAGCAAATTTACCTTCCTAAACCATTCTAAATCCTTCCTAGAATAATCCTCCATGTCTTTTTGGCATGTTGAGTGAAGAAGGAGATCAAATTGAACAAAAAATTATAAGTCAAAATTACCAGTTTGCTATTTAAAAGCCTACAGATCATTTTTGTAAAATTTACCCCTCAAACTTTATCAAAATCTAAAATTTATGTTCCTGTCCAAAGAGGGCATTGAGAGATTTCCAGAAAGTCCTTGTTTTCTCAAAACTAAGCTTTCTAGCTAAACTTATGACCCTCTTAAGTTTTCCTGCCTTGGCAGGAAAATTTGGGAAAATTTTCCCTGGTGGGCCTGCGGCCCGAAAATTTCCGGTCGAATTGTCCTTAGAGAAAAATTTGAAATTTTTTAAAATTTTTGGGGAAAATTGTTAATAAATTTCCTCCACCATCCTACAGCTAATCATAGGCTACCACATATCCTCACGGGGTAACAATAGAGGCATGGTATCATGTTTTGTCCTTGGGGACTTTTAAAATTTTGGGAAAATTTTTACCTTTTTCCCCGCCGGCCCGTGACCTATCACAGGCTGCCACGTGGCAGCATGGCATGTTGGCGGAGTGGGGAAAAACCCACACAACCTTGTTGGCTTTTTGGAAGTTTTTCATATTTCCCCCATGGCCCTACCCTCGGCTCAATGTTATCCCTTTGCGGATGTGCAGACCCACGCATGCCATTTACCCCTTTTCTCCCCCTCAGTGAAATTTTCACTAAACTTCTCCGCCGCTCCGCCCTTCCCTCTCATCCTTCTCCATGTTGGTTTGGTTAAGTGAGCACCATGTCCCTCATGGAGACCCAAGGGTGCACGTGTGCTAATTGGCACCTCCCTTGAATTTTCTTCCTTCCCTCATCCTGGTGAAAATGGCTTAGAGCCAACCTTCCTTGGAGGACCACGTGCAGCTTAGAGCCTGACACGTTTTCAATGTCCCCTGCAACCCTCAGAAAAAGG